>JAUMJK010001198.1:0-509203 GCA_033558105.1 Coccyzus lansbergi
GGTCGGGGGGGACTCAGCCCCGCGCCGAGGCGCCTTCCTGTTTGCCAGCGCTCGGGCGAGGAACAATGAGCGCGACCCGCCGGGAGCCCCGCGGCTCGCGCCGGGAACCTGCGCTGCGGGGAGGCGGCTCTGCCGCCGCGATAACTCCGCCGGGCCGCCGCGCCTCCCGCCCGCGCCGCACCGGCCGCCGCAGCTGCCGCCCCCCCCCCCCCCGCCCCGTTTCTCGGGAGGCGCCGGGCCGGAGCCGCGCGCGTTCGAAACCTCCGCGCCGCGCTTTGTCCCCTCCGGCGCTAAAATGGCGCGGCCGCCCCGGGGGAAGCCGCGCGGGGCCACCTCGGGGGCTCCTTCGCCTCCGCTGTGAAGTCAAATCCAGCCAGGATAAGGCCGCAAATAAGATTCTAACGCGACGCGTCCTCACGGGAGCGTCGGCGGCCGTGACGTGCGGGGCCTTAGAGCGCACCGAGTATTCAGGGCGGCAGGTTTTATTTTAGTGACGTTGAGGGGGATTAATAACACCTCGGCCTCGGTTTGCTGCGCTGCCCCTCGCGTTACGCAACACAAAAGAAACTGTGCTCTCGGGTTGCTAAACTACAGCAGGAAGTATATTCAAACGTTGTCTAAGTACATGGCGCTGAAAAAAAATATCGGTTGGGCCTGTTTTCCTGCTGCTCCATGTTGCTTGTGGAGGGTCGCTGTGAAGGGTGACAATTTAATCTTGGCCTTCGTTCGTGTCTGAACGCACGTCAGGATAACAGGACAGTGCTGGCTGAGGCAGTAGGTTTGACCCTCAGCTTGAAAATTCTCCCCCGTCCGATGAATGAGTTTTTCTTAGTTGACCTTTCATGTAGTGTTCAGGGAGTCTGAAAATAAGGCTGAAAAGCGCTAGGCTGAAGAACTCAGACCTGCTTTCCTGTTAGAATGTTTAATGTAAATATTACTGAGAATTACCGAGGAGATACCATGAGTGTAGCCCATAGTTGTGCTGCTGTATTTGAAACCACAGGCCAGCCGGTTAAACCCATGGAGGAGTTAGTAACTAGGAAACCTAGAAATACAATCAGGATCTTCAACAGCCTCTGTGTGCAGAGTAAACAGTGCTTTTTCATTACGACCGTGTAGTAACTGCCTAGGCTTGGCCTAGAAACTGTTACAGAAGAGGCAAAAAAGGTACTGAGAAAATATGGACTTAATATCAGGAAGTTATGATGAGGACTGCATTATCTTCACTGTCGGTGAAATATTTTTCTGACTGCGTGATGTGTACTCTTGTTTTAAACTCGTTTACTTTTGCCAGTATGTTGAGAGCACTTTCGGGTGACTTTTAATAGTAAGTTGTAAGTTAATCACAAAGCTGTCACCGTTCATTTTTCAGGGAAATTAAAATACAAACTCCACTCATGTTTTTAAAATGTCTGTATTTGTTGTGTAATCTTTTGTTACTCTACTTTAGAATCAGTTGTTGGCAAGTTAAATAACATCAAGAGAAGAGAGGGAGCTTTTTTACAATTTATTATTTTTGTTGTAAAAGCAGAACACGCTGAGAAGCTGAAGTTGTAACTAGGGTCAGTCTTGATAGTATGATAACCTCAGAAATAATTTTTAGCCAGTGAAAGCTAGAATACACAACCTCTAAAAGTGAGTCAGTATATGCACATAAACAAGTTAGAGAAGAAAAATGAAAATGTAAGATTACATGATCCACAGGAGTACACTATTCAAAAAAGTCTTCTGAAGTTGGTATAAAATCTGCGATTGGTTTTGCAATATCAGAAGTTGGTGAAGTGGCTGATAGCCTGGAACCAGAACTGTTACAGATGACTTTGAACTTCTGCTAACCTAGGAAGTGGACCGTTAAACATTTAATGTGTAAGATAGATAATTCCTGTTTATATGCTGTGAAGATGGGAATGAGATTAAAAATCTGACCCTTGCTTATTAACAGGGTATTGCCAAATAACATCAATGGCATTTTGCTTTGAGAAGATTATATTGTCTAGGACTAAATATGAATGAATGTTGGTCTGTCTTCTACAGCTGGGTGCAGATTTAGAGCTCTGTGACTTCAGTGTGGTGTTATATCCTAAGCCTGCTCTGATTGCAGGCTTAGGATATAACTGCAATGGTTTAGGACAGAAGATTGGGTTTTTTACAGTGCTGTAAAACTAATGTAGACAGGCTTGGCAACACTATTAGAAGACCAACTTTTTCCAGTCAAGTACCTAAAATTAGGGGATCATCATGGTGATAATACTACATTCAAATACACATAAACTGAAATAAAATATAATATTAGTAGACTATTACAGACAAGGTCAATTACAAGAAAGTTGCAAAAACGGTATGGTGTCACCAAAAAAAAAGTGTGAAGAGGAGACTGGGTCAGAAATAGTACATAGAAGCTGATTGGTAATGAAAGTACTTTTATTTACCAATCCCCATTAGAAATTAAGAACAAATACATGAGAAGAAAAAAAAACAACCAACTCAAAGGGGGGGAAAAAAGAAATTAGAAAAGACATGGCTCATACCTTTTTGTTTATCAATATACTAGCATCAAAACGTTCACTAGGAAAGGCCAGAATGTTGAGGAGATCATTGTACTATATTGGATGGAAGTTCTGTTAGGTGGTGGTCTTCCTGCCAGGTTAGCACTGTACCAATATACCCGCAGAAACTGAGCTCCATGCCCAATTAGAGGAGCCATTTTTTCCTCTTTCTTGAGATTACCCACCAGATGTAATGTATTAGTATGTGATCTGAATAAACTAACCATGACCAGTTTGTTATTGAAGAGCCTGGCCTGCTGAAGCCCTTGTCTCCTGTTTCTAGGCTGCTTGTGTTAAACTGTAGGTCCTGGGATGAATTCTCAATCTAGTTGCTGAAAACTCTGTGTAGTAATTTGAGCTGTGTAGATGCAGAGAAAACAACAATGGTGTATATATAATGAGGGTACCTCTACCAGATACCAAAATGAAACTTTTTGAGAACTGAGATGCAGCCTTTGTGGTTAAGTAGCAGTAGCGTTCAGGAGAGGAAGTGATGCCTACCAGCTTCTGATGAAACCTCAGGGAAGATTTAGAAAGATAAAATAAGATGCAAATTGGAAGGAATGCTAAAACTTAGCATTTACCTTATAGTTCGGTTGCAAGCTCAGTGCTGCATTTGGTCACTTATATTTCATAGGTTTAATTCTTGGAGCTCAGTCTCTTTGAGGGTATCAGTTCAATGCAAATTCAGAAGGAAGTGTACCATCTGACAGAGCTGCCAACCAGGACAGTGCCTGCTGTACTTGGAAATGTCTCGTGTCTCTATACTGAGTTAATTATGTATTATTTCTGCCTTTAGTAGTCCTTTCTATTGGTAACCCTGCATTTTTTTTTAAAGGCGTATATTATTTCAGGGTCACTGGCATGTGGTTCAGTTCAGTTTTCACGTCCGTATTACTCAGTTCCTCTGTAAAGTGGTGGTTTTGTCGTGCTGAAGCCTAGAATGCAGCTGGACAAGACAGGCAGGAATGCATTCTGCTGTGGTATGTTCTGTAGCACAGGGAAAACACAGACCCAGGCCGCTTTAGTTTGGAGGGCTGGGTTTATAATGACATTCAAGAATCAGCAGGGCTTTGATTCAACAAGCTGTCTTAAAATGCAGCCTCTACGGAAGTACAACAAGCAGAATTACCTGTAAAATTCATGCCTGAGTGAGTAATTAGGACACAAAATCCAGCAATTCAGAGGAGGTATCATTTTGAGTTTGAGGTACCTTCTTTTGCTTTACTTATCTGTTTAAAATTTCAGTAGAATCTGGAGGACCATATGATTTGGTTTCTAAAGTGCCATTTACTTGGTACTACAAAATGCAAGATAATTACGAGGTTCTGCATCAGACCTATTAAACTTAATAGAACTCAGCTTCATTCAGCATTTTTGCTCTCCTTTCCAATCTGTGTAAGACTCAGCAAACAGGAAAAATAATCTAACTGCTAGTCCTAGGCATTGCATTCTCAATTTCTGCATCACGTATGGGCCCATTCACTTAAGAATATTGGGAGACGTTTTATGTACAGGGCTCCAGGAAGGACTGAGAGGTTTACTTGTGAGGTTGCTTGACTAGTTGGAGAGCATTGCATGACTTGAGTCTGTCCCCTTAGAAACGAACAGAGAAATTATTTCTTGCCTGGCATAACATAAGCAAGGAAGAGGCAGGGATCGTGTCATCATCCCCTAGAAAACACTTCCCCATCCTGAGATGAGTGGCTACAAGAGCATGAATTTTGCAGGGCTGGAGCAGATTTGCACAGTAGGTGTGGTTCAACCAGAAGAAGCTGAGTCAACCTTGCTTGTTGACCTCACTATAATTTAATCAACTTACACAGCTAACAGAAAACAAACCCAACAAAAATACTGCTCCCCATATTGCAAGCTATGTGGAGTCAAACTAGATGCAGTTGGGAACAGGGCTCCATGGGTGGAAGCAGATATGGAGAGGTCAGGCTCCTTTCAGCAGCAGCAAGTAGGTTAATAGGGTGTCAAGCTTGCTAGACTGCACAGGAACACACTTTTGGCTATGTTTGTGTAAAGTGCTTGTCAGTAGCCCAGGATTTCTGGCCTCTAGAGGAGCAGAAACGGTACTTGAGAGCGTCTGACATATGAGGCATTTGTGTAGTCCACTGCACAAGTGTGATGGTATCCAAGTGTAACCATATAAAAGACAAGTAATATTTATGGGAAGTGAAATCGGATTTTAGAAGAGCAATTTTTCTGTTTAAAATGGAAAGCAGTTCTAAAAATACTAGTTTCTGCCTGAAACAACTCCATTAAGGAGAGATGAAAGAGAAATCTATGGTACTTGGGTCCATCTGTTGGCAGGGGAGGCGTTTGATTCCACTGGTCTGCTCACGTCCAGTGGAAGCTGTTGGTGGGATAAAGAAAGGCCTAGCAAACCAGTGGACAGCCCAGTAGTCACAGCAGGAACATGCCAGCTCCAGACACTTCTTGGGCTAGATGAGAGGTCTGAGACACACAACGTAACTACAGTAGGAGAAAGAACCCGTGAATAAGTAGCATAACAACCCAATCTGTGCACAAATCTCAAGGTTGTGACTCTTCACCAAGGCAGGTGACAGATATTCAAGGAATGTGGCCAACAGACAGTCTCTCTACACACGCCAATGTGTGAGGACAGTCTTCTGGAACATTGTTTCTAGCCTAGTAATTGTGTTTATGAATTTTTTTAAGCAATTAGGGCAAAATAAGGCATGTTTCCTTTTAGTCAGAAATTCTTTCTTGTTTGTTACAGCTGCAACTCTCTGGGTGATGTATTTTTGTATATTCTGCAAATTGTCAAATTCCATGGGGACGTTTAATATTTGACTGCTAACCAGGCATTGTCCTTAACAACATGATCTGGAAAACTAATCCTGCTGGTTTTTTTCTTTATCATGTTAAAAGTATGTGAATAAGACAGAAGAATTTCAGTGTACTTGCATGGGAACGGGGGTCCCATTAATTGTATTATCTTGGGTTTAGTTGTGTATGCAAATCAATAAAGAGAATATTAGTTTTAACTTCTCTAAGATTTGGGTGGTTTTTATTCAATTGGCTGCTTATTGCATCTAAGTGAGAACTTTATCCATTTAAAAAACTGTTTCTTATAAAGAAGCAAATTCATCTAATCTCTCCCAGTTGGAGAGAGGTAGGAGCAGATAAATACATAGCTGAAAACTTGCCCTTCAGAAGGTAAATCACTGTAGACAGTTCTTTTGTCTCGCTTCACTTAAATGAGAAATACCTCTCTTTTTTCAGGCTTTCTAAAAGTTACTGCCTTTGGGCCTCATCATTATCCTGTTTGTTTATGCTTGATTTCTACCCTTCAAGGTCATCACAACAGATACAATTGAATAACAGAAATAATTGGGGAAAAAGTCATAGATCCTTTATGTAAGGTTAGAAAAGTTGTTGAGAGGAAGAAGTCCATGGCTTTCAGAATCAGCAGTGTGACATCTAAGCAACCTCCACAGCCCATCACAAAATTGGAACGTAAATAAATAGATACATGGATAAATTTACCAGGAAAAAAAAAAAATATGTGTCTTGGTATGTACTTCTCGTCTAGTGTAATTCTCTCTCCCAATTCAGCATCTTACTTTCACTAGTACTGACAGAAAAGTAGGCCATTTTGGAAGTTTGAAAGAGACTGGCAAATTATATACTTGCACGTGTGTTTACTGAAAAATTGAAAATGTAATAGCAGGAGTTATGTAGTCTGAAAAGAAATAATTTTAGAGCAATTAATTGACATATTTTTAGGAATCTCAGTCTAAATTACAATTCCCAGAGCACGACCAAGCAGGACTCTGTGGCTCCTTCTAGGAGAAGGGCATCTAGGGCTACAGTCCAAGCCACATCCCGTGCTGTCTCCATGTTGAGCAGCCCCAATTCCAGCAGCCTAAGGGTCAGAGGGTTAAGGTGGTGTGAACAGTGAGGGATCAAGCAGATGTCCATTTTTGTGGGTAATAGAGACTTATAAACCTGGACGAGAACTCTAAAATATTATATGCCTTTAGGTGAGGGAAGTGTTATTTGTTTCTTAAAAACCCACAACGATCCATGACAGGATCTTTAAAAGAGGAGTTGTGGGCAGCAACTTCCAGAGAAGAGTAGGGGGCCATGCATAGCAGAACCTTCCCCACGCTAGGGAACTGCACACAGCCCATGCAAACTGTAGCCTGTGTGGCTTGGATGCCTCCGAGGTGCCTGATCTGCTCTCATTCCCCTGTGAGGAATCCCCATCGCTGAACAGAATTCTGGCATGTCCACAGTGGCACATAAAGCCTCCGTGGTACTTCGTACAAGCATAATTTCATTAAAGTAGACATAATGCGTTAAGAGCAACAGAACATACTAGTTTTGTGCCCTTCTACTTATTAACTGTGAAAGAGGAGGTGGAAATTACAGCGTTCATGTCAGATTTTCTGAAACTTCAAAATCTGGGCAGTGGTAACATACATTCACCTTGCCTTCCTGCAATGCCACAGACAAGTGGAATTGCATCACAAATTCCAAAGAAGACAAAGCTGAGTGAGATTTGAAAATCCGATTCTGGTCATAGGAAAAAATATTTTGGAGGAAAAAACCCATAGTAATTAAGAAATGCCTCAGTAAAAGAATCATCAATCCATTTTTGCATAAGTCTGAAACAGGCACATTTGATGCTTGAAAATGACAGTAATGAACACACTGGGAGTGCTGGCATAGAACGCTAGTAGACATTCTAATTAACTTCTGTGGGCATCTTTAAAAAAGGCACATCTTCACCATTTTTGCAGGTCAGTTCATACTACTCAGACCACACTGCAGCCCCCACTTGGTACTTTGACCCATTTTCATTTCAGAATAACTACACAGCCTTCCGCCACCTAATGACATTTGCAAACATCTGCACTTGCTGCAGGTGTCCTTCCTATTTCTAAAAATTAATTAACAGAAGTTAATTATTTTTTAATGTTTTGTTTCTCGTGTCAGTTAATATCTGAATTATTGAAGGGGATCATTGCTATTAGTTTGTTTTCACAAAGTTGGAAAGCTCAGGAACTCCACTGTCATCTTAATTACTTACCAATGAAGGGTAAAATGCCTTCTTGCCCATGGCAAAACTCCAAAAGATGTAATGGAGTCAGGATCTCACAGCAAGCCTGCATTCCCTGTGCATTCCTTCCATGTCAGCAGGACCACTCGGGCACTGAAGGCAAAGCATGCGTGCTGTACATAAGCACAAGTATGCAGCTTTAGGACTAGAATCCCACTACATTGTTCACTTCATATTAGTAGTGCTGGATTTTCAGAAACACATGTTATGTGTAAACGAAGTGGTAAATGAATATTCTATCTGCTGTGTGAAAAAAAAAAAAGTTCATCCTCCTTTTCCTCTCCCAAAGAAAAAGCATTACTTTTTATCCTAGACAGTATTTCTACATAAATTAAGAGGTTTAAGATTATCTCTTCATACGTATCGGAAAACTGCATGTGCGTACGCACACATGTGCATGTACATACTTGTGCATTGTCTAAGAGAAAAGAGAGGGGACATGAACAAATAGTAGCTAAATTTAACCAAATATGACAGCAATAAAAGGCTAAAAATGTTACATTCCTATACATTTTATGAAAACAGGCTGTTGAGTAAAAGAAGAAAGACTAGCTGCAGCTTGAGTTAAATCTTTATTATAAACACCAAGATAGATGAAACAATAAAAAGATGTTATGAATACTCACCCACAGGAAAAGCTAGCGTGAGAGCTTCCAGCTATGTAGACCTGGTTAGAATCCAAATGAGATCACCTGAGGGAAATCAAACCTGTTCAGATCCATAGCTTGTGGGACTACTGGTTTGTGTTGGACTTCTATTCTGCTGCTGTCTGTCTCTGAAGATGACGTAATCAATGTTTGCCTTTTGGCTCTGACAAAAAAAAGTTAGGGGTTTTATTTTCATGCAGCTGTTTCAAACCTGATGAGCTGAAACCCAAGATGAAAGGAAGGAACAGAACGTGTTCTCGAGGACCCCATTGGATAGACTCAGTGATCTGCATGCAGCACACTAGACAGAGAAAAAAACAGCATCGTCAGGTTCTTGATTCCTGGAGAGTGAAGAAAAACTTCATGACCTGGCAGCCAGGACTTTGGTCTCACTTAAGGTAGCAAGAGCCAGTGCTGTTACAAAGCCCTTAATCCTACTTTCTAACTTGTCACATCACTGACATCCAAGGTCCAGACCATTCTCAGAAGTTTGGTGAAGGGTACACATCTTAGACCTATCAACTACCTGATTTTTCTGTAACAGAGGGTGGTATCCATGCAGAAGACACAGCTGGAGGAAGGAGTAGGTCAGGCTGCTCAGTGCTGTTGCCCCTTGCTAGTGCCCCTTGTTGCCCTCAGCTCTGCTGATCTGCAGGAGACATGCATACCAGTGCCACCTGTCTTTGGCATCTCACTTGGATGCCAAAGGAAAACTGAAAACAAGAGAGGGTCCAAACAAGGTGCTATACTCTGTCTTGTTGACACACACTACAGTGCTTCTCTCAGTCACATTTCCTCCCTGTTCATAGCTGGGGTGCCTTTGACTAGGTTGGTTTACTTCATCGCAGAGTTGCATGTTTATCACATCTCACTTATCTGGGGACAAACTCTGGTACTCTGATGTTTGCAGTCCCCTCGGGATGACTGACTGCTTTTATATGCCCTAGTCACAGTAACTCATCTTTCATCTATACTTCTGCACTGTACACTTCAGACCCTCCTTTGCTAGGCACGTTCGCGTCTCTAAAAATACCATCCAGAAAATTGTTATTCATTTTCACGTTGTGTAGCAAGGAAACTTGGCTCTCAAGCTGAGCAGTCTTGCTTATAGGTGCTGAGGCAATCAACGCACCTAGACCGCCTTGGATGCCTGTAGGTATATCTAGCAGTGCTCTGATTCACAGTCTTTCATGCCCCACATAAAGGAAAGAGAAAGAATTCAGCAGCCAAGTCCTGCTATTCCCATCTTCTACCCAAAAAGGTTAATTCCCAGTAAAACAGAAGAGCCCATTCTTTTCACAGGGTGACAAAGGGATGTGTGGGACATTATTCTTGCTGCTACACATATGTGAGGTTAGCCTGAGATATTTTTAATGAACTTTTTTTAAAAATCTTTTGTTGCTAAGAGAATAATAATGACCTGACACAGTAATAAGAACCTCCAAGGCTTGGAGCAATAAAATCACGTTCCAGTCTTCTAAGCTACCTACATTTTGCTATTTTATGGGAAAATAAATACCTATTCTCTTCAACACATTATACCTGTCACTCCCTGTTTTTCCTGCACTAATCTAAAATTAATTAAACAAGTAGCCTTCTTTTTGTGCTCTGTCATTCACTGCTTAAGGATATAGAGGGGGAATTAAAACAACATGTTCATTGAATAAGTAAGTATTTAACACTGTCTTTTGTTTTAACAGTATAAAGGAACAGTGTCATAAAATTTTAGAAAATTGGCAGCACTCCTCTCTTTTTTTATGTGACATTCAGGTTATTCATTGGAGCCATTTTACTTCCTGGTTGAATCATGTTTCCTGCAGTAGGAGAATTCAACATAAACTTCTGCAATAAAGCAGATCAATTAAATCTGCAAGTTAATTCTAGGCCAGAGGGAGAAAGCTGCCTTATTCTTATTTACTGTTCCCTAAGGAGTTAAGACCCTAGGGCAGTAAAACTTTGCATGGACTGTGGCTTAAACCTGCGCTTGATTTCTCAATCAAAAATGAGTGGTAGCCAACACGACAGTGAGCTAATGCTCGTTTCTCCCATTTCTGCATCAGTTCATCTACTGTTTGTCCACATTTGATGCACAGGTCATCAGTGCGATGATTATAAGCAGAGAACAGACTTCACAAAAGAACATGACCTGCTGTATCCTGAGCGAAAAGGCCTTAACCTGCCCAGTATCTCATACTTAATTCAACTCTCCATTCCAGTCTGTAACAGACCTTGACTCTGAGAACTCCCAGCTAGTGCCTATGTGAAGTATTTTTGTTGCTGCAGCTAATCTAAAAAGATAAACATTTTCTTGTTTACACTATAAAAAACAAAATATCCTTATCTCCCAATATAAAACATTTACTTTTTGTTAGATACCAACACTGCTCGACTCCAAAACTGTTTGAAATCCTGGCTTGTTGCTTATCTAATTCAGCGGTGCACATTATAGAAATCAGAGAACTCCCTCTGATACTGCTCTGTCTCCCTGTCTGAGGACTCGTCTTGATCATGGAAGAGTTTAGCCCCATTTCACAAACAGGAATGAGATATGCAGGAGCCTTGCTAGAGGTCACAGCAGAGCCAAGAACTAAAATCCCAGTCTTTTGGATCTCAATCCATCCTTCCTTTCACCATATTTCCACCTCAAAGAAGAAAAATGGAAGAGCATTCTTCCTTGTTTTCCGTTTTGAGTAAGAGCCTAATTACTTGGCTACTACTCCATTCTGTTCTTTAGAAAATGTATTTCCTTCCTGTTGTAGACTTTCCACATACGTATGCCTTCACAATTTGCAAACTGCTGCCACACAGCATCAGTTAACATCCTGGGAAGGAGCAGGCAAGCTGTGAATGCAGGTCCCAAGCAGCACTAGCTCAGGTTTTTCCTGCATCACGCATCTTTATTTATGGAGAAGGAAAACAACTCAAGGTATTCATGGTGAAAGCAGCTCAGTGTCCTCTTGGGCACTTCAGCATCCGAGCGTGGAATCCTGCAAAGCCCACACAGAGCCTACCACAGCGTGGCTGTGATCTCTGGTTTGGACCATTTCACATCCACTGTGCGTAGGAAGCATATCATTACAGACCCTGGCTGTTAAAGCCAGCTAGAGCTTTTAGCCCGAACATTAACAGAAGTCATTCCCAAAATTTTGTCAGGTAGTGCTATTGCCAAGATCCTTGCCGGACATTAGTTAGAAATTTGGATTTACACTTTTTTTTTTTATAAGTTTCTGCTGTACTTAAAAAATACAATAACCAATTTTTCCAAGTCCACTTGTACAGTATTCGTGACTGTTTCCTTGTGGGACAGTGCTCCTCTCTCAGTCATCTTTATATGGTTTTCAAGCCTTGCCACCTGCCTATCTAAGTTGTTAATACTCTGACATTTCCCTCTATCTTTCTTCCAGAGAAGAAAAGGGCTATTGAAGAATATCGTGCAGAGTCTCAAGCAGTTCCCGAATTGATCCCTCAAGGCTCAGGCTGGCGAGAGGGCAGCACGGCTCAGAAGCAGAGCCCAGCAGAATTTGTTGAGGAACCTTTAAGCCAGCAGCATGCTGCTTGAAAAGCCTTTCGCTTTCAGACACATCCATGCCTCGAATCATTACCAAATACAGAACATATTCTTTAAAAGATACTACTTTCCCCACATGAGGTATCTAAAAGCGTTAGAAAAAGCAAAGCTGAAAAAATACAATGATACCCCTCGCCATATATGAGATGTGATTAAATCAAAGTGCCTCCTTAGCCTGACCTGTTGGCCATATGATTCTTGACCTCACTCATCTGGGTAGGCATACGAGATACAACCAGTCTGCTCAGGGGCACAAGATGTATTCACACACGCACACGGCCATGGGCTGGGCTCCTTGCACACTGCTGGCTATGTGATGGACTCTGTTGGCCTGCCTGCGGTCAAGCAGCCTGTTTGCATACAGGAAGGGGAATTCAGCAGGATCATTGTTAATAACAAGATTTTAAAAGTAACCAAAACAAAGGCATAACATTCCCTTGATCAGATGCACTGTGGGTCTTAACAGTTGCTACTCTCGCTCTTGTCATATTTGACCATCACGGAAATGGTCTATCCCAAAGTTTTGTCTCTGACATATAGAAAATAGCATTGCCAGCTCCAATCCCACCAGGGCTCCAAACCAAGGTAGCACCCAGCTCCCTCTCAGCCCCTTGCCTTCTGCTTTGTTATTTTCTGGCTGCTCTTGCAGTACCAGGTATTGCAGAGCAGTGGGTGAGGCAGTGGTGCTTCCTATAGGTACATGCTTGCCCAAGAAGCTCAGAAAAAGCCCAGAGCAGCACATTTGGGTTTATGTATTTGCAATTAAACCATCATATAAAAAAAAAAAAAACCTCTTACCATGGTTTACATGACATATTCCATCTCAAAACAAAATTTCCAAGAAGAAGTTAAAGATGATTAGGAGAAAGATAAAGGCCTTCCTCTTGCTACTTCTTAACTCCCGTCTTGCTGTGTACGTTTCCTTTTTCCATTCCAAAAAGCAGGCTTAATCTAAAAAAAAAAAAAATGTAGTTTATTTCACACAAAGAAGAAAAAAAAACATTTATGATTCAATGCTTACACTGACTAGTTGATTTAGTCCCCAAAACTGTGACAAAAAAGAAGAGACAACTCTCCCTCTATTGGTTTCTTTCCACTTTACCCAAGTCTCTGGTCTACTTCCCTTGTGGCTGATCTCATCTTTGTTTTTTCTCACGTATCTTGTGAGATTATTCACTCCATCCATCACATGTGCATTTAACACATTTATTTTCCACAGGCAATTACTTCTGTGCTGAAGTCCCAGGTAAGCTCTATTATGCTGCACCAACCAGCTGTGTATTAGTGTCCGATGCTGCAGTCACCTACCTTGTGTGCTGGCTCTGCTTAGACTGCTCACTTTTCAGGTGTGTCTTGATGCCCTTCCCTACTCTTCAGGTGAGGATACAACTACTTCTTCCTCTAGCTCTTCTTCCAATTTTGCAGTCTTCTCCATCAGAGAAGACAGATGGTTTGGACTGATATAGGCTTCACTTTGGGGTCCAAGCCCTTTAGATCTGGCAGTCCCAGCTGGGCTCTTTTGCTCCTGAATCAGGTTAAGGCACAACACTGACCAGGAAACAAACACCTTTTACTATTGCAACACAAGAAATGAAAAGCAAGGTGGCAAATACTGCTGCAATAAGGTATCCTATGTTTTGATGCACATTTGCTTGAACACATAGTGGTCCCAGCTCATCTGAAGAGTTCTCTGACTTGTAGACATTTGCCTTGGTGTTTCTTTCCCTTCCATGTAAAGACTAACCATATATAAGCCACTATTCAAGCCAAAACTGGAGGCTAAACAAGCAAATGGACCGTTCATCTGTTGTGTAATGTCTAACCATAGTATTAATTGAGCCCTAAGAAAATGGTAGCCACTCACTGGGAGTAGCACATTTAGAAATGGATTTCTTAGAAGAGTCATAATAATGAGATGCAACATATATACCAGAAAAGCCAGCACTCCGGGTTGTGTGCCACTGTTGCAAAACAGCACTTAAATGCTGCAGCGATAGGTGGTTATGCTATTTGGTTGAATGAAGGGGAAAAAAATGGAGGGGAGGAGAGAAAGCAAGCTGTCGCCACTCCTCAGGTCAGAGCCCTGACAGTCTGCCTGCTCTGCCTGAGCACCTGAACACTTGCACTTCCAAAATACAAATGCACTCCTTGGATGCTGGCCAACTGATTGCTTCTGCCTTACAACATTTTTTATATTCATCTTGGTATCCTTTTATTATAAGGCTGCTAAATGCAATCCTGACATTGAGGAAGTGGGAAGACCCAGCATTCTTCTACACTGACACTGCATTCCTAGAGGGTAAATCCAGTTAAAGCAAGTTCTGCTCCCCTGTAGGAACTGAAAAACATACTCCTAGTTTACATCTTTGATCCACCAGCTTTACACATGGAGCACAGCATGTCTCCTGTGGAATTTCACTTAGGGCTGTTTTCCCCTCGTGCTGCCAGTGAGACCCCAGGTGGTGTAGTGTGTGTGCCTGTTACAGCTGCAAGACAACAGCTGGGGGGTCAACAAAATCAGAGGCAGAAGGGGCATCAAAACTATTTTCTGACTCATCACAAAATCAACAGAGGGAAAAAAAAATCTTTAAAATCCTCCTAAGATGTTTTAATATTGCACATCAGAAGTTATACAGATGCCATGCTTAAAAGTCATTCCCAAATAAAGAACTTTGCAATTAGCTATTAGAATTATTAGCTATTAGAATACTACACAGTTTGTAGCAGCAGTATTAAAACTCCTAAAATATTTACAGTCTTCCCTTCTAACACAGGGATGTACCAAAATTCAAATAAATAATTCTGGTAACAGGAAGACTTACAAACAAAACAGTCTTGCAACATTTCCCAAGCTGTGAAAAGTGGAAATGCATTGGGATGCACCATTTGAGCAGATAACATCAGGTTTAAATCTCAGGTCTCACCAAGAGGGAGAGACTCTGCAGCTCCTGCTGGCCATCCGGCAGCGAGCATCTCCCAGCTTGATTTCAAACAAGTTAAAAGGAGTGAATGAAACAACATGTCATGCTATCTAGATTCTCATTAATGAACTGTCTAGTTGATGACTGTTTCTAACTGCTATAAGCTGGAAATCTCTAAGAATGAATTGGTAGTAGTCTCTCAACTACATTGGTGCAAACAAAACCAATATCTGCTCACAGGTCAGGATTTGATGCGGAACACTCTGCCAACAGACGAGCAGAATGTATAATTAACCTATTTTATTTTTAACAGTCAGACCAAGTTTGGTATTCTGAGGGAAGCCTGCACAGGTCTTTCCTTTTAAACACAAAGCAAAAATTCACGTATCTCCTAAGTGAACTGTCTCTTCTGGAGTTGCCTTCTTAACTGCTCTATTGGATTAGCCACTAGTGACAGCAGAAGAAAGTATCCCATTCTGTCCAAGCCCAGTTGAGGCAGCAGGGGCAAGACTACAAGCGTCACATCCAACTGGCCTTGCAGGGCAGGGCATCTCAGCAGGGCTGTGCCATAGCTAGAGTCTTGGTGAGCTGGACCAATGGTGGATCATCCTGTGATGGTTTCTTATATCCCACTCCGAAGTTCCTACTTCACTTCCCTGACCTACAATATTTTCCTTCTGTTTCTCTGTGTGAGCTCTGTAAGTGCCCCAGCAAAACCAAGGGGAAGAGGAGCATAGAGTAGAAATGAGAAGAAGAAAGAGGGAGAGAGGCTGACTCCCTTGCAGCTGCTGCACTACCCCTGAGCAGGACTAGTCCTCCCACATGAGCCTAAAGCCACCAACCCATTTCATACCAAAGGCAACGACTATAGTAACCCAAATGTTGCAAGGCTTTGCCTCCTCCTTTCTGACATTCAGATAGTGGAGAGCACATGGGAAAGAACTCGCTCATTAAAGCAACACCTCCAGCAGATCTTTCCTGGACTCACTGAAATGTCAAGCAGCTGCAACATTTCTGACAGTTCAGTGCAGAAAACACATGGCTCCTTGGGATGAACCACCTTTATTTCCAGCTCTTCTTTTCCTGAAGTTTGATGTGTACCAGTGGCCTCAGCATTGTACACAGCCCACAGGGCAATTCCAGCTGATACTATCCTACTGTGCCATTGCACTGGGATCTACAGAGAAGGCTCCTCCGTAAGGTTGCAATTCCTCCACCACACTGGTATGGAGGAAGCAGGTTGCTGCCTTTGGCTGGTGGCCTCTAAGTGCTCCTCAGAAACCCCAGGGAGATGAATTAGCCTTGTGAGTTCTTGCACCTACCTTGATGTGATTATAGGGTCATAGACCTCAGGAGAAAAACGGATCAATTCCTCCCTTCTACCCCTCCAGTCAAAGTAGTCTTAGTTATATTTAAGTAGCTGGCATCTTTCAAATACTGAGCGATATCACGTATTCAGAGTCTCACAACAAGGTTTTTGTCTTGAAAGAGCTTAATTTCCTGAAGCACATCAAAATCCTACCCTATGAATCCATTCTATGCAACAGACCTCTTCTTGTTAAAATTCTGCACAAGCATATTTCCACCACACTCCCTCAGATACCATTCTCTCTATGTATACTACAATAACAACTGTGCCTTTACTAAGATTGAACACAATAACCAGGCCTTTGTACAGGATAATTAACAGCCAGAAGTGAATCTTGGTGTTTATTCAATGGAGTATGAATAAGTTATGAAATTTCTTTTTTACTGGAGAGGTAATGGGATATTGTTACATAGGCATATGCTTTGCCTCTTGCATGATAGTGTATTTATGATGCTCATAGTTTAAAGTCAGAAATATGTACACAGATATTATGCATTTACACTCAGGCAGTTATGTCTCTACACATTTGCCTCTCTTTCTGTCATTAATGAGGTCCCCACTCCATCTGTATCTAATCCAAATTCCCTGTTTCCATTCTGAGAAGGATGAGTAGACCTGAGCCTCTCCAGCTGTTCCTAGAGATGTGTAAGTTCATTTCTGGAACTGAATTTCTACAGTCTTATGTAAACTATGGTGATTACCAGGATACTTCACAGAGTACTTGAAAGTAAATACAATGACATTACACAGTTCTGAAATACAGGGAGCCCCTGAATTTGTGCGTGCCTTTCATTTTGTGTTAGAAAGCTATCGTGTTGTTTACTATTGAATAGCTAAGTATGTATGAAAATCAGCAACTTCCACTTGCAGCAGTGCATATAGAGAGAGAGAGTGTATTTGTGTTTGTTTATACATTACGTATATAAAGTACAGAATTGTCTCTCAGCACAGTTTAAGTGAGAACACGGTCTTTTTAAAGTAGAAACACTGATGACCATTGGTAAAAAGGCAAAAGGAAGAAAAAACTTACAGGTACATTAAAAATAAATAAAACAAAGTTTTATTGGGACTATTCCCAAAGCGCACAGTTTCACTTCTCATCCAAGCTACCAATAGATGATTAAGAGAAGAGGGAGCTCAGGCCGAGGAAACGCACACTTCTGCTTCTTCCCTACTTTTTTGCAGCCCAAGAAATGTTGATGTTCCAGAAGGTGCTGCATAAAGTGCCCAGCTCCTACCTGGTTGCATGTTGCAGGCACACTCCTGCATCACTAGGGCATATCGAGATGTGACTGCTTAGGCGCAATAGCCGGATGTGGTGAGGCTTGTTGCTGTTGTTACTTGATTTTGCATTGCTAAGCACACACAAGAACTTGGAAATGCTGCCAGAAAAGGAGCTTTTTGATCTGACTTTGGACTTAGGAAATGGTTGAAAAAGCAATAATGTGATTACTGGCACGCCAACATGTGTGCCAGGCAGCCCAGGCTGGTGGAGGGTTCCTGGCTGTAAATGGGCCACAACAGGAATTTCCCATTGCTGGCCAGGGTTTGCTGAAGCTGGAAACAAGAGCGTATGCAGGCACTTTGCACCAGTGCTCCTGACAACGCTATTTCTGTAACTGTTACTGAATAGGTTATTATTTTCTTCTCCACTGCAACCTAAAAATTCCCTCTCAGTCCAGCAAGCTGCTTTCACTGAAGGAGCATTTCCAAAGCAGTGATCTTAAGGGAAGGTGAGAAACAAAAACATTGCAGCCCCCTGCTGCAGCACAGCAGCAGCCAAAGGCAGCCCACGAGCCTCCGACCTCCCCTGCCCTTTATCATGGTTTAGAAGAGTCTTGAATTTTATTTTTTTTTTTAAACTAGCAGGGATAGATGAGAGATTCTGCATGATGGTTTGCTTATTTGTTTGTTTTTCTTTCAAAAGGCAGGTCCTGTCTCCCTGGGAAGGGGTTCTGGCTAACTAGGCAACTATTGAAACAATAACATTGCCTGAGACAAGGAAGTGAAAGTATAGAAGGCAAAAAAGCATGGCTTTATTTGTTTGTTTTTTTTTTTTTTGTTTTAGCCTGACTGTTTCGCATTCCTTCATGCTGGTTAATGTCTACTGTAGTTCAGTCCTCAACTGATATTTTGGAGAAGAAAGCTTTTTGTAAAATGTCCAGGAGCTCCATTTCCCCTAACAAAGCCTCTATACCAAACACACAGCTGCTAGCCCACAGGACAGAGCTTAAGGCATGCCTGACACAGTACTGTGCGTATTTTAGGAGTTAGACAGCAAAAAAAGGGAATTCTTCTTTTAGGTATCTATCCACTGCCTTTTGAAACCATCATCCAAAAGAAAACAATAAAAAGAAAATAGAAATTCTCTGTAAATCACCTGCAGACCACAGACACAATGAGTTGGAGATATTTAATTTCTATGCATTGTAAAACACGTGTTCTGTAATCCTTAGCTAACTTATCCTGTACCGTGATGTAAATGAACGTGTAACATTTTGAACTGCTGCCCAGAAGGCCACTCGACAAGTACTGCATGTGAAGTTATTCATTGCAAAGACAAGTAAAAATTATTTTGCTTCTGCACAGGTGCAAAAGGGCCATTCTTTGTATGGGAGGAGTAGATGATAATGGGAATGCACATCATGAATTTGAAATTACGGGAAGTAAAGCGTTGTTTCTGACCCAGATAAAATCTGAAACACCTTGCTGAAGTCCTCCCTGGTCTGCAGGAGGAGTGCTGCCCACCCAGCCCTGCCGGCTGCACAGCTCCCTGCCTGTCACTGACAGCACTCCAGCACCTTTCCCAGTTCCAGCAGCCTCAACACGGTGACAAACACAAACACAGATTACTACACTAAACACGTCAAGCTAAGTCAATAGTTTAATAACCACTATTAAGGCTTTTCCAAATCCATTTAACAACTGTAAATTATTCCAAAATAAAATAGCCTCAGCCAATCAACTGTGTAGTCACTGACCCACAACTATGTGCTTATTTCTTAATTAAGCAAATCTCCACACCCTGGTTGGCTTAGTTGCTTTTGTGGTTCTGTATGTTGCAAGATCCAGTATATAAATCCCTGAACCCTGCCAGAGAGCCTCAGCTGGCTGTTCATGACACCAGGTACTGCTGCTTCTCCCTTGCTGCTGGCAACATCAGTGCTGGAATAAACCTCTCCAATCTACTTGTACCCTGCTATCCCCTCCTGTCACATCACCCTGCTAAAGCCATGCTGCTCAGCTACCCCTACCCTGCCACATGTGGGACGACCCTGAATACCTTGCTTGCATGTGTGAGAATCATAGAATCATAGAACAAACAGGTTGGAAGAGACCCATCGGATCATCGAGTCCAACCATTCCTATCAAACACTAAACCATGTCCCTCAGGACCTCAAAAACCCGTGCCTTAAACACCTCCAGGGAAGGTGAATCGACCACCTCCCTGGGCAGCCTATTCCAATGCCCAATGACCCTCTGTGTGAAAAACTTCCTCCTAATCTCTAGCTTAAATCTCCCCTGGCGGAGCTTGAGGCCATTCCCTCTTGTCCTGTCCCTTGTCACTTGGGAGAAGAGGCCAGCACCCTTCTCTCCACAACCTCCTTTCAGGTACTTGTAGAGAGTAATGAGGTCTCCTCTCAGCCTCCTCTTCTCCAGGCTAAACAACTCCGGCTCTCTCAGACACTCCTCATAGGTTCTGTTCTCCAGCCCCTTCACCACCTTTGTTGCTCTTCTCTGGACCCACTCCAGAGCCTCAACATCCTTCTTGTGGTAAGGGGCCCAGAACTGAACACAGTATTCAAGGAGCGGCCTCGCCAGTGCTGAGTACAGAGGCTCTCCAGGACCATACCAGGGGCAGCCACTCTTACCTCTTGGAGCAGCATCTGAATTCCCATTGAGTTCCAAGGCTTTCTGGGTCCCACGTGCTTCACCACCACCCGGCACACAAACCCGCAGGCACTGCTGGCACCGATGGGGAGGTGATGAGGTGGGGAAGCACTGCAAGGCAGTGCTGATAATGAGCCCGTGGCACCGCTCAGTCGTTTAAAGCCTGAGAATTTATAGTAGCCAATCAGCCCGTCGGGGGGGAACAGGGAGAGCCTGTCAGGCACAGCAGGAATAATTGGAGGGAGCTCCTAATTAATTTGATAATAACTCTATCCTGTACTAACACACTCCACATGAAAAAAAAATGGGTAAAAACTGCCAATTAGCAGTGGAAGTGAAAGGAAATTTGTGATGGAGATTCAGGGAAGTTCACAGCCAAGGCCTGATGGCACACAGGTGTTTTGGGCCTCAGCGACACTGTCCCTCCTCGGGCACTGGAGTGACCTGTTCATATTTTTTATAGCCTTGTACCTGCTACACACAATGTCTCCCAAGAAATGAATTAGCTTTCTTCTTGGTACTCGCACCCATCAACCAGCCATAGAGAGGCTCACGATACATTTCAGGGGTGCCCTAAATGGTTTTCATGATCTGTTTTGCAAGACCCAAGTTCTTCATCCTCCTCCAACACACAGGGGTCTGTTGAACCTGCGTGCCTGCAAGCTGTGGAAGGAGGTACAGCTCCTTCACAAGTGGGGCTGTAGCTGCATGCCCAAGCTGGGAATCAGCAAATGTTTTAATCCTTCCATAGCAATGTCATCAGTTTTCTTATTTTTCTCACCACTCATCTGATCCATCAGGAAGTTTGGAGCAAAGTAAGCAGAGCAGCTCTCCTTGAACTCCCCTGCCCAGCTCACATTGCCACAGGGCTGGTGCCAGCAGAGTCAACCTGAAGATTGCACCTACAAAGCTTGCAGTGAGCCAGGACACCACTGGGAACCTGGAGCTGCTCCTCACCCTGTACAGCATTCAACACAAGCTGCTGATAGTCACAAATCTGATTTAGGACTTAATTTCTAGATATTGCTCTTGGTCCACCACCAGCGTTTAAGATAGCCCTTCCCCCTCTGCCCCATTAGTCTGTGTCATTATGGTTTTCATTCCTAACTTTTCTCAAAACTCTCAGTATTCTGTATTACAATCTAATCCCAGGGCCAAACATGGCAAGTAATTCAATATATTTTCAGGCAACTCAGATCTAATTATATATTGTTAAAGTTCTACCAGGTGTCTCGTACTCACCACTTCTAAAGCTCCCATAGAGCATGCAGCTATAATGATCTCCAGCTTGCTTTCTGGACAAATATGAAAGAGGGTTTTTTTAAATTAATATTTGTGAAGACGGACAGAAGTCTATGCTCAGTGGATGCTTTTGTGATTGCTGGAACAGTTAGGGAGTATTTTACCTATTTCCTGATTTGTGCCTTGCAAAGCAGAGGGCACATGCAGGAAGTTGTGTATCCCAGAATTCGTGTAGCTGGGTCGTTTGCAAAGCCAGCAAGGAGGGGAGCATCAGAGAAAAGAAAGGCTGTCCCTGGAAGCTCCTGTCAGGGGCAAGAGCAGAGAAAAGGAACTCAAGTCCAACAGCCTGTCCTCACAGCAGCCCCCATTCATAGGGCAAGGGGTGACTTCCAATCACTCAGTATCCTGTACTTACTTTTAGCCACGGAATAAAGATGCCTGGGATGAAGCAGGATGGAGCCCCAAACATGGTGGTGCCCCACATACCGGAGTCATCAGGCCTTGAGGACCTCACCTAGGGAATAAATAGATGGAACAGTGATTGCAGGAGACTCTGTGGGTGGGGATGCCTGTGGCCAGGGGCAGGCTCTGTCCTGGGACCCTTGGCATGCCTGCGTATCCCCAGCTGGGCTGAAATCAGGTTTAAAAAAGCCTCAAAGGAACCAATGGCCCCTGAGGAGCCCCCGCACTGCCCCATACACCCTAGCACTGGGGATCAGCAGGGAGAGCCTGAAGCCACAGTGTGGGGCAGGAGTGGGGAACAGGGCTTGTAACTGTGCAGCAGAGCCAAGCGAGATTTCCCTCCTCATGGGGCAATGTATTTAGCATTGGGGACAAATCTTGGATTTAAAACAAATCAAAAAATGAAAACTCTCCCCCATCATTCACAAACCTCTTTAAAATGTTCCATTTAAAATGAAACACAAACCTGGTGCTTTGCATCAGGACTGCACGGCTTTTAACTGACCCCATATGTAATGTCAACCTGAGCAAGCTGCTAAATACTTTAATCCAACCCTTCAGCTCCCTCGAGGCACCTTCCTCTTGTGAACTCTGGAACCAAATCTCTGCAACAGCAAGGTTTAAATCTGGAAACACTAACTACCCTCCCATCTTGTTAGAGAATAAAAGTATTCGCCAGGACATAAGGAACGTTAAACCAAATGCCCAAGCTAGGGATCAGGCAGGCGTTGTGTCTCACTGCTGCGTTCCTTGCAGGAGGATCATTTCAAACCTGTTCAGCTTAGCTACAGGGTTGTAGTGCTCTCCATCCCAGGTAAAACTGCACAGGCTCCCCCCAGAATACCTTTTCCTTTCTCCCGTAAAGAACTCATATTTGGAAACTGTAGTTAACTATTACTGGTAGTACTAAGTTAATAGTCACAGCAGAATCTGTCTTTTAATTAGATAATGACACTAAGAGGCTGCCCTTTGTACCACATGTGACACAGGTGACACCGCTGCAAAAGCCCCCATGCTGCCACTGCTGTCAGCCCCCATCCAAGCACATTGCACAGGAGGAGGGGTCTGCTCCTCCTTCCCTGGGAATTCATTAACTTTACACTGCTTTGCAGTAGAGCTGATTCACCACCCAGTAGAAAGAAGAAATAAAACATGCTCTTTCTTTAGAGCAGAGAGACCAAAACTGAAGTGCAGGACATACTTTACACACATACTTTGAAAAAACACCCAACTCACGTAACTTTGATGTATTTGATGCAGGAAGTGACATGGTTTCTCTAGCTACATTTCTATGAAATCTTAAGTGAAAGATTGCTTCCAGCAGCACATCCTGATTAGATCTGAAGAAATTTAACAAAAAAAAATAAGATTTCAAGGCCCAATTAATTTTTTTATTAAGAAGTCAAGATGGGTAAGGAACTGTGAGTGAGCAGCTGAGTCTTTCTTCTTGATTAGGATTTTGTTTATTAACAAAATCTTAAAAGCCAAGGGACAAAATAAAAGGCTGACCTGCTATAACTAGATCCAGTCCTCCAGATTTTTACTAGACAGCTTTGCATTTACCAAACAGAAGTTGCCTTTAAAGATAATTTAACATGATTACAGATCTCTAAGACTGAAATTCTTTCTTAAAAGTAGTGTATATACGTTGCCTCTTCTTCCTTTATGATGTTAAAAAAAAAAAAAAGACTCAAATATTTGAGAACCAATGAATCCTGCTTTTCTCTTTTTCTTTGCATCCCAAATCATGCAAAACCTTGTCCCTCCATTTCTTTTTCTCAAGAAATTTGTAGATGATCTGGGCTTCTCTGCAAGGACAGTGGGTCTTCCTTGTTCCTATGGAAAAAGTAGGAGGAAGGCAATTCCTAACAAAAATGAATTTTCTTATGAACTTATTCATAATAATCATGAAAATGAAAACAATCTAAATAAGAAACATTTCTGGGTGCTGGCGAGGCTATATCAAGCATTCAGCAGAAGTGAGCCCATATCAACCATTCTCCAGCCAACCACAGAGCCTCACAGAACAGATGTGCCATATCAGCGTTTAAAAACATGCAGCTGAAAACCAAAACCAAAACCCTTTCTAAGATCTTCTTTACACACTAATAATCAAGCACATTACTTTAAAGTAATAACTATGAGCAATTATTTCAGCAGAGCCACGTTCTTAACAAAATCTAAACCTCCAACTTAAAAAATTGAATAAAAAGAAGGAAAACAGCCAAACTTTCCACCATGTCAGGCAATAGGAGATGGTTCTTCACAGCCAAATCAGCCACATACAAATGCTAGAATAAGGGGTTACTTAAAAAAGTAAGAGGGGGAGAGGAAACCACCCAGGAGTAAAGTCAACTATACTGAGATTCCAATGTACTGCAGGCAGTGAAAATTGTCTAACCCCCTGAAGTTTGCAATCCCTGTCTAAAGTACTGTATACTCTGTAGGTAAAACCTCCTGCCCCAGAAATCCAAGGGAGGGTGAAAGAACTCACTTGAAGTTTTGCCTCTTTGAAAAAGACCTGAGGAAAGGGAAAAAAAGGTCCATTTCAGGGTTCACAGAATAAGTGTATTTAGATACTCCTCCTTAAGAAAGGACCCAGATGCAATCAAGGTTTGTGCCATAGTTTAAATCCAGGTTCCCAGGAAAACTTGCTTACAGAAAGATCAGAAGATCTGAGGATCATTACTGCAGAGGATTCAGAGAAATTATCTCCTAATACACAGTTGAAGACAGAACTAGTCTTGGTCTCTCTTTGGCTTGAACCTCTACTGAAATTTAATGCTGACAAATCAAAAAGGGATATATCCAGAATGTCTAACCCTGATAAAAATGGGAAATCTGTATCATCTTAATCAAAGGATATGCCACCCTGAGCTGGATCTGTGTCTTGTCCCTTGGCCTCATATGACTCCTGTGTGCTAGAGGTTAAGGGTTTGTTAAAGAATATCGGTTTTGATTAAGTGTCACATACGGTGTAAAACATCCTCTTTATCATTGGAAGTGAAGGTTGGGGGCCAGACAGTGCCTTTTAGTGAGCTTCTAATATAAATTAGGTGTCTTAGGTAATGGGTGGTTTTCAGACAGGATTGATCTTTCTATGGTCCAGTGAAAGTAGATGTGTTTGGCGAGATGTCACAAAAGCGAGCTTCCTGGCACCTATACTAATGGGCTGGTTACCCCTTTTGGAGTAGGACTTGAAAAATGTAGCACAGGAATCCCCCCTCCCCTTTCCTAACTTTTTCATTTTCTTGATGTAATGGGCAAAGGTCTATATATCCTTTACTCCTTTGGTATTTCAGTTCTTGTATTTGCAGTATCACTCAGTGAATCTTAAGCCACTCATCTTTTTAGTCACTTACAGCTCCCTAAACTTGCATGAACTTAAAGATGAAGCAGTTATGAGTAGACTAGGTTACTTACTATTTTTATCTGTGTACAACCTTTAAAGAAAAAAATCTATCAAGCACACCATCACCACCACAACCAAATGATTTCTGTTCCCCATTAAGTTCTCCTTGAAAACTTTGATTGCACAGAGACCTAGGAAGAACTGTAGAGATGTTGAACCCTAAGTTCCCCTGCCTCAAAAATAAGAGCAAACATGCATTTCTATAGACATCAAAACGTGTCTGTATTTTCCTCTTTATGAAGCAGAAATTCTCTCAGCTTTGTGCGAAGAGTGGCATGATCAAAAGCGTGAACTGAGCACATGAAAGCCAGAAACTCTAATGCAGAGTCTAACCATGGACCTCAGGTAAAGAGGGTATATACAAAATAAACCTTTCCTTTATAGTTCATTGACATGTTGTAGTTAAAACTTTTCTGAAAAGTTTCCGTGGATTTATGAAGAAGTGAAAGCGCAAATGCACAGTGGCTATCGCAGACTCATAAACCAAGCTCATGAACAAAATCCATAACTCTTTAAATACAAAAGAATGTTGCAAACATTGTAATATTTCACTACATTTCCCACATACTCACTCATAATTTGAGCACTGGTAAATATAAAATCTGTTTAAATATTTAAATAATTGAATAATATTTAAATAATTGTCTATTCTGATTCTCACCCAGAAAATCTTCCTTAGTCCCCAATTTAACTAACCAGGATACCCAAGATTTAAAGCACAAATATCCTTAATTTTCCTGTAAAAATGAATTCATCTTTAGGCAAAGACTTAGGCACATCTGTAATGCTAAGCACAGAACACCTTCACTGAATACAGTGGGATTATGATTAAAGTTGCATTTCCCTGCAAACCATAACAGAATCAGCCTGATTGCCTTCCTTTTTGGTTATTGTAGATATGAAGCATTAAAACTCTTCTGTTGGTATGGAAGATCTAGACAACATTTTCTCTCTCCTACCTCTGGACATGATTATTTTTGCTTATTTGCTTGCTGTTATATTGAGGTGACTTTGTTAAAGTGCATTTGTATTTCTTTCTTAATTGAGACATTTTCAAAACCTGCTTGATCAGTTAAGGTTTGAGGTTTTTTCAATAGCATCAAATTCTTACACTCCACATTCCCAAACTGATCCCTAGTTGTCACTTCTTATATCCAAAGAGTTCCCATGGAACCAGTAGTGTGATGGATGGGTATTTCTCTTTGCTTGCTGTATTGCAAAGACAAAAGAGATGGATTTTTTCAGGGGTAGGTGCGCAGTGGGGACACCTAAGGGAATCAATATGGTTGCTGAGAGCTGGTCCCAAGCCCTGCTCAGGCACCAAATGCCATTGGCCTCATGGGCTGGTCAGAAATTGGCTCTCTGATTTTAAAGGTGTTGTTTTAATGTCCACCTTGACTCTCAGGCTGCATTTAAAGATATTTCTGAGAAGTGTTTCAAAATTGCAGAGTTTGACAAGATAAGTCACTCATCCATCAGAAACAGACCTTGTCCTGCAGGAACAGTGGCCCAGCAGCAGAGCACACGCAAGGTTGAGCATCACTCAACTTTGTGAATTCATTGTCACTAGCACCATGCTGTCAGGAGCACACAGAATATCTACAACCACATTTAAAGCAACCAATGCCAGAAGCAGGGGAGTGAATCAAATTCACGGCAGCAGGAGCCTCCTGAAATCTCCCTGAGCCATGGTGAGCTGCCTCTAACCACTGTAGGCAGCCCTTGGGCTACTCGGCTTCCTCCAGGTCCTGTCATTGTCCTAGTTAATTTTATTTTTATTTTTTAAGAGCTCAAACATAATTTTAAGGTGCTCTTGTCTCTTAAAATTTGATTTGCCACAGGAGCACCTCCTCCTTACTGCAGAAATACGAGGAGGGGTGGGAAAGAGTGTAGAGGTGCCAAGCTCACAGCTCCTCTCCCAGACACTGGGCTAGGGACTAGGATGCAGCTATGAGAGGCTGCTGGTCGAGGTGCTTGTCTATCCTTTCCAAGTGCACTTTCTTACAGTTTGCCCGTTACTGAATAGCAGTGTTTCCAGCAATGGTAACTGGCTTATTGCCAGCACACCCTGTGTATCAGTAGGGCAGGAGTAAACAGGCTGTTTGCAGGACCAGGAGCAGTTTGGCAGTGGTATTGTGGACCTCTCTGCACCTCCATTTATCCTGTTGAGAGGGAGGTTTGCCTGGGGCTTATCTGTTAGAGGTAGGAGGGCAGCAGCATTGCAGAAGCACTTCGCCTGCTCTGCCATCTTGTTCCCTACAGACACCATCAGTGGCTGAAACCCCCTGTGTGGGGTCATGAGGAGCATTCAACAACTGGCAGCTCATTTTATCAGTGCCACAGCAAAATTACTGCAAAGACAAAATCCAGCGATGTATCAGTGCTGCAAAGAAGCATCATACAAATACCGGTGATTCCACATGTGGAGATTTTGTATCTTCTAGTATTATTCTATTTTGCAGACATAAGAAGTGCTAGAGGCATCACAACAAATGGAGGTTGCCTGAGGGATCAATTCTACATTTATTACTCTTTTTTGTGCTGATGGAGATACAAATTTAGTAACTGTTGTGACAAAAGAAAGGTGATTGGAGTCCTGGGATTTTCCCTTTTATCCCATGGCCATCAAATGTCTTATGAGGATCTGCTGAGAGAGCTGGAGTTGTTTAGCCTGGAGAAGAGGAGGCTGAGGGGAGACCTCATTGCTCTCTACAACTGCCTGAAGGGAGGTTGTAGAGAGGAGGGAGCTGGTCTCTTCTCCCAAGTGACAGGGGACAGGACAAGAGGGAATGGCCTCAAGCTCCACCAGGGGAGATTTAGGCTAGACAGTAGGAAAAAAAATTTCATGGAAAGGGTCATTGGGCACTGGCAGAGGCTGCCCAGGGAGGTGGTTGAGTCACCTTCCCTGGAGGTGTTTAAGGGATGGGTGAACCAGGTGCTGAAGGGCATGGTTTAGAGTTTGATAGGAATGGTTGCACTCGATGATCCTGGAGGTCTTTTCCAACCTGGTGATTCTATGATTCTAAATGGCTGCTGCCATGGTGGGCAGATCACACTGTGAACTGGCTACTCTTGCCTGAGATGTGAGGAAGGGGAGGTCTGTTCTGTTTGGAGACAAAGCATGAAGAGAGGGGAGGATTTGAGGCCCATCACCACCAGGAGTTCAGAGGGCCTTGCAGGTGGCACCAGTCATATGTACAACAGCATCTCCTACTTGAAAGGTGATAGATGTGAGCAAACATTGCTGTGGGATATGTGGGAGACAAACAAAGGTATTTGGAAATGTAGGTCCACACTGAAATCATGATAAAAGTGACTTACCTTTTTGATAGGAATGGTTGCACTCGACGATCCTGGGGTTTTTTTTCCAACCTAGTGATTCTGTGATCTTCTTCCTTACTCTTTAATGCCAACAGAGCCCAGAAAAGAATACTCCTTAAATGCAGTCTGATACCTCATCCATTCTATCTATGCCTCTAACGGATATCTCCCGCAGAACTTAAGAGTGCAAAATTTCTCCATGCAGAAGTGACCCTTCAAGGGAAAAAAAATGCCAAAAGGAAAAAAAAAAAAAACTAAAACACAAAACCTTGACCTTTGAAGAACAGGCTTATCAAATTCAAGGGACAATTTTCATGAAATGGAGTATTAAATCGTTCAGCACTCTCCCTATGCACAAGGTTCCAAATTTGTGTCTCACACCCACTTTGGTTTTATTAATTTCTAATTCCTATTAGTCTTACTTCATTAGATGAGAGAAGAGTGGATTTTACATGCTGTGACACAGATCCATCTCCACTGTGGGGACAAAACTGAGGCTATTGCCACTCCCACGGGAGCCCTGTTCCCCGGGGACAGAGCCCACGGCATCGCTGCACACACAGGGCTGCTCTTTCTGAGCTGTGTTTCCAGCATCTCCACTCCCTCTGGGACACACAATGCTTTGTGCCAACCTGGAACGTGCCAGGCTTTGCCCAGGGCTCCAGTGGCGGCTTGAGACAGATGAGCTTGACAGCCTGGCCTGCAACCAGGTGACTGAGCATTAACTTGCCTGCAAGCCCAGGCGCTAAGTAAATCTCCTTCCTAATCCAAATCGCTTTTGATAAGAACAAAAGCTGTGTGAAAATGAATATTTCCATCTTATTTCAAATTCTGGGTTTCAACCACGATATTAATGCTATTTTACAGTGTAATTTACTTGTAATAATATGTCATTATTGCCATTTTACAGTTTTCTCTTAAAGTAGTAAAGAGAATGTTTTAAAAAGCATAAATAACTGCAGCACAAATCTCCATTCAGCCTAAGGATCTGAGCTCTCCCTTCAGAATGGCACGTAATTGAAAACAATGACATCCCCAATGTGCTATACACTCCAGTCATTAACGCATTTTTATTTTGGAATAAAAGAGCACACTTACAGCTTTTTTTTTTTTCCTACACAGTAAATATAAATTAAACATTCCTCTTCTGTTCCCAGAATGGCACCTGCCAGTGAAGCCAGGGCTGACCTTAAACACTTTCCACAAGTGTAACTCAAACCAACACTCTAGGTTTAGACACAAACCTCCAAAAGGCAAAGGGTTTAACTGCAACACAGGATGTAGAAGGCAGCTTGTGATAGAAGTGTCCTTACCTGATGATAAAGTCCTGGATGCCAGGTAGCCGTCTCACTGGAGCCACGAGAAAGGGAAGAGTGGTAGTAAATGGTGTTAAATCCATCTGGAGGCCAGTGACAAGTGGGGTTCCCCAGGGCTCAGTGCTGGGTCCAGCCCTGTTCAATGTCTTCATCAATGACTTGGATGAAGGCATTGAGTGCACCCTTAGCAAGTTTACAAATGACACTAAGCTGGGTGGAAGTGTCGGTCTGCTGGAGGGTAGGGAGGTTCTGCAAAGGGATCTAAACAAGCTGGACCACTGGGCTGAGACCAGTGGGATGAGGTTTAACACAGCCAAATGCCAGGTCCTACACTTGGGGCACAACAACCCTATGCAGAGCTACAGACTAGGAGAAGTATGTCTAGAAAGCTGCCAGGAGGAGAAAGACCTGGGGGTGTTGGTTGACAGCCGACTGAACATGAGCCAGCAGTGTGCCCAGGTGGCCAAGAAGGCCAATGGCATCCTGGCTTGTATCAGAAATGGTGTGACCAGCAGGTCCAGGGAGGTGATTCTCCCTCTGTACTCAGCACTGGTGAGGCCGCTCCTTGAATCCTGTGTTCAGTTCTGGGCCTCTCACCACAAGAAGGATGTTGAGGCTCTGGAGCCAGTCCAGAGAAGAGCGACGAGGTTGGTGAAGGGGGTGGAGAACAGACCTTATGAGGAACGGCTGAGACAACTGGGGTTGTTTAGCCTGGAGAAGAGGAGACTGAGAGGAGACCTCATTGCTCTCTCCAACTACCTGAAAGGAGGTCGTAGAGAGGAGGGAGCTGGCCTTTTCTCCCAAGTGACAGGTGACAGGACAAGAGGGAATGGCCTCAAGCTCCACCAGGGGAGATTTAGGCTAGACATTAGGAGGAAGTTTTTCACACAAAGGGTCATTGGGCACTGGCAGAGGCTGCCCAGGGAGGTGGTTGAGTCACCTTCCCTGGAGCTGTTTAAGGCACAGGTGGATGAGGTGCTGAGGGGCATGGTTTAGTGTTTGATAGGAATGGTTGGACTCAATGATCTAATGGGTCTCTTCCAACCTGGTGATTCTATGATTCTATGGGCTGTCAGGAACTTTGGAAAACTCAGGGAAGCCTTCAACTGCTGGGCTGCATGCAGAGGGATGGAGATGTGGCAAGAAGGTGTCACCTATTGAAAATATATACTTCATACATTGTACACATAATTTTACACCATTTATTCTTACACTTCTCCTATATATATATTTGGAACAAAACTGATACCCTGTTAGCCCTCTTGATGAGTAAGGGAATCTTTCCTAGAAGAGAGTGGACAGCTGAACAACTTCATTCTGTAAATGATTCTAAAAACATAATAGCAGGATCCGACTGTAATTTATGAAAAATACAAACGTATCAATGGTTGGGTTTAAGTAGCAGCCATTCTTAGGTAGGAATTTGAAAATTTTATTTATGCCTTGCACAGACTTCTAGCGCTTATCAACCTAAGAGAAGTCCCCGTGGCTCTATCTCACTCACTACTGGCTCCCAGTCTGCAGGAGGAGAGATGGGAGCTGCAATTGTCGGGAAGGGAGATACGGATGCTTCTCGAGGGAAAATTCCTTCCTGCAGTCTGTGCAGGACTCCCCTGTGCAGCGAGGTCGCACCACTGCACTGAGCACGAGACTGACCTCCAGGCAACCCAGAACACACTAGCCCTGTGACCTCCTGGGGACCACAAGTCAGACACCACTGCTCGGGGGGCATGAACCAAAGCCTAAAGAACAAAGGACAGAGTTTGGCTGCCAGTCAGGAAGTAAAAATATCTTTGGATAAAGTTTTTTATCCTTGCATGACAAGTGAAGAGGGACCTTAAAAAATATTTTTAATTTTGATTAGTATTTATCCTTGCTTAATTTGTGGTGTACATGTAGCCAGATGATTGCAAACATTTAGTTCATCAGTGTAGAGCCCAGAGTCAAGCGATGCAAGCTGCCTGTATCTAAAGTCTAAAGGCTGTGATAGACTGCCTGCCATTCTCATCACTCTTCTCCCATGAAGACGCTCCACAGAAATATAGGGTGAAAAGTATCTGGAATCCAAATGACCAGGAGGGTTGTAGGTTACACAACAAGTTGCCCCCTGAACTCCGAGAGTTTATAGCAGCAACAACTATTGGTGAGCAGCTGTGAGATTTACAACACATTTCCTAAAAATACGATTTTTCAGTGTGATCTCTGTCTGAATTGGGCAGAAAAATATTTAATGGCTTGCAAAACATTAGTAAATAAAAGCAGATCAAGATGATGTTGCTACATTAACAGATTACACTACTATTCTCTGTCCTTAGGAAAACCCTGATTAGACCAAGACGCTTGCAGTGTCTTATGAATAAGTCAGGAAGGGGCTCTAATGACCTGCGTATGAGCTGCAGCACAGCCAGTGAGGTGCCAGGTGCCTCTCAGAAACAGGCAGTAGCCTGGATGACGAACAGCAGTTATCACAGGGATTTTGTTGATTTTCTTTAATAATAATAATAATAATAATTTGGGCCAGACTTTTGCTATTATAAACTAGTACTGCTCTGTCGAAGCCAAGACAGTGCTGCCAATCTATATCAGAAAAAAACCTGACCCTAGGTTTATTTTTAATCCCTTTATTATGCAAGTCTTCATTATCCCATTGAAGAATTGTACCTCAGTCAGAATTTCCCACTAAAGGGACAAGTAACAGACTTTTCTTGCTAATCAACGTATGGGAAACTCCAGTAGCTGAAGCACCCTTCTACCTTTGCGAGCGCACCTAGCATTGATTGCTTATCTTATATCTTGAATTGCATAATTACTGAACTACGAGAAAATTACTTTTTGCTTGTGAGTGTCAGGACAGCTCTGAATTCATGAATGACTCACCCTCAGGCATTGGTGTTTAATTTATAAGCTATTTATCTCTTTGCACACACCCCAGCACAAACAATTATACTTAGTAATTTGTTGATCTTATCAAGGCTGTTTGATGTTACTAATGCTACCTCCAATAATGTTGTGCTTTGAAACTTAAACAGGACTTATAACAAATTCAGGTACTTTGCACACAATTCAGTCTTTAAAGAAGTTTAACTCTTTCGACAGCTAAAAGGTTTTGCCTGCTGTTTTCTAAGGAGAATGAATGTTGCATCTTTTGCTGATGAAATGGCCCTTTAGCAGCATCAGAGCACATCATAAAGAGCTAGTTCTGTCCTTGCATGACACAGGTGAGTTCTCCTAGCAGGAGAGGAGAGGGGAGCAGGTCCCCATCCTGGGGCAGGGCACCCACATTTCCTCCATCCCATCTGTGCTCTGGGGGAGGCTGCAGCAGCCTCACACCAAGCCACAGTGTCCTCCCTTGGAGACCACACTGCTGCTCTGGCTAGCTCCCAGGAATATTCTTATATAGGCAACAGCCTCTCTCATTACCGAATAAGGACCTTGTTAACCTTTAAATTACTACACATTTACCATAAATTCAACTTTACGGACCCTTTTGCGCAGTCTGACTTTTTCTGTCTGTTGTCAGGAGCGAGTACCAAACTTGGGGCAACGCATGCTTTCTGTGCTTTCAAGTCCAGGCTCAAATTAGCTGTAGTGCCAGACCTGGAGGCGAGGCAAGGGATTGCTCCTGGCACTGTGCATTGGGCTCTGCTTGAGATGAAGGGTCTGAGTTACTGCAGATAAAACCATTGTCGGCACAGACCAATATTTCTTCCATCTTGACCCTCAACAAAATGGCTCTTGGCATTTTATTCATCTGCGTTTGGACACAACTACATATATAATCTCACATTCTTAAATTTGCCCTGTTGCACAGAGTTCCTGCCCCTCAGAGCCCAGCGGCGCTGAAGCCAAAGACCTTCCCCTCCCACAGCAGTGGACAAGCCACAGTAGGCAGGGAAACCTCCACGTTCCTGTTCAGCCAGCCTGGATGCGCTCTCCCACACACTTTCCAAGACTCAAGTGCACATATTTTAACTTACATAGCGCACGTGCTCTTGCTACAATTGCAGATTTTACTTTCTATACATTTGATATAGTTTATCTGTACAGAGCACATACATCATGTGTGTAGAAAATAAAACGCTACAGGCATCGTGTAACAGCATCGAGCTGTAATGAGCTCTGATGAGCAGGCACATACCAAATCATCAGTTTATGATGGCAAGGACACACATGTAACTTATTTCACAATATGCAACACGCTGCCACATGGCTCTGTTCTCTTGGATAAGGTACGAGAACTACCTATAGATAGAAGCCAAGACAGAACTGCTTCAAAGACAGAGTTCAAACACAGTATGTACTTCCAGACTTTCAAAGCCCAACCAGAACACCACAATTTTCATCTGTTGTGATGAATACCACTACGTTGATGATGATGATGATTATTACTACTTTCTCAAAGCCTCTGGTGGTTTTCCTGGTTTAATTGAAGTGAAATGGTAGATCAGCATAATCAAACATATTGAATTATTGTGTGGGGAGTAAAAATTAAAACAAGTGATAATTAGTTTTAAACAATTACTAACTTCTAGTTATTCTACCACCACCCCACACACCCCACCCCACCCCACCCCTTCCATCCTCTGCGAGCTAGAAGTGGAGAGAAATGTTAAAATTTAAGTTTTTTAAACTGGAAAACCTCATCATGTGCACTGTTCTTTCAAAATTCAGTTTTATGGTCCTATCCTACCCCTGGTAAACGAAATACCAATGGAACCAGGCATGCAGCATGACTGCTGACAGCCAGGGTAAGGACCCACAGAACTCTGCAAGGACAGGCTGAACAAGCCAGGCAGCCACAAGAATATAAATGCTGCAGCAAGAAAGTGCAGTCATGATACTTTTGAAGCTCTGCAGATTATTTACTGGGAGCCCTGCATGGGGCACACCAGGGCTGCCCTGGCCCATGGCACTGCCAGGCAGTCACAAGCATCGTTAACACAAGCCTTGGGAGGTGTCTAGCTAAAAACGTGTTCCATTGGAGAGAAGAAAGGAAAACACAGCTTATGGCAGTTTTGAAGGAGGTGATTGGACAAATAGGCCCTGTGGTCAGGGAAGGGGTAAGGGTGATCTTGGGTGATGAAGGGGATAAGGTAGATGGAAATCTGCAGCAGGTAAGACAGGATCCTTCAGGAAAGGTTAAGGCATTTCACAACAAGGATAATGCTGCCACCTCTACAGGACTGGACACAGTTAATGAAAGAGCAAAGAAATATGACATTAAGACAATACTATTTTTAAGTAAAGATTGTAATCAAAATGCAGACCTGGGAATCATTTTAAAGAGGTTGTGCTGGTGTTTGGGGATAGCCCCAGAAGAAAAGTAGCTTTGGATAGCTGGGAAGAATGGTGGTATTGGGTCAGATCAGAGGCCTCCCCAGCCCAGCATCCCGGCTTCTGACAGTGGCCAACAGACTGACAGAGACATAGTATACATAGCACCTTTTCTCTCAGCACCCAGCAATTTGGACTTGGGGACACTACGAGTGCAGAGGTAATACCTTTGTTTCTAACAGCAGGACTTTTTTTCCCCCCAGTTAATCCCTTTTTTCTTCTGCCGTGGCTTTGTCCAAGCTTTTTCAAACCCTTGCCAACCTTCAGCATCCATATAATCTAGTGGCAAGAAATGCACAGCTGAAACCATGCAAAATATTTGCTTTATGGAGACACAGAAATCCTTCTGTTTCTCTGTGGAGTATTCTGACCCCAAAGACACTCAAATGGCAGCTGAGACCGCCAGCTACATCTTGGTGACCTTTATCCTACTAAAATGTTTATTTCAATTTTCAAATAGCCAGATGAACCCACCTGAGTTTCAGGCAGTTCAGTTCTGGGTCATCACTGACCACTGAGCACACCCACTTCCTTTCTTACTTTAGGTAACATACTATGGAAACAATACTAAGTTTTATATGATATATGACACCTGCTCCCCTTGTGCTCTTCTGGGAAATGCTCTTTAGGACAGAAACCAATATCTTACATGAGGGGTACATGTGCATGCAAATAGTCTCCAAAGGCTAAATTTCCATTCTATGTGCTTCTTAGTAGTCTGGAATGTCACATATCAGGGTGCCCAAGCACATCACCTAGATATTCATATTGATTCTTGCCAAGGAAAGACAGCAGTAAGTCCTTGCTTGCTTGCCTACAGCAGTGTTTTTGTTTTACCAGGAATATACTTTTAAAAATATATCTCTAGATCACACCTCTTCACATCACACACATGCACACTCACTGCTCTGCTCTGCTCAGGAGTCTCACAGCAGGGTAAATGGTTATCCCTTGGGTACCTTGCAGCAAATTTGCTCTCTTTTGAGACTAAAAACTGTAGTCTAACTCCTCCTGAGACTAGCCTGCAACTCTTCCGAGGTAGCCCCTCAGATAGGTGCTGTGGGAACACTGGGTCTTCCAAGCCAACTGCTTTGCTCTCCAGACCAACTCCCAAATTCACCCCATATGCCAGTGCAGACACTGCTGCTTTCACTGCCACCTACACCTTGCTTTCAGGCACTCTTTTGGCCAGTTTGGAGACAGGTAGCAGCAATTTCCCTGTTCCATTCATGTTTGTTTAATCCCATAAACATGCCATTAGCACCATAGTTACAAGGCACTGAGAAATGCAAGTTCAGAGGAAGAGTTAGTACTCCTCCTCATTCACAAAATTCCCTGCGTTCTCTATTCTGGAACAGCAGCGCATACAATGTTTTCTCACTCCAGCTGGAGAAACAAAAAGACTCCTTTTACTCACCACCATCCCCCGTGAGCACAGATCACGCAGGCTTTACTGAAGAGCATGCAGGCAAATTTTGCTTTTTCCCCCTTAAACAATAAATGCCAGTAGGGTGGATACATTGCACTTGGAGTCACCTGTGCAGGTTGAAATGCATAAATAACGTGTGTTTGGCTTAAATTAAATCACATTTCTATTTAAAACAGAGTGCTTGAATCTTGCTACACGTATCAGAAAGTTTTAGGAGTTGTACATCTTAAATGCATAGACCTAATGCTTTTCTGGAGGAGAAACACAAAGGGCACATTTAATGTAGCAGGAGCCACAAGTCACCAGTGGCTGCAGTAATAGAGCTTATCCTATTATTCCTTTTACTAAAACCTAGTTTTATTCTGGGATAACTAACTAGCTTCAGTAGTTAAAAGAACATTACTTAAAACAGCTGAACAGATAAACTATTCAGGCAAATCAAAAGCTAAAGCACAAAATGTTACAGAATATGTAGTTTTTAAGAAGATGTGGCAAATAGTTTCTATTTTCAGACTATTGTAATAACGTAAGAAAAACATGCCTATCAAGAACAATATTCAATTTTTAACTATTTTTATTTTTATAACAGGGAGGTATCACGAAGTACACACATTCAAATCTAAACAAATACAGCTTATTAAATATAAGAGATGCAAATATACAAAGCAATCCACTAATTGCGTTGTCCTTTCTAACAACTTCACCACTATATACTAATTAGTGAGCAGGGGGACCCTTTGGTAACCAGAACGAATCTCAGACAGGACAAGAGAATATGTTTCAGCAGGTATTAGTGCAGTAAAGATGTTTCTTCTCTATCACCAAAACACAGACTCCACTCCTCATTCACCTTTTGTTATGTCTAAACCCCAATGTGAGTCCATCTCTGTTACTAGCACCTTGCTGACTTCCAAGTGAAACAGGTAAGTTCAACTTTCTTTTGGATCTGACTCTTAACAAAATATTTGGTGGTCCTATTTTTTCTCATTTAAATGACATCAAAATATCACAAAGAACAAATACTAGCCACACCAGAGAGGTGGTTCGAGAGAATTTCAAGGGTTCCAAAACAACAGAAATCCTTATTTCCCTATTTTACAGTACTCCCTCACCTCCCTCCTGCCACCATCAAAAAAGGAGATGCTCTTTAAAATAAAATCAACAACCACATACTGAAGTCATTTGCCCTCCCTCTTTCTTTTCAGCGCAATTAAAGGCATGATGCCAACTTTTCAACAATGAGCCTCGTGGCTCTGGCTGACCTACGTCTTACTCTCAGAAATAAGCAATGAAGCTCAACGGCAGCATCTCAAGGGAAGCCTCTGAGCAGGGCATGGCCAGTGCTCCCAATATCTTAAATGCAGAGGAGAGGTTAGCCAGTGATAAGTTGCCTTTTCAAAGTTGATAGCAAGCAAATTTATCACAGCAACGTGAGAGGTCCGGCACACCAACAAGCCACAGGTAACATCAGCATCTCTCCCAGCCATGACCCCACAGAATCTGTAGCTGAAATCATAGGCACACAGGCACTTCAGAAAGAGTCAGGCTGTTTTAATCAAATTTAAACAGATTGCAAGTGCAGGCAATTTTACAGCTTGCATTAGAAGTAAAACCTTGGGTTTATTCTTCTGCATTATCTAGAAAGACTTAAGCTCCCTCATGGTTAGAGGGGGAAAAAAGGACACAAAACTGCAGCCTTTTTTTCCAGCAGAACGACTTACCTACCTACCCAGCACAGTGTGACTCCTGCCTTCACAACACTATCTGTGTCACCCTCCACTGGCCTGAAAACAAGACCTGAGAGGACTACACACACCGTCAGGCACCACTGCTCCAGCCTCCACAATTTAATAATTTCAAGGCAAGAATGAAATAATTTTTCAAAATAATTTCAGGAAAAAAGCTTCAAAGATAACATGATTTTTCCATATATATTTGCTCTCTCCAGTAAAAATAATTTGCACTGCATCATTCTTATTATCTTTAGTATCATCTTTCTGTGAACGTCCATCTACAAATTCATTAACTTTTTTGAGACAAATCATTGGCATCCTAATCTTCTGATTCCCATGAAAGACTCACTTTCGAGATACAATTGCAGCTGCCCTACACTGCCAGTTACTGTATCGTACACGTCTTAAAAATTCTGTAATCAGCATCCACCAGGTGCCGTATCGCATTCAGCACACCACAGTCAGTCAATACAGACATCCCCAAACACACCAAGGCTGGTTTTGTCAAATGTTTTATTGAGTGTAGACATCTGGAGTACTGTAAAACATGCATTATCTGTAGATTCAAAAAGGAGCAAGCCACATTGTCCTCACTGTCAAACGTGTCAGGCTTGGCATACATGATGGAGATTAATGAAGTATCATGAGAGTAATATGGTTCCTGAAAAGCTTCTATGATTTGGAGTAGGGTCTTAATCGTTTGAAATGCAAAGCTGCTCACATTTAGTGAACTTGCATGTTCGCTGGAGGTGCCATATTTTAATTCAAAACAAACAAGAATAATTTCAGTGGGGGGGAGGGGAAGTTCCCTAGGTAGAAACTGTATGCTTTTTGTTTCCAGATATTCCATCCTAAGTAAAAATTCATACACTTCCTGAATCAGAACAGTTTGTGAGCAATGAACAACATTTGATATTCATTTCTTCTTGGGTTGTTGAGGTGTATTAAATTTAAAGAAGATAATATCTCCATCTTCCACTATGTAATTTCTGCCTTGTTGTCTGTATTTTCCAGCAGCCTGTAAAAACACCAGACAAAAGGAAAATGGGTTATTTCATTAGACATTTTATGGTACGTTGGTTAAGAAATGATACTACTTCAGTTTCAGAGTTTGACAGCCACAATACTCCTCCGTTTGACCTGATTTGGTTTTACATAAATATAAAATATATACAAAAATAATTTAACCTCCACTGATCTGGTGCTGCTTAAATGCCATCTGCATTACATAGTGGTAAATCTGGAAATATTGGCAAAACTAAAGGAGCTGTGTTAGTGTCCTTTATCTTTTTTTTTTCGCTTTCAGACTTTTTTTTCCCTTCATCTAAAAAACCTGCAGATGGCAAACAATGCTGGAAAGCGCGATCGGCAATAGTTTGCAGCATGGCTAAACAACTGTGTGTGAACCACTTCTGAGCAGCTCCTGCAAGGGACAAGTGAGTACTGTCACAACTAAAGATGGGAACACTATGCAGAAGTCACACCTGTACATGCCTCATGCTTCGAGTGGGGCTCTCTTGTCTGCTTGCACCCTCATAATGAAGGACTGAGAAGTACAAAATACAGGCTCAGCTTATCTGTCAGAAATTTCCTTTAAAAGAAATTTGTTTCAGAAGGACAGATATAAAAGCAGATATAGGCTGTGAAACCAGGATACGAGAGGAAGGCATGTAGACCAGAGACATGAAAAGGAAATTCATTATGAAAATGCTGTACTTAAGGCGAGCAGAAAATAGGCAAGGAATCTATTAAATATCAGTACTCCACACACTAGAATTTATTATTATATTTTTCTATCTTTATATTGTTGTAATGAAACCTTGTATTATAGATGCTACAGAGAAGCCGTAGCATTAGGACTGACAGACTAGGCAGGAGGTGGTCCGCAGAAGCATTTATCTTGAAAAGTGATCTACAACATGGAAAAGTTGAGAGCTTCTGCTTTAGTTCAATAACCCTTCCTGTTTTGAAGTTTTCTCTTGCAGGAGAAAGTGCTTCCAATGCAAGACCTCACTGTGCCATTATTCTCAATGACACTATCACAGTGGTGGCATGCTAAGATCCCATTACAGGAAAGCTGTTAACTAATGACCTTAGTTGCAGTAGAACAGATCAGATTAATGGTTCATAGTTAACTTAAGACACCTTTCTTTCACAAAACCTGCCCTGTAAAGCAATGTGTTCCTCCATATTGCTGTCTAGGAATTTAGAAGCTTGATAACCTTGTTGCTGTCATTCTTTATTTAAATGTTGTCATCAGGGATGCTAAGACTACAGAAAATGCCAGATAAAATAGCCCCAACAATAAATATATAGTGCAACAGTAACTGACCTTATCCCATATGACACTATTGATAAATACTAAATAGGACTTTGCAAGTGCTTCTGTATCTCTCCCTCCCCCAGAAATTTGTTTAGACTGTAAAAGGTTTACTTTCAAGTAGTCCTAGTAGTTCATTCCTTTGAAGATCCTAATAATGCTCAAAGTCAAGAGTAATTAGAGTAATTGAGGGCATAAACACTAATAAAACAGTGCTGTAAAAATCATCTGCAAGAGTAAGCTGCAGGCACAGGTACAGGGACATTTTACAGCTGGATAGATTTATTACTCACAAATATTTGTAGAAAAAACTGACCTCCACAAAGTAACAATGCGGATTCTTACAGCACTCTATTGCACACTGTCAAAGTAGCAAAGACTTCTCTAATTAAATACATTTTGACACACTGATGTCAGTTTATGTATTTTTGTTACCAGTTTACAGTTAATTAAAAGTGACAGTGTTCCTTTAAATTCTCTAGAGACCATTTAATCCATTTCCATTGCTATCAGAAACACTGGTTGAAAAAATCAATACCCATTTGTGAATCTTGAGTATGTATTAAACAAGACACGTCTAACCAGTTCATTTGCACTTGAAAGCAGCCATCTGTAGAAGCCAGCTTTGCCTAAGCAGATATGATTGCTAATAATGTGATATCCCTGTAGACTACAAAGCCCACACAGAGCTATTCAGTGTATAGTTCACAGCTCTGGCATTAAATTAGTTATGCTGTACTGGTGTTAGACACACACAAAATCAAACTTAAAAATCGATCAACTTGATAACATACAAAGCAAGCAACTCCCATTACGACTGTTATTTCAGCTGACTCCTAAAAGCTCCCAAATTTAATTTTGAAATTTACCAGCAATATAAAAGTAATTAGCATTGTGTATGGCACGAAACATTGTATTAAATGCAAATTAGAAAAGACTAGAGTAATATAATACATTTTTTTCTAAAAGCAAAGGGATTTTTTTCTAATCTTAATTTAAAAACTGAGTAATGAATGCAAACATTCTTGCTTTACAGATACTTAAAAACAATAAAAACTGAATCATCAAATGTAATTTGAACCTGGCAGCCTGATGTCTAAAATCATACATTGTGAAAAGCAAATAAAAACATATAAGCAAAATACTTAACTGACTAATTTAATAAGTATTAACTGATACAGTTTCTCAGGGAAAACACTCAGATTTCAGCTTCATGTACTGTTGCTGGCAAAATTTGAATCTTGGTTACATAAAGTGGTTTCTAACTGCAGAATACTAGATTTATTTATAGCTTTGGTTTCACTTTACAACTACAACTCTACTTCCCTTTTCGTAAGGCAGTTCACATGCTGCAACGAACCAATTATACTAGGATTTTTTTTCCCCTCACTTCCTGGGGTTCAAACAAACCTATTAAAGTCCCGCTGCTCAGTATGATCTTCCTTAGTGATACCACTGAGAATAAGCTGAATCTGAAATCATAGTTTTGCATACCTTTCAAGATATCAAATAGCAAACAATGAAGCTGAACCTTTTAAATTCTTTAACACATTATAATGTGTAGGAACCTTCAGGTACTGAGATTAATTAAATCAAACTGGTGTGCTTTGTAATTGCAATTTTATAAAACACAAATCTTAATATAACAACAAAAATGCCAAATCAGAAATCAAACATGTATGACATAAAGGTAAGTTTCTCTGCTTAAGGAAAGGGGAAATAAAATTATACGAACACAGAGAAATCCAGCTTTTCTTATGGCGTTTATTTGTCATGTACAAGTTCATTCCATATTTAATAACTTAAAAACAGATATAATTTATCAGCTATAAGAAGGGCACAACTTTGGGCACCCAATCAGTCTCTGCCCTCTAGTGTTGAGAAAGTAGATAAAACTCTTCTTAATAGAAGTGTCACTACAAAGAAGTGCGAAATCAAGAAAAAAAGTTTTTCATTAAATATCTTCACTGTCTGTCCAATACAGCAGCTAGGAAACTTATCCTACTGTAATATGGTTTCATGGACTACATACAACTATAACTGGCACCCTGAACAATCAAAGTAAAAAATGGCATTTTTTAATAAGACATCAAAGGGTGAATTAAACACCGAAATGGTAAATTTTAAGACTCAAACTATGGCTATCAGAGTCTAGGAATGGAATCTACTATTCCTGAAAAAAGGCATATTTTTATAATACAATATTTTCTTAACCATTTGCATTGAACATCTGTAATACCTTCACTGCAAACCCAAAACATTATGACTCATTATCTGAAGAAACAGGTTTCTTGCATTTCCTTTTAGAGGTGATTAAAAAAAAATCTTCTATCTCTTAAACTTGATTTTTAAAAAACAAGTTCATTTTAAAGCTTTTGAGATTCTAAACACTAACAAGTAAATAACAACAACAAAAAAAAAGCACGGCACTGGGTCTTAGTGTTGACACTTAGTCTACAACCTGTCATATCTTGAATACTGCAGCAGTTGCATTCCTGTTCAGCAAGTTGATATATTTGAATTTGAATCCTAAGCAAAAGGTGAAAATAGATTTTGGTCTATTGCTAGAGGTACCTGTTCAGATTTGCTTAGCACCAGGAACTTCTTTCCAATGAAAACCAGACTTGAAATGGAAAAATGGCGCACATGGAGGAGGAGAGAAGAGAAAGAAGGGAGGCTCACCTTTACAGCAGCTTCTGAACCTCCTTCTTTAAAATCTTCATATTTCATTACTTCAGCCATAATAAATCCCTTTTCAAAATCCGTGTGAATCTTCCCTGCTGCCTGAGGAGCCTTCGTCCCTTTCTGTCAAAGTAAATACCAGAAGAAAATTAATTGCATCTAAGAAGACTGATTGCAGGGAAGGGGTTTCTCCTTTTTGATATGCTTTCAGGATCTGTCGAAACTTTGTTTCACATCAGTTAAAACGCCATGCATACAGCTGGGTAATTCTCAATACTGGGAGGTAGAGATAGATGCCTTCGTCACAGATAAACCAACTGATACTACAGAAGGGCAGCTTTGTTTTTCCTAATAGGTATCAACAGAAGTATTGATTTTAGAAACCATAATTGTGTTTTGTTGTGGGATTCACTTCGATCCCTAGCTCTCCATGCAGAAGGCAAGGAAAATAAAGATTTTTTTAAAATAACTTAAAAAATCTGACTCAAGACTTTTCCTTACATCCAAATATTTGCAATTATAACATCCTCTGGCAAGCAACATTCATAATCAAAAATTATTTCTGGGTCTTAAGCCCCACATATTAGCTTATTTTTATCTCAAAAAAATTTATTAAGTCTAATATAGAACACAATGAGTATTCTTACCAATACATCAACAACTGAATCACTAAAAAATAAAATAGAGGCAACTATTATAAAATAATTTAAGTTTATGCAATAGAGGAGAATGCATTCTAACTGTGTATCTTAAATTACAAGCGCATACATTCTGTGCACATGCAACCATGGAGAGAAATTTGAGAAATAATGGTGACCTAAAGGCTGCTTAATAAAGCATGTTAAAGTGCTAAGGAGTCTGACAGTGTAAAGCACAGTTTTTACAATAAAAGATGTATTGGGTTAATATGGCTACTCACTGATGCTTACCTGACTAAATAACTTTGCACATTAAATCAAAGATACTTATAATCAGTCTTAAGATAAAACAGCTTTCATATTTTCTAATAAAAAGCAAGCATTTCTCCTGCAGAAAACAGTGGAATTTCAGAGTGTGCTTTTAAAAACTATGATAAAAATCAGAACAGAAAACTTCTGCTTTTTTATTCTTTTGGTAGCTATTACAGGGACATTAGCCAGCAGTTATCATGTAAGAAGAGATGAGATGAAAAGGCTAAAAACATAAATGCGCATTTAGGAAAAAAGTTTAACATACTAAAACACATATGCAAACATCTTTAGATATACTAATAAAAATATACATTTGCTGGAAATCACATTGATAAATGAAAACAAATTCAATTGAAAGAAAGTAAATACAGCACTGAAATACACTGCACAGCGCTGAATACACTGATACAAAAAATAAAAGCTCCATGACAGATTTGCACCTCCAAAATTCCACATTTTTTGTAATGTTTAAGATACAGTTTGGAACTATATGCATTTAAACAATATTTTTCACGACTAAGCTTTGTATTGTAATATATTTACATTCAAAGGCAAACCACTACGGCTCAGCACTTACTGTCCTCTGGGAATAAATTAGTCGCTCTCTATAGCTATAATCATTCTACATCAATATTTAAAATACATAATTTAATTTTAGGCATTACATAAGTTCCCAGATAAACATACAAACTACCAAAATAAACCAGGTATAAATATTAAAGTCAGTAAAAGGCTTGAATTACTGCAAACTGATTTTAGGTTTTTGAGCCCAACTGTGTATCCATGAGGAATATAATGATGTTATATTGCTTTATTGCTGAAAATGTAATCCAAGCAAAGCAAAGGAGGAATGAACCACCCGCAACCCAAACAAACTTAGTGAATACAAAATGAAAAGCAACATCAATTTCACTGCAGACAAACCCAGTCACACAGATTAAGCAAGCACAATACTGGTACGTCTTATCTCTGACCACAGGAGGAGGGTAGACAGATTCTACAGGATGAAGAAATTCAGACTATGTAATAGGCAGAATCAATTGTTACCTGCCTCAATCAATGCAGCTCCACTTTCACTGTTCAGCAGCTCACAAATAATTAAAGTTATCCTGGACAAAAACCTCATCTGTAATGACTAGCTAACCGCCACCATGACAAACTTCAAAGTCAGTGATATCAATCTGAATTCAATAGTGTGGAACTGGATATAGCTGATGAATAAGTATGAATCTTACCCTGATGGTCCATGCACGCACTTCATCTGGGCCTGCAGTGAAAAAGTATTCTAGTTGGAGTGCCGCATATCCAGCCTTAATGATCTTTGCTAAAGCACTGAAAAAAATTAAAAGTAATCCAATTCATTCAATATATACAAATAAAACAGATAAATGCCCCAAGTAATCAACTGACATGGTAAGATATAATGGATTTTGAAGACACTAGGTCTACTTTTAAACACAGCAATAATCACGGTAGCCTTTTTCTTTGAACTCTCTTCAGAAGAACTACTTTTTTTACTGCAGCATCATAAAGACAGTATTTTGATTTGTTTATTTGGCAGAGTACGGAAATATGGGCTAAATTTAAATCACCCTATCAGGCAGCACTTTTGGTCTCAAGTAATTTTCAGGACTCCAGGTCATGAAAGTATAAATGTTTGACTGAAATTCAATAATGAAACAATTTACTACAGTTCTTCAGAAAAATTATGGCAAAATTTTCTCCACTGTCCCTGTTCCCCATGGATGACTAAACAGTTTTGGTGATCATTCCCTCTCAAAAATATACATAACTAATACCTATGTTATAATTAAAACACTGTACGGAGATGACAGATGACAGTTAAAAACTTAATTTAAAATAAATCTTTTCACTCTGTCTCATGGTAAAGAAAGGAGAAGATTCTCTCTTTATAATGGTAATTACTCTGTCATTTATTATTCTATCAGCGCAAGCAATTAAATTACTGCAAGGAAATAGTTGATAATAAAGTGTAGGGAAAATGAATGCTAATTAACCTTTGTGTCATGTTCTCTTCCAGATACTTCTGTTTCTCCTCAGCACTCATATCTTGCAACTTGAGTTCCAAGGCCCCACTAAAAGGAATGACCAAAGCACCCGGGTCGTGCTTGTCCACCCACTCTTTAATTTTTATCAACCTGTAGACAACAAAGGGCACAACATTATCTTGTAGTGCATGCATGGCTGTACCACATTCATTATTATCAAGTAGCACATACATATTCATAAGAATTGCACGGTTTTATGATGCCATCTTTTTGTGTATTGCTTTCCAAGGTCAAGGCATTAACAGGCAGCAATTGCTTCAGGTGTACTCCATTAACATTTCACTGTTTCTTGGTTTCTGTTTGCCATTTAATCTATCAGAAATAGGTATAAGTTGAGATGATAACTAGCTTTTTGGTAGAGGTTAAATATTTGCAATCTAAAATGCTAACTGAATAAAACTTCATAGATTTGAGAACACACATTTTTCTGAGACTTGCAAGAGTGCTGCTTATCAAATGCAATAAAACTGAGGGTCTCCCTCAGACTTCTTTTCAAAAAAAAAAAAAAAAAAAACTAGCAAACACTAAACATCTTTGTGGCAAGGGCAGCTGGTATCTGCAGACCGAAAAGAACACTGCACTCCATAAACTCATAGATAGCAAGCAGCACTCTGCTTTTTGTGGCTTTTGATCTTGGAGTATGCCATACCTAATGTATACAGGGCTGCATTTTTACTAGGTTCTCCCATTTTTCTACGATCTCCCCAGGACAAAGCTTCTAGACATTACACTACTATTATTTTTAAATAAAGAATCAAACTTGCTATTTCTCTTTATTTTCAATAACTGGCAGCATCACTAATAGTTCGCTGTACATCTAATATTTATCTTTAGTTGAATGAAATGAGATATTAATGGTGCTGGTTTCTGAATGTTCAATATCCTATTAAAAACTAAGAAATCTCTGCAGCAATAGCCAATGTTTAAACAATCTTTAAACACAAGCATCACATTCATAGCTGCAAATGCTATTTACTTTCATTTTAAGGAAGACACTCATAAATTACCTGTAAGGAGTTCCATGTTATTTTTAGGGGACTATTTCTGAACAGGTATGAATGTAAGAATGACAAGTCTGTATGTTCAGCAAGGAAATAAGAGACATGGGAACACTTCCTGTACAGTGAGACACAAAGTACTTCGGGTGACAGAGACATTTCAAGACCTGAAGCACCCACCATACAGCACAGGGGTTTATGCTTGCTGAGTTCTTTTTCTTAGTCCTGCTAATCTCCAAGATTTAGACCAAGGTTTTAACTGCTATTATACTAATGTGCTTTGAAACTGTGGCCTGCAAACCTTTAAATAATCAATGCAAATGTCACTTCAGAAAAAAATGAACAGAACCACAAGTTCATCAACACACATTTGTCAAAGAAAATAGCAGGGGATCAGGGCCATTATGAGATTAAGTGCATGGCCCACTGAGTAGGGCTTTAGTTGGGACAAAGAATATAAAAGTTCACTCAACAGTTTTCACACGTTTGTTATATAAGTCTGGTCTTCTATCATCTACTTATGTAAATACCCCATCAGTGGTTTTCAATCCTCATTATACTAATCTTTTTTTCCTCCACCTATCCAATGAAAATATAGCCTGGGATCCAGCACTGATACTGAAACACTACTGCCTTCAGAAATGTCTGAACTGAAAATCACAATTAAGGTGCAGTTCTAAATGTGACATGTGACATTTAACAGCACTTCTAAAAGTGACATTTGTAGTTAACTAATTTATTTTGGCTAACAAACTGGATAGCAAAGTTGAAAGCTCACAAATGCCAATCTCTTCCTGAAAATGTATCTAGAAATAAATCTGCCGTTTGTAAGTGTACTTCAGCATTTGTGCATATTTATTTTTTAAGAAAGCATATAACACTGGTCTCTAGACTAATTATATAATGCACTAGGAGAAAGACAGAATGAAATATGTAAACCTGAAAAAGTGAAATGAGCACAAAAGTAATGTCAAAAATTGGATTGAAATTATTTTTGGTAAATATGGTCATCGCAACTAAAACTAAGAACTATTGTGGAACAACAAGATAAGAAATAATTACTTTGGCTAAAACACCAATTCAGAACAATAATAGTCTTAGACTGTCATTTTAACAGCTTTTCTATTGAGTCCTTAGAGGGATTATTTGCATTCCTCAGGTATTCTATTGTACAATTCAGATGAATAAAGACTTACAAATCATTCCTCTACCGCCAGTGTGAGACTTTGATCCAGTGAATACACCATTGTACCTTAACTATAATTGGCAAAAAACCTGACAGTGTAGAGCATCACAAGCTTAATAACAAAGGAGAATATCTCAAAGTGTTGACAGATGATCTTCATAATGCAGGAGCAGAGCTGGTACATTTTAGCAATAAATGAGCACTGAGGTCTAAAGGTCTCTGAAGTGACTGACATCAGACCTGCTACAGCCTCACTAAAAGAATGAGGTACTGCATCCCACTCTGTACAGACAGTCAGGTTCTCTGCCTTTCACTTTTGTGACTTTCAACGTCACAGGAATCACTAAGAAGTACCAAGGAATTCCCCTAATGGTGATCAAAATAAAGAAAACAAGAAAAATCAGCACTCAATTATAAATACTGATATATTTCCAAATGGAATCTTCCCTGAAGTAAAAACACTTGACTAACAAACAATGAATTAACAGTGCAAGTTTGCTTTCCTGTTAGGGATAACCAAGCATGCTAAATAAAACAAAATTCTCCTGACAAACAATGTCAAATCTGTTTTATTCAAGCACATAATTTTTCCATGGACATGCTGTATGCATATATCTCTGTAAAAGGAGAGCATGAGTACACTCCTTTGGGCCTGTGTGAAGATAAGCAAATCCTGGAGTCTCTCTCCAATATTTCATGCTATACTTGATAACAAATGATGCCAGGTATTGAATTTAGGCTGAAAGAAAAGCCTACTCAAGTTTAGGAAATTCTAAATTTAAAAAAAAAAAAAAGAGGAAAAAACCTGACACCACTAAAATGTAACAAAATGCAAAGTAAACAAACAAACCCCCAGTAAAACTGGCTGCATGAATGACCACGATTAACAGATGAAACTACTTTAAGAAACAAGAAAGTGTTCAAGATGAAAACCTTTTGTGACAAATTAAATTGAAAACTATGTGAAAACAGTGTACACACTAAAAGCAATAAACCTCATCCAATTTTGCAGTTAGGTTTCTAAAAATGCTGCTATTAGTAGAGTTAAAAATAATTCTTATTATAAAATATAAAGTAGAAAGAAGAAAGAATTCCAGTGCAGCTCAGCAATAACAGCAAGAAAACTCTCTGAGCACTTCTGGGCATCCAACAGCCTTCTCCTGTTGAGGTGCCTTGGTTCTTCCCTCCAGGTGCCCCTGTGGCGAGAAGTGTGGCAACAGCAACTACAGAGCGTTCTTGAATTGAAATTTGATTCTATTCACCACAAATAGACAAAATATCCTTTCTGGAAAACTCAATTCAAAAAATTCATGTAAAAAACTGACAGAAGAACAAAGTCAGATCTGAACAATTTGCAAGTGAAGACAGACCTCAAAATTCTGACCAGAGAAAACAGCTAAGAGGAATTAAGATGCTCACTTACACCCAACGCTGTTACTGTTGGCTGATACAGAGATAAGAAAGGACAAAATCATGTCAGTCTATCTACTAACTCAGGAAGCTGTATATAGCAAGACTTTTTTTACCATTATTACATTCCAAAAATTGATGAAGGCATCATTTAAGGGCATATCAGTTTTAACTCTGCATCAGCCTGACAAGGAACAAGTAAATGAAAGCAGCCAGTGACTTCGGGTACGGAAGGACTTGAAGAGCTAGCAATGACAACTAGCAAAGTTAACTCCTGATACTAAAGCAGGATGTGGAACAGACCTCAGAGAAAGGTTTAAAAATGAGGGCACTCATTGAGAAAGCCAAGAAGCAAAGAACACCGGAAATGGGAGTTTGTGCAGAAGGGAGCACCTGTACTTTAAAATGGGGATGGCTCCTGAGGCAGAAGAAACCAAAACCTGCAGACAACCAAAAGCAAGAGGTACAAAAGTTGCAGAATGTACATTAATTACAAATCAATATTTGACAGAGTTTCACATGAGAAATGCAGCTGAGAAAAGAGACAGAGTTCAGATCATAAGCAGTGATGGAAGAGAGAAGCTGCAGTGAGAACTTAAGCCAAGTGGACATCTGCAAGACAAGATGATCTGAAAATCTGACCCCTGAGAAAAAAAAAGGTGATTTGTGAAAGTATCCTTTTGCACAAGCAAGACTAAAAAAAAAAAAAAAAAAAAAAACTAACTCATGGAAGAGAAACAATATCTGTTCTACACCTGAAAAAGCATAGCAGGGAAGAAGAAAATACCAGGCAGCACTACAGGGAGAAAAAGATGTTGATAACGATATAAAAATCAAACTAAGTCATTGAGATATACAAGTCTGAAAAAAGGTCTACAGATAGGAGTGAGAACAAGGGAACCAAAAAGGCAGTTTGAGCAACCCCAGATTTTTAAACCTTTCAAACTCAATCAGTTCAGTGCTTTGTTCCCAACTGTTGAAAAGTTTTCTATACATGTAGCCTAAGCCATCTTTATTTCAATTTAAATGCACTCATTTAACTGAGCCTATATACTACGGAATGGGAATACACACTCCCTACTTCTTTACAGCAGTATTTTACATACTTAAAAGCTGAGATTTTTCTTTTTCATTTTGATCTTTCCTTGTAAGCCACATATTACTTCTAAATTTGAACCTTTTTCTGGACTCAACAATTGGTCTAAAAGTCCCCAGAAGTATACAATAATTAAGCACTCCTCAGAACTCTCAATAACAACAACAATATCTTATAAGCATTAAAAATAGCTAGAAGATTAACTCGCATATCTTTCAGTGATTCTCCCGTTTATAAAACCTGGTATAGCATGTGCTTTTTTGTGACAGCACTGCAACATTATCTCATGCTCAATTTGTAACTTATTCTATGACCCTGCCTGACTAAATATTCTTAATAATATATTTGCATAGTTGATTATTTCTGCATAAAATCCTTCTCAGAAGCTGCACTCTAACTCTTTTTTTCCCCTAATCATTTCTTCCATTTCTTGATATGTTCCTGTTCTCTATTTTTTTTCTATATACACCTGGACATCTGCTAGTTTGGGGTCATCTACAGATTTAATAAGAATGCTCATCATCCGGTTCATTAATGGAAATACATAACAGTATTCAACCACCAGCCACTTCTGCAGATCTCATAATGAGATATTCTTCCTATATGGAAAGTGAACCGCTGATAACTATACTGTATGCATTACTTTCCAAGTAATGCATGCATGTTAAACTTACAGTAGTTTCCATCTAGCCAATATCTGCTATCTTGTTTATGAGGCTGTTGTAAATGTATTGAAACCTATGAGGGTTTAATAAAAATCCCAAAAGGTAGTGGAGTGTATTTTATCCATTACGTGCAGGGCCATTAAATCTATCACAAACAAAACATTAGTCAACTGACAATTTAGACAAGTAATAAACAGCCAACATGAATTTGTGAAGACAACTGGGTTACTCCTAGGTGACTAAAAGCAGTTTAATTGTTCCAACAGTTTTCTTTAATTTAAAGGAGGTTTCAATGACTTAATGCCTTGTTCCTTTTTTTCCCTTTGTAGTTTTATTTTATCTTTTCAAGCTTCACTCATTATCCACCACTTACCTAAAATAATGATAAATTAGGCAATGATTATTCTTTTTGCCAAGTTGCAAAACATTCTACTATGACTACTACTAGGTTTAGTTGATATGGTGGGATGGAAGAGGAAGATCTGAATTACCCTAGCACCAGTGCTGTGTGACACAGTTCATAAGAGATGTCCTTCCCTTCTGTTTTGTTAGCATGCACAGACTCCACAAAGATCAGGTCCTACTGTTCTCAATGCTATATGTATGTACAGAGATGTATATGTATTCTTACATAAATGAGAAACATTCACAGCCTGAGGAGTGATGCAGGAACAGGTGAAGACTGTTACGGTCAGGAGTACCTTAAGTTAGCCTGCCCCCCACCCCCCTTCCAAAAAGCAACGCTTTGTACCCAGCTTCAATCAGGAATTTTGGTGTTTACTATTGGAGAATGGTTGTACATGACATGACTCCTGAGTACAAAGTATCCCACACGAGATCACTCAAAAATAGATTCTTCCAGACAAACAATAATATTAGTTGACAAGGGAAAAAAAACCAAGGCAATACTCTAGAAAATTCACATGGAAGTATTTTATGACCTCAAGATATAATTCTGCTAACGAATTGCCTAACGTGCATGACAGAAGTATACATTTCCCTGTTTATCTGGTCTAGGAAGCTACCTGGAGATTTTCACTGCTTAACAGTATGCTAGAAAGCATGAGGACATGACACTTCACTTACAACTTCATGGTCAAAAAGTGGCCAATAGTATATCTTATACAGATTTCTCTTAACTGACATGAAACTCATTTAGCTGGTTTGCATTTGCAAGAAGTTGGAACTGTGAAAGAAATAATATCAAAGAACACTGTATCATCTGTAAATCAAGTACAGACAGCAGTTAAAAGACAAAATACTTTAAAAGTATGAGAATTAAAGCAAGCAAAATAGAAAAATCGAGTTGATGACATACAACCAAGCCTCAATTAAAAAATATTAAGATGGTAGAAAGTGAGTAAGAAAGAGGTAAAATAATCAAGAGTCACTTTTTCTGCTAGTCTATACTGAGCTCCCAGTTAGAAAAGATTTCTCAGTATCTTAAACAGAAATTTCCATCTAACAAAAGGTCAGTCAAGGTAACCCTATTTTAAACATTCATAAGAATCATCATTCATGAAGAAGGAAGATCTTGAAACATATTCCTACAACATTCATTTTGAATCTAATTTTCAAGACCTGAGTAATATCTCTTTATCCAAATTATGATCCCTATTAAAGTGATCAAAACTGATTATCACTTAAACAATAATGAAAACGGTACTACACTGCTGCTGTAGCACCTGCTGATATGTGAAAAGCTTACAGTCTGTAGTTCTCCTTGGTCTGCCAATTCTGAAAATAAATTCTATCTTAACCCAGAGAGAAAAAAAAAAGAAATGGCTGCTGCTATCAGCAAGGATCAAGCACAGTTAAGACTGAAGTACTGACGAAACTGCAGAACAATGCAGACAAATTGTTAACACTAAGTTTCAGAACTTTTGCCACCTGACAGGGCTTCTTATGTCACATGGAGAACTGTATTCTTTAGGGTCTTGTACAAAAAAAAGTAGGACAATTCATATCAACACTATTATAGCAAAGTCTCAAGTATATAATTCCATAAAAAGGAACTATAAGCCATGGATAACTGGAATATTTGATCAAATGAACACATGATGCTTTAACAAGAGGAACTTCACATGAAATGTGCAATGGACAACACCATTTTAAATTTATATTATTTGATTTTATGTGCTGTGTGCACACAAGCAAATACAAGGCCATACTCCCAAACAAAAAACATGATCTCATAAAACTCCTGTGTAATGAAATATATACAAACATTTGAAGTAAGACTAGTGCTAAATAAAAATCTGCAATGAGTAACACAAACGTAGACTACAACATGTGTTAGTTTTGGCTTTCAATGATGTCACAGAAATATCCCCATCAGTTCTTTTAATGAAATATCCTCTCCTGCTCATATTACAATCGGAGTCACCTTCCTCACTTCTCAAAAATGAGTCCATGTGATCTTATTAACAGAGCCCCTGAAGACTACAGAATTCACATGAGTGCTCTCCTTCTCCTTCTATCACTTGATAATAACAATGTAAGTGTTAAAATAGCAAGAATCAACTATTATCACAATAAAAGCATTAGATTTAAAACAATAAACAATGCCCCCTTAGACCATTACCAAATACTAACGTTTCATGATTACACTATACTACAAGCAATATTTTAAGAAATAATTTTAACAACTCCAGTAATAACCACAGAAGCTGGCAATACTGGACTAAGTTGTAGGCACTGTTTGATGAAGGAAAGATCAAATTTTTTATTAGCCTGGAGTATCTTACTTAATAAATCAGAAATTAACTTAGATATTTACCCAGATAAAGAACATTATCTAAGCTCTCATTATAGCAATGGAAGAGTTATTTAGTTGAATGGCTAATATTCAAACTCAACTCAAGAACTCAAAGAATACAAGACTTAATTTCAGACACTTGATTTAGATACCCAATCTCACTTTGCTTCCTATATAGTTAATGAAGCAGCAGACTCTTCTAAGGGCAATTCAGAGCACTTAAATTAGGACTCCTGTTCTCACTTTCTTCTTAAAGAATCTTCTCTCACTTCTTATCATAGGCTGTTTTAGAAACTAACCCTGATCATAAATGCCTATTTTGCTCACATAAAACTACATAGCGTGTCCCAGTCTTGCATCTTGACACATTTCCCCAAAACGTGGTCTAATAAATACAACAGCATATACTGCATTGTCATACGAACATGTCCATGCCCAAGTAAAACACTAAATGAGTTAGAGATTTTCACTGTGCAGAGATGCCTTGCTTGAAACGCACTTCACTAATTTGAAAAGCTGTCAGAAAAATGTTCAATTCTACAGACACAGTCTGTTTACCTGTCTAAACTATGGTGAAATGGAAAAAAAATTAACACGTCTGAATCATCTACTAAAACATACTTGTCCTAGGGGAACACTAACTTTGATTTTTTCAGAAGCAGGAATATCTGGATCAGTGTCTGAAATGACGCTCCATTTATCTGTCAGACTGTAAAGGATCTGTTAGACACAGAGATTTTTATGGCTGAAAATGGAATGACAAAGTAAATTTGCCAGAAATTCTGTGTGTGGGTGGGGTGTGTAGAAACACTTGTATTTGCAAATATAAAACTAAAATTTGATTTATTATAAACCGACTACTTTATCTATATTCATTTTCTTTCCTATAAAGCTATTTCTTTACCTATATTCATTCTCTTACTGGTTATGTAATTAGGATGCATTCAATGCCCCCAGCAATTTTAACAAAAAAAGTTATTTAACCAAAAAGAAGTTCCACTTCAAAGTCACAGCACTCTCTGGGATGTTTTACCCTTGCAAACGCTAGCACTAAAAACATGATCAAAAAGCCAAACCTAAAATGCAAGCTACTTTCATTTTTATTACTTTAGCTCAGAAACCACTTTTCAATACAAAGTAACAACATAAGTCCCAAACCACAATAATTCATGTTCGGACTCCTCCGAGTAAAGAAAAGGCTCCATGCGTGATGACATACAGGGTAGTTGTCAAGATAAATGAAAATGTTCATGAAAAAAACCCACCAGGTTGTATAAAGAGTTAATTATAATATTACTATCAATTGCTAGCTTGCACTTGCAAATCTTTCATATCATATAAATGCATTGTTTTTGACATTTCCCTGTAGCTAAACATCACGTCATTTCACTTTTTCGAAGTAGTTCAGACATGCACAGGATACACCATCATGAAAGAGGTCTGATCTACAGTTATAATCAAACAGAAAACCCTACAGCACAAACATGCACTGCTATGGAGAAATTATTTATAACATTAATCAGCTTCCAAGTTAAAAAAAAAAAAAAATTAGACTTCTGACAGCCCCCATAAAGTCACCTTCTGTCTATTCATCCTTTCTATCCAAAACAGCAGTTGAAAACACTTCACCCAATCATGCAACTGAGGACTAAAACAATACATATGCCCAAAGTAATAGTGAAGCTGTGAATTGCATCCAAATGTTTTCTTGCCATTACAAACACCATTTATTTGCTTAAAGTAATCACTTACACTCTTTTAGCATGAGTTGTAAGAAAAGTCTCTGTAGTATTTTAATGCTCAAATGGATTCTTTTTCTATTTCTGAGGTGACATTGAATTTAAGTTTGGAAAAGGTCAGCTCAACAAGCAAGAGCCCTAGTAAGTAATACACAGTTAAAAGTAGACCTAACCAAAGGGAAAATACTAACAAAATTATAGTGGCAGCTATTCTGGGACAGTCTATGCATTTCCCCACCACAAAGAGTCACTTAATAGATACAATGCTATTGGTTGAGCTATGACACTCGCAAAGAAGAAATGATCAGAGAAAATAACCTTGGTAAACAGAAGTGATTTCATTTAAAGGAAAAAAAATAAAGCATGCCCCAATAAATTTATTCTCTCATTGATATGACATATGATTTTCTATGCAGGAGAAAAATCTATGAAGTATTTGATAGTGTGCTGTGTGTCAAACTACTCATTCAGCCAGAGCAGAGGTGGAAGTGGATTTGTACAGACTGTAAATTGGATCTGTAACAGGAGAACAAACTGGTATTTACAGATATTGTTAATGAAGTTTCACAAAGATTAAACTTAGGACTAATCTTATTTAAATACATTAATGATCTTGACACAAACATTACTTGCCTGCAAAGTCAACATTTGATACAAGAGCATGGGACAATTTCCTCAAGGGAAGTTATTATCATCATCATCAATTGGAAGTGACATAGAAGGGGAACCACAATGCATTAGTTTTCATCAGAGCAACTCTAAGCCACCAAGACAATGCAACAAAGGAAAATGTAATCTACAGATCCTACTGGAAATGCTTCCCTTAGTTTAACAGGTTGCATTACACAGGTAATGATGGAAGCATGTGGCTGGAGTAGTATGTGCAGCTCTGCTCAGCTAATTTCGGAACAAGTCTAAGAGTACCAGAAGAAGAGAATCTTCATGTAAATGATGGAGACAGAAAACCAATAATGCTTGCTTTAAATGAGTACTGGAGGTAAACACCAATTAGATAAGATACTATTTTATCTACAGAGTAAAGCTGCAGAACCACCAATGAAGTATACCAGCCATGGAAAACTGTAGGCTAAAAATTAGCAGAACAATTTCAACCCAAGGTAACAGCAAGATTCTGTGAAAAGCCTCCCAGTACTAAGCACAAACCAGTCAGTTACTGTTTAAAAAAAAAAATAAAAAAAAGAATCTTAATTAATTTATGAAAGTCATACTGTGTAGTTACCAGCAATAACTGGTTCTGTACTGAATGCAGAGGAGGGATTACAGCAATTTAGGGATTACCATGTAGTTACAAGGAAGTACTACACTTCCTGAATTCAGAAGTACATAAAGGCTCTTCAGAAATGCAAAAGGGAGACAAAGTGGTCTCAATCTCATACAAATCAAGTTCTTACATGTTTTGCAAAGGCCAACGTCTCCACTGGGGAAAGGCACAAAGAAAACCACCATGCATTTGACTTGGCTACACCTAGTCAGCTGACTTGCAGCAGTATGCTGGCAGACTGATCATTGTGCAAGAAGTCTTCCTGAGCCACAGAATATGCTGCTACCTGCTGTTCAGTGCACCATGTCACTACTTTTAAAAGAACGCATATATATCAGGAGACACTACTGCAAGGAAACAACATTCAAACTCTTAGAAAGCTAAACATCAGACTTAATGAGTTCTCCTGTTCCAAAACAAAATGTAATAAAAGTCAAAAGTAGCCCATAATACCATGTCTAGGTACAAGTAGCACTCATGAGCAAAAGACAGCCAAGGCAAAAGTGTTGGCTGTGGTATTTGTATCAATGCTTGGCACTATGTCATTTCAAAATTTGAGCAAGGTACACACTCCTATCCTACCCAGTCCTACTGTATCTCCACAAGAAAGTTCATCCGTTGCATGGACCAAGACAAGGTTGGCTGTAAGGGAAAGGAAGCCATTTGGTACATCCATGATCAGATAACACTTTTGGGCAAGTTATGGACTCTGAAATTCACTGGTAACCTTCAATCTGACACTTTGATTTCAAAGTGTTTCCCATTACAACACAGTTGTAAATTATTTTCTAAAATAACAACCAATAAACATGTTCAATTCTAAACTGAATGTACTCGTTACATACCCGTTGTACAAACCTATCCTTGAGCTAATGGAGCTACAGTGAATATTTGCTCCTCAATGGACTAGAAACTGGGAAGAGGTAAGGTGTTTCCAAATGTCACCCTCAAAGCTTACACCTCTACATTCAAGTCACACCTCCCTCCTACCCTAGCTTTCATTAACATACACACACTCCGACTTTTTTTTATTTCATTTGCAGGGTAAAAAGTCCTGTCCAAGGACCCACCTCCTATTCAATTTCCTTCTTACCTTTTCATACATTTGGATCAGAGGCACTTCCAAATTCCCATTAGGTCTGCTCAATACTTAAGTAACATTTATTTCAAAGAAAAATTCTTCAGACACTGTGTATTACACAGTATTTTGTACTACATTAAGTTTTTACCACTGCATTTCTTTACATTTTGCTTCAAAAAAATCCATCATACAAACACTGACATTTTTAAAAGTGTTCTGCACAGACCATTTTAATGATTTTCCCAGTAGAAAGAGAACAAGGTAATTATAAAATAGGCTGAAATTCAGCTCAGGAACAAAATACTGGGGTTTTTTTAAAAAAAAAAAACAAAACAACCAATCCACTGTATAGTTACTTAACTGCCAGAGATACAAAAACAATTCAATAAAGGTTTAAAAACCTCAATAGCTTATGAGAAGCATAGAGTAATATTTGTTTTAAAGAAATATTCAATATAAGTCAGATGGTAGAGCCTAGAAAAGCACAGTTGTTACTTCCAGTGCCTCCGCTTATCAGATGAAATCTTCTCTTTACACAGGACAAATAACAGGAACGTAACTAGAGCAAACTGAAACAGGGTAAAGCTAACAAACACTGCATCTTTCCTAGAAAGAGCAAATTCTCTCAGAAAAAGATAGAGTTGATAGTTTCTCTAGTATATTCATACAGTTGTTGCATTATGTACTTTGGTACCCGTGTGGCGTGCAAAAAGAAATGCCAAGAGTGCAAGCAACTTGATATTACTTAATATTCTAGTCATAGATGCACATGTCCTCATTTTGTTACTTACCACAAAGAAACCTCTATATATTACATATCAAACAGAAAAAGGATATTTTTTTTAATGTTCTAATGAAAAAAAAAGCAAACTATGGGATTTCACAGTGACTAAAAGAGAAGTATCTCTCTAGCTCTGCAACAGTTATAAAATGCTACGTAATAATCCTTCATGGAGAAAGTGCTTACTGTATTTGTGCAAAACTTAAGCAGCAGTTTTCAGAAACGTACCACACTACAAATGCATTTCATTCATTCAGGAGCAACCCAGATTCAGTACTATAGAAGCTCAAGGTACTGCTCAATGCAATGATTCATAGTTTCCTTAATAGAAAGATTCAGCAGTTTTCAGTCGAGACCTTTATTCCCTCTCTGAATAAATGATGCCTGAAATTTTTATTCTTGTTCTAATGGAATTTCAATGGCCTTCACTGCAAATCTACTGGAAATTTTTGCATATTAAGTGGAAAAAATTAAATGATGTTAACCACATTTTAATGTGATTAAGGCTGACAGGGTCATTATTTCTGCTAATCACTCAGTTTAAAAAGCTCAAACAAAACTTTCTAACAGCCAACATTTTTTCTATTTTTCTGTATGTCTACTGCAGTTAAGAATTAAAGCCACTACAAAATACACAGTATATTTCATTAAAAGAATATATTAAGTGTTTTCTGCAATTTGTACATGGACTTCATTATAACTAATCTCAAGATTAAAAAGGGAGGAGTCAATCTTACTCTTCACTTCCCTAAAAGACAAAACAGAATAAAAACCATAGGTATCTCTTTTCCTGTAGATCCTATTTGCCAGTGAAAAAAACATTTCTGCATGTCTTCACTGTGAACCAAAAGGTATGTGCAATCACTGAAAAGATCTTCTTCAAAAGTCTGTTGAGCTCTGGAAAACTGAGTTCCATTTGTAATAATTCAGGTCAGCATAAGCTGGAATATCAAGATGAAAAAGGGGAACAGAGGCAAGTGGCAACGAAGAAGAGCAAACCAGCACATAGTTTTCACAGTGTCTTGTACTCTCCTCTCATAAAGAATCAATGATAGATCAGAAAATAAAGGAGACTGGTGCTATAGTCACTGGCTCAGCTCGAGAACCACAGCTTTACATCCAGCCCTGGCTGCTCTTGCTCAAAAATCTGCCACCACCAGCAGCACTGAATCCTACTGAAGCAACTCCCCAGGATCAATAATGGAACACAGAAGCACTGAGAGTGATTGAAGAGAGTGGAAGAACTTCAATTAAAAAAGACATGTTTGTCGCATTCACACTCCCAGAGAAGGGAGGTGTTATTTGTGCAATTTATTTATTGTTTCTTTCTGGGTGGGAGGAGGCTATTCAGAGTTTTTGTTTGGCTTGGGTTTCAGGCTTTTGGCTGGAGTAGCATTTTCTGTAAAGACCACAACTGTAATGCTCATTGTCTACTTAATAATTAATACCAGCCTCTGTGAATCCTCATTTCTAGAGGACCTGTCCCTCTCATGCCACATTATCTCTCTCCTCACAAACCCAGAGCTTACAGATCATTAAACAAACAAACAAACAAGTACTTCATCATCCAAATTAATTTTTCTACATAAGTAACTGTGTTTTACTAAAGTTACTTTAGAAAAGAACAAAAGCACAGACAGACTGATACACATTGATCATTCCTGTCTGGTTTGACAGACACATCACAACCTTACTGTATCACTAAAAGTAAAAATTGTATTACAGGACCTCTTGAATTAAAAAAAAAAAAAGTTTAAAACAGCAAAGAAGATTATTAGCTTCTTAACCTTACTGTACATGAAACTTATCTAAAAATACTTTATTTCCTTTTCATTCCTTGGCAAAATACCAATCACAGAGATTTTTAGATCTACTTCATGATTAGAACAAAAAATGTTGAGGAATAAAGATGGTAATTAATCACACACAAGTTTTTTCACATACACTTTACTTCTACCTTCATATTAGTTCATATTACTTCTACCTTCATTAGGTTTACAGTTGGGCTTGATGATCTTAAAGGTCTTTTCCAACCTAAATGATTCTGTAATTCCACAACCTAGCATACACTCCTAACTGTATTTCAACAGCCAGCAGCATTTTTTCCTGAAGAACATTTGCTTCCTGTCTGAATACTTTCCATAATAAGAAAAAAAAAAGTTCAACAACATTAGATCATTTACTATCAAGGAACAAACTATGTTAACATCAATATCATATTACAGCTGTAGTTTGCGATGTTCTAAAAAAGCAGCATTATTGGTATTGTTGGACTTCACAGTTTTAGCGTGAAGCCATGCACTAGTGCATCAACTAACAACCTCACTGAATTCTTGTGCTCATCTAAGAAGGGACCCTGCTGAATGTCCTAATGCATCTTATTGTGAATCTTCAGCAAATAAAACTTCATGTATGAGCTCATGATGTGCTTTTGCTGCTGGAAAGTCACAGGCTCTGTGGGAAGCTTTTTATCTTCCCAGCAGTCAGTTCTCTGAGAACATCAGTGCAGCTACTGTAGTTACCTGTAGATTACTTGTATTTTCTCACATCTGTGTCCAGCAATCTAAACCATGATGATAAAGGGTCATTAGGTTTTGAGTGAGGAAGGGGATGGACTAGACAATTTGCTCTGATAAGCTCCTTGTTGTGAGCGCTGGTTTAGAATGTGAAATGTGGGGTTATGCACATTCTCAACTCAAAAACCAGTGCTCTCAGAGCACCAATTAAAAATCATACTCAGCTCATCTTAAACTACACAAGCATATCTTAGCAGTATTTTTTACAATTAATATTATTGCAATAAAATAATTCTATCATGGTAAGGACAACATCAACTGTCTATTAGCCACAAAAGAATTCAGGTACAATTACTAAGATAACTGCTGTTTGGATCACAGCAAAGCAATTTCCCACAGTGGGACTTACAGTTCAATTTACCAGTTGGGCAAATATTTTGTGCTCCATAGTGGTCTACAGAGTTAACAGTTACCTGTAACATCTGAGCAGTGTTACACTTGAAGAAAACTTTCTTCAACCCAAACAGGTGATTCAGCTTTAACTGCTCACGTGAATACACATATTTTCCAACCTTGTTCTAAGAACTACTTTAAAGTTTTTTCAATTAACATGAAATGTAAATTTTTTAAAGAGCCAATAGCTCTATTTTCCCATTCCATGCAACTTGCAATGAGGTCTTGTAAGTTACAGGCTACCTGTAACTCCTTGGAAGAGGGATAAGAATAAGGCACAACGTGACTATAAAATTATGTTAGTCTCAAGTAAGTTGATGAGGTGGTAACAGGCTATTTTTCCTTACAGGATACTCTTAATTCAGTAAAATAATATAAAAAATGATCACGAGTTAGACAATTCTGTCATAAATAGACATGTACCCACAAATGGAATAAGGCTGTGTTTTCATATGTCACAAAATGAGATCAAGAGCTCTAAGAATTCTTTAAAATATTTAGAGTGAAATTTTGTGTCCAAGTCCACAGAGGATCGTCTCGTTATGTTAAGCAATAGAAAAATAGCTAGAAAGACAAATAAGCCATTGAATAGTTCTTGGTCAACACACATGTCATCACAAGAATTTTGGAGACTTAAGAGTATGAAGGATGTAACTAATACACTTCCTTCTTCTCAAAATTAAAGATTAAAATAATTACCATTCAAACACCAACTCATCAGCTTATAGTTCATTGCCCTTGCAGAGATAATATTCTGCTATGTTGCCTTTGAGTCTTAATTTCTAGTCAGTGAAGAAAACCAGAAGACTGACATTTTACACAAAAAAGGTCTATTTCTAAAGTAGAATAGTAGTAACAATGCATGCTCATAATGGATTTTCCATCAAGATTCAAAGACAGTACTTGAAAAAGAGCTTGTTAATTTTATCAGTTACTTTTGATTTATATATATTCATCTCCTGGTTCTAACTTCTGCAAGAGGACCGGCTACATACACCACATTTTTCTTTTTTTTTATTACTACATGGCCTTTAATGAAAATGCGACATTTTGAAAATTAACATTAACAGTCTGCATCATCAGAGAAAATGAATCCTTAATAATTATTCATACACCAAGTAACTGTAAACCCAAATCATTTCAGAAGACCTGAATGTGTCAAGAACTTTGACAATTATGACTGGAGTCAGGAAACTGTAGCACTGCAGAATTTCTTATGAATTTTTCTAGTTACTTTTTATAAATGCTGTCCTAGATGACAGCTTAATGTGTACTACACGCAATATTTATTCTTCTTCAGTGTCAGACTGTCTAGCCATCCAAGGGAATACAAAGAATGTCACTTATTAGGATAAAAGCACAAGGAAGGTAATCAAGGACATATGTAACATCAGCCAATCATGCCCTATTTCAACATACTATTCCATTCATAACAGTTCAACAATTATTTGCTTACTGATAACTTGCTTTCAAGGCTGTTCATGTTCCCCATAACAGTGGTTTGCATTTATTTTGCTCTTTAGAATTGGACACTTGCTGTGCCACGCATGTTTGTCAAAACTTCGTATCTTCTGTTAGAAATTAGCTTTAGCCTATCAAATAATTTATTTTCAGAAATCACTTGTAGAACTTCTATGTCAACAGGGTATACTAACATAACTAGAAATCAGAAACAAAAGACTATCACACAACCGCACACTACTACAAGACAAGCAGTTAAAACCATGTTTCTAGTTAATATACTTTGAGCATATAGCTGTACCTTTGTGGAGAACCTAATACAGAAATCAGACTTTGAATGGAATTGAAAAATATTTCAGAAATATACTGTCTAAGCACAAAGACATTAATTTGTCTTTTAAGCCCAAATAATTAAATTCCTTACTAGTTCTCTTGTCTATTTACTGCATTTTCATTTTACTGAATGTTTACAGAGAATACTTGCAGACATCTCGTCTGCTGGTTCCACTCTATCTGATGGATCTAGGTACAAAAAAACATTAACAAACACAAGTAGAGACAGGCAGATAGAGGGAGCCAGAGACAAACACTTATCCTCCATAAAATTATTTTTAAATAATAATAATAATATTTTTTTAAAATCCAATGGGAAACCGAACACGCATGCTCACTTCATTAATCTGAGCACCCTGGGACATAAAGATTTTATTAAATAAAAACAGGTATGGATTTAATGACCCTCTGACATAAAACATAAGCTGGAACAACCATCACATGGTTTAGATCGACAACAGTGTGCAGTTTTTCAATGTATTAGGTGTAATATCTTTGGGGGTTTTGGTTTTTTGGAGGGTTTTTTGTTAATAAAAGCCATTTGTTTGGATGTAAATGTATTTTCCCTTCAGAGGTGTAGTGCTGCCAATGCATGAGAACAAGAGTGAGAATTGATACACAGTGAATGTGTATAATTTTCATTGTTCAACTCAATGAAGTACAAAACCACTACACTGGTTTACTCTTTTTCATGTATTTATCATCTAAACATCTCTTCAGGCTTTAGAAACTACTGTCAGAGCACAGTAAATCCCAAACAGTATTTATTTAATGAATAACAACAAATAAGGTCAAGCATTGGTAGTAACGGATCTTAAGATATCCATACGCCATGTCACATTTAATAGTTCTTCCATTAAATACACATAACGTATGAACTTCCCTCTCTGATATAAGCATGAAGAAGCATCTATTTCTGGATTTGAGACAAGGATACATAATTCTACTCATTATAGAACCAATGACTATCAACATTTGAACATTAGTCATGAGTATTAGTTATCATAAGAAACTCAAGTTGTGAAAATAAAATACTCTGCCAAAACCTTAGAAGGTAACTAAACCTTCTAGGGAAAAACAAGCAGTTAAATTAAAACATACTTCCACATACTTCATACATAAAATTGAGCTGTAAATAACCATAGAATGGGAATTTTTTTTTAAAACTGCATCAGTTTTTCAAAATAATCACATATGAAAAATACGTCTATCAGTTGTGAAACAAAGAATTTATTTCAGAGTAAAAGTACACTTGAAAAATATGTCCCAAAGTCACAGCTGACAATTTTATAAGAGAATTTTCCTTTATTTTTCTATTTATAATAAATGATTTTTGATTTGCCAATATTCCCATTTAGGCCTTGTTGTAGAAAACAGAACAATAATGTGTAAAATATTCCCCCAAAGAATGGTGATGTTGCAGACCATTTATAAGGAGCATTTTCTTTGACAATGTTACCACGTATCATTTTTCTGTTGAAGTCCCTCTCTTCATTGCTCGTGTATCCATACACTGAATGGATCAAAGCTGTATCATTAATTGATTTGAAATCTAGTGCCACATTATTCTCTCTCCTAATAATTCTTAAGTAGCATCTCTTTATAATGATGACAAAAATATTTACTGATAAGTCCCAATTCTAATGAACATTAGGAAGAATTAATTTTCTGAAGTATTCAGACAATACATACAAGTAAACATGTGCGTCCTTACCCTGCAGAGCTTTGGATAACTTAACAAGGAGTTATATTTCTGCTTGTTAAAAGCTAGCATCTACTGCTTTAGATTTTGCCAAAGAAAATCCAAATGTTTAAATATCACACAGATTACTTGATTCCATGAACTGCCATCCATGGCAGATTAAATAAGTATTGTTAGCAGGTAGGAATTTGTAAGACTACACAATCCAACTATAAAACTGGTGGAGCACCCAAATTCAAAGCTGTGGTTGTTCAATTTTACAACTACACTCACAGAACTGTGTATAACCAGCTCAGAAATTTTGGTGATAATACCAAAAAACCAAAACAAAACATCAAAAATAACCCCACCAAGTAAAGCATGTTAACAGAGAAGAAGAAAAGGGACAGAAGACATGAAGCAAAGCCGAACTGTTCAAAAGAAGGTTTGGTATGACATGCAGCTCGTAAAACAGAGATCATACAGCAAAGAAGCTGAAGCTACTTATAACTGCTTTCACTCAACAGCCTTATGGAGATGATAAGTTAATACATAGTTCTTTTGCATTGCTCTGATGGTATAACCAGCTTGATGTATATGGATTATCTCTCAGAGAATACAAGAGGCTTACTGGGGTATGACTGTGCTCAGCTGATGCTTGATGGTGTGAGATACTGGACTGTCATGTATTGCTCACAACAATGCAGAAACTGGTCTTAGTTACTCTGGTCATCCTGCTTTCTTCAATCTGCAGCCTTTGGTGAGTTGTAAGAATATCCTAAAGCTACCTTATCTGCCCAAGACAAGCCTTCCCAAGAAACAGGAGGTTCCTCTCTACTGTCCCACTTTTAATCAGTTAAAAGACTCAATATATCCTAAGTAAGTTACCAATACTTTATTTCCTGGCTTTGCAATCTATGCTTTAGCTATTTCTAAGTGCCATATTGTAAGCAGGCAGACTGAAATTTTCAAAACCAGCTCCACCATAACAGCATTGCACATTTTTAAAACATTCCCTAAACATTTTATTTGAAAAATGATACTGTCCAAATGCTTAGAAGCCAAGACTTTACATTTGACACAAAGCAAACACAGTATCAGGAAATAAACCATCATACTTGTGCACATGTCCATCCAAATCAGAATTTAATGTCCTCAATAGCAAAACTACTCAAATTCAACACTGAAGAATCTCAGTGATTCCTATAATCTACAACACCTTCATGCAAGTAGAGCACTGGAGCGAAGCTAGACTTTTCCTGGAAGATGGATTTGTATCTGGGGAGAGGTTACACACTGGAGCTGAGAGCAAGGACCCATTTCCCCATACTTAAAAGATGCATCCCCAACACCTGCTGTTACCCAAACAATATGCATTCACATTCAAACGGATGGAGGACTCCACAGGGAGAAGCAAAGCAAAACAAGGCAGGAAGTCTGGTGAAAGAAATCATACAGACCGAAGGACTGGACTGGAACTAAGCCAGCAAGAATGGGATGAAACCAGAGAAGAGGGAGAGACAATCTGGCAAAGATCCACAGAGAACAAATCAGCTAGGTAAAGGGTGAGGAAAAATGTTTGGGACAGACAGAACAACTGAATGTAAAGTCACTGGAACTGGCAAAACAAAAGACTACAAGAAGCCAGTTGGCAATATCGGGTAAGGGGTTGGAAAGAAAAGATTGCCGTTACGTTGATGGAAGATAAATTAATTTGTATCCATTAATTAATGTGTATAAATCATAATAAAGAATAACTATTTATTAAGCATACAGCATGCACTATCCCCTAATAAAAGAGGTTAAGTGCCCTATGGGAACATATGCCATCCTCAAGTTAAGACGATCTAAGCTGTAAGGTCTATAAATCAAGCAGTAAAGGTGCAATAGGATCTTGTTAACTTCGAGTATGACTTCAGAACTTGTGCATGCAAAAACCCATACACAGATAATACAAATAATTTTCAAATACTTTTTTAAAACATTATTGTCCCTTCCTTACAACTTCAAAGTGCAACATACTTTAAAAAATTCTAATTTCCCCCAATCTATCAGCCTCAAAATCATTGAGCAGCTATGTTAAGAAAACATCTCAATAACACAATGGCATTACAACTAATAATTATGATTTAAAGAATTCTACATCAAGTACTTTCTCAAATACATTTGTAAGAATAAAATCTATCTGCCTGAATACCCTTGACTATGTGACCTATCATTTATTTAAATATACACATAACGTATTTTAGAAAATAAATGAACCTAAAATGTAGAAAAAAAACACATTCTGCCCTCACCTGGGTATCTTGCTACATGGCTAATATGCTGGTATTTGCAATTAACTGTTTGCACCAAGTGATGTGATATTGCTTGTCTCTGCACTGCAGAGCTTCATTACCAGCAGCATCCCTCTTTTTAGAAGAGGAATGACTTTAAAGGCATTTGGTCCAAATAGGAATTTTCTTTTGTTTTTAGCAAAATTTGCAAAGTTCATGCATTTCAGATAGCATCTGAAAAGGTTGGACAGCCAAAGGAGACGGTGTTTCTGTTAGACTATGATGGAGATTTTTCACACTTTCACTGAGTTTCTAGTTGTAAAAAGAGATGGAGTTGGTCTGCAGCTGTTCTTTCTCTTCATTTTATCTCAGGTTAGTATATTTACTCTTATTCTTAAATACACATATACTTACGCAGCTTGCCAAATTATGTTTTGCTTCAAGGTATATCCTGTTAATATTACTGTTTCCATTACTTTTTTGTTTCAAAGTATCTTTTTGAAGGGCCTCAAAAGGCTAAGGAAGACTTCTCACTTTTTTTTTTTTTGCATGGAGATTGAATATTTATTGCTAATCAATTTAAGACAAGTGTAAAAAATAGTATATCCAAGACCTTTCTAAAATGAAGCATAATTTAAGGGCAGAAGGGAAGGTTGGAAACATAGTGGGGGGTTGTTGTTGAATTTCTCTTACATTTTCTTTTCTTGATTTTAACAGAAGCACTGAAGCCATAAAAACCTTCTGGGTAGTGTTTCTTCACCCTTCACCATCCTCTTGCTCTACCAGCACATGACGTTAACTAGCTCTTCGCTAAGATAGTGAACACACAACAATTATATCTACCCTACTACTGGGCATGTACTCACAGATACAACCACCACCACCACCAGAATAACTTTTTTCCCTCAACTAATTTAAAAGTGAAAGACTGAGTGAGGCAGATTCATGCTCAAGCCTACTGAGTCTTGCATAAATTTTATCCTTGATACTTCTTTCTTCATGTCAGATTTCCCCACCTCCACCCCTTTTTCTGAATATTTGGAACATCTGAAGCAATATGGAAAAGATGAATAGAAAAGGATTATTCACTCTCATACTACGAGATCTAAGAAGCATCAAATGAAATTATGATGTGGCAGATCCAAAACAAGCATAAGGAAGTACTTCTCCATATAGCACATAGTTAAACTGTAGAAGTCCCTGCTCCAGGATATTGGGATGCCAAAAGTATACTTGGGTTCAAAAGGTCAACATTTAAAGTCATAAAATAAAGATCAGTCAAAAATTATTAAAAACAAGCATATTCTATCTGGTTTCTGGGTGCATACACTTTGTTTGCTTAATCTGTTCCTATACTGTTCTCTGGACATCTGTTGGTGGCCTCCCAGAAATATGATACCAGAAAAAAACAGACATTTAATCTGACCTAATTATGCCTCTTCTAGACTAAGAACATAAAAAATGCTATAAGAATGAAAGGGGCAATGGTTATTTACTGTGAGACATACATCACTTTTCTAAATCCAAAGGAGTAAGTTGTGATCAACTGAGGTATCCTGTCCCGTTAACATTCAACTTATTTTTGTTAAGAGACTGTCTACCATAACACTTGGAGAAACAACCCCTTGAGAATAACATTAACATACACTTGGATATTCAGCAAGTTTGAATTCTATTAGAGAAAACAGTGTTCAAAAATCCCATCAAGTCTCAGATGACTTAGTTACAAAGCTACAGAAAATCTTTAACAGGATAATCAGCTCTCTAAATCACAATCTATGCATAGGATGAAAAAAATCGCTTGTTTAAACCTGAGAAGCTGAGTCAAAAGATCAGCCTGTGCAGCTTTGCACATACAGTATTCATGGTGCTCACTGCAAAGATAATATCCAAAATACTGAACTGAACAGGATGCTAAGCACGGTCCACTATACCTGCTCATTAATTAGCTCAATATATTTCATAACTGGATTCCATATTATGACCCACTAAAATCACCCTCTTCAGTAATACTAAAATATAAGCCTTTAATTAAGTGTAGGGCTGATAAATCTCTCATCCTTGATCTATGTGACATCCTGTGACAGAGAAACCAGATATAACTGAAAATTAAAAGCCTTATTTAGAATAATTTCATTGTAAAACTCAAACACATGTATATTGTGTTAAGGTACTAAATCCACATAAAAACCATTAGGAAGGACTTAAGTATTCATTCAGAGCACAGTAATATGTAGTAAGAATGGTTTCAGTGGATTCCCCCATACAACATCATGATTACTGTCATCTGATCATAACACAAGTGCGACTAACACAGCTGCCATGTCAGCTTCTCTTCAGGGGCCAGGTCTTAATCATAAATCAACTGAATGACTAATTCAACATTGTTAAAACCAGCAAGTAGCTGCTTGGAGACATTCCAGTTTTTACATCTTTCAAAAGGTCAATACACCTACTCAAGCACACAATAGTCCTATCTTTCCGTGTTTTCTTCTTTTCTCAGATTGAAAAATAACATGTTAGCACTTACATTTAAGTGTGTTTTACCTAACAATTAAAATGTTCATTAATTCTGAAAGAGTGACCCAGTAAAACAAAAGACAATTTTAGTTTTTCTCTCTACCCATAATCAAAAAGTCTGTCCTCTCCTTTGCTGTTTTAAACACTTTAATAGCTGTAAAAGTCTTTGGAAAACATTTTGCTACTGCTTCCTGCATTAATCTTACTTTTTTTAATAGTAATATTATGAATTAAGCTCAGAAATAAACTTTTTCAAGTTGAATGATTTAGTCTAAATGTGGCTTGCATTTCAAACATCAACCTCTACCTCTCAAAGTAATAATAAAAATCACAAATTAAGTCACATCTAACAGTAAAATATATTCTAATCATTCACATCTGTTTGCACCACGCAAATGACAAAAGCCTAACGTTAGCATCTTTCATAGAAAACATTTATTCTGCTCTTAAATATAAAAGTTATGTTGAATAAACAGGGGATTTAAAGCTGTGGTAGAGTGGCTGAATGAAAGAAATTGGCAATCTTTCTGGTTCTAGTAGATGCCTTTCCCTATCATACAATGTTTCCCACTCATAAATACATGACAAATACTTCCTCAATCATTTTTTACGAGCAGGGATGCACAGGGGGTAGTCAATGGCTAGCTTGAGGGAAAATAGGAACAGCAGGAGGCAGAAACTGTACTGAAAATGGCTATGTGGTAAATTCTCTTCTGGAACATCACTCAGCTACCCAGGCTTTGATCTTTCAGCTACAATTATACTCACATCCATGAGATCTGGGTATACTTTTTAAAAACTAAATCATTAATTGTAATAGAAACAGTAAACAATTTCATTATATGACTCCTCAACTCAAACATCTGATTTTTTTACAAATAAAAGATTGCAATTTATACAAAGATTTGCTTTCAGTTGGGTTTAACTATGTCATCATCACAACTAGTCTCACAAAAAACATGGGGTGACTGGCGACAGCTAAATCACAGGCTGGCGTCTCCTAAGTAGCCTGTCTACCATTAGGGTCTGGGGAATGGTATTTACTGTACAATTAGAGCCAGCGAGCTCTACCTGTAATCATCCAAAAACAGGTGCGAGGATCCTTTTTTTGGACAGGAAACCAACTCATCCATTTTCACATAAACTTCCATGTTTGTACTATTACAGCAAACCTTAGGAAACCTCAAAATTTGTACTTAGGAAAAATATCACCTGACAATAACAGAGCAAATACTTCTACCCTGAATTTAAAGACTTCCTTGGGTAGAACCACTTTTAACATTTAAATGGTCATAACCAGAAAGTATTCAAAGAAGGAACAAATTTATTTAATATTATAAAATTTGGCCAAATATTAAAAGTTTACATTATTAAATTCATTATTAAGTTTATTCTGAAGTCTACGTTTCAGGCTGAAAGGGTTTAAATAGGTTAAATTTTGTTCTTTAATTCAAACACAAAATGTCTTGGAGTATCAAAAGGACAGTTTTAGTTGCAGTAATTTCACAGAATTTATTCTAATGATTTATTGGAGTTAACCATCTGACATTAATTATTGTTTTGGCTTCCAGTCTATGAATGTTTATTTTTCAGTTTAAAGCCTTCTCACTCTTTGATATCATATGGAAATGAGAATTTTTAATGGAAAATTGAAACCATGTGCATCTAAGTACTTAATGAAGTACAGGGAGAAGCAGAGGGTGCACTTTAGGAGAATTCAGATATTCTGCTTTTGATACTTTTGATTTGTTTGGATGAGTTACATGCATATATCTGTTCACAAACATTCATTTATACATCTTCACAGTATCTCACAAGTACAGCGTTTAAAGATATGAATACTAAGAAAAGATTTGTTGTTTTTCTAAACTAAATATACTGCTACGGATTTTTCTTCATTGTATACTTACTTCATGTGTCCCCTCCTCCACAAACCAAATATTTATCCCATCTAGATCTTCCACTGACATGCTAAATGCTATACTTCTCAACAGCGGATTCCCATCATATGCCTACTATGTTAGGACAGGATCTTCATCCAGCTCATTGAATGTCTGATAGATTGATTTTGTAACCATTATGTACTTAAGTCATAATACTGATGTCAGGAATACTGGACTAAAACCTGTGCTGTTCATGGCATTAAAGCCCATCAAAACAGGCCTTTAAACCATAAGCAAAGTGCAAGCAGTGGTGAGGAAGCGAGGCACCCAACTGCAGGCAGAAAGGTACTGTTAAAATGTGCATTTTTGCCATAGTTTGAAAGATTTCTGTGCAATTCACATAGCTTTAGCTCCCTGGCGTTTGACACGTTTCTTTCTTTTTAATTTTTCTTCTGAAAAAGATCTTGTTCAGACAATCAACATTAAATAACATTATAAACCCATATGTTTATTTAAATCAGTACTTCTAAATCTATTTTCTTTACAGTTAACAGAACCATGTAAAAATGTAAGGAAGAAAAACATATCCTTTTCTATTCTGTACTTTCATTCAGGGTTTCGCCATATGCATTGTACTCAATGGGAGTACAATGCACACCAATGGGAGCAAGACATGTAACAAAAATATATTAGTTTCCATTCCAATTTTAGTTAACAACCTTGGTCATCTTAATGCACTAGGCATTATTTACCACTGAAAAATGTGAAACAGAAACATAAACTTAGATATTTAACCTGAACATACTTACCACTTGTTTTTCTTTCTAATGTAGTCTTTTTCAGAGAGGTTAACCAAGTAGATCATTGGTTTTGATGTAAAAAACAAATGTTTGTTCAAAACATCAATCTAGAAGTAAAAATAGATGAGAATTACAAAAAGGAGTTTCACCAACTTGCATTAACTTTATGATCATTTTCTTCATAGCATGTCTGAGAAGGTAAGAGATTTAAATTGTAACATATAGATCAGTGATAAACACAGAATTGGCCAATGCAATTCATTATGAATATGAAATCTTAAAAAAAAAAAAAAACCCAACACCAAACTAAAACTTTTTAAGAAGTCAGTAACAAGTAGTAAAACTAGAAGACAATGCATGGGATAATATTTATAGCCTACCTCTTTGTCATTCCAATCATGATAGAAGCGGACAGCTTTCTTTTCATCTATTACCCAGGTCTTGATTTTGCACATTACGTCCTGCACAAGATCAAGAAAAAAACAAAGTAAAAAACTCAGCTGGATATCAGGCGATTCTCTTCCATAAACATGGCACGTATATATTAAGATTCAAAACACACACAAATCAAAAATTAAATAATATTTTTAAAAGCAAATTTTTACTCTCTCAGAAAACAGAAACTGCTGCTTCAAAAGTCACTGAAGAGCTGTATTGATTATTAAAGTGATACAAATCCCATAATTAGGAAGTTAAATACACAATACTCAAGTGTCATCTCTCACCACCACAAAAATTAGCAGAGCTCTAAAAATATATGTAAAAATCAGTACATTTTAGATTGCTTTTCAAACTCGGTAAGATGCGACATTTCAGTATCCAGCAGGAGAGACCATGTACAAAATAAACGGGCCATTAAGAAAAGGGAATGGGTGGGGAAAAAACACAGCAAATATTTTTTTTTTAAATTGTGAGCAAAAGAAATTGAGCCTATTATTGATGTTCCACCCTTCAAGAAATTAATTCAAATGGCCAAAGCCCTTTTTATTCCACATTAATTTTTCGCCAACACCTTCTCCCTCCCCCCCCAAATGAAACCTGCCAAAGCCTCCATTACACAATGGCAAGAGCCTTGCACTGGTGACCTCCAACCAGCTGCATTCACTTTCAGAACATCTCTCTCGGCAGGAAATCTAAAGGCCTTTTAGTTAGCAAGCTAGTGTGCATTCAGAAGGAGTAACTGCAGGAAGAGCCCAATGTGCTTTGTTTCTCTGGCCTTTCTTCACAGAAAGATTAATCATCTGTGAAATGGAAACGGCAAACAGCAAGTGACACAAACTGAACCCTTCAAGCCTTTCCTCATCAGTTTTGTGGTCGTGAATCCGAAAGCTGCGTGTGGCACGGTTCTCCTTACAGGCAGGTGTTAATAAAAGGCTCTTGGGTCTGAAAGGTCAAACTTGGCTCTTCTAGGAGTAGTACATTTTAGAGTCGCCTATTTTTTGCTGTAGATAATTTATGATCACACTTTAAATAATGCATTTTTTAGTTTATAATTGATATCACAGAGAATTAAGAACTCTAATATACAAAGATTCTCTTAACCGTTGAGCACATGTTTTTTGCACTTAGTGCTATACAGTCAAATACATTTATAAACAACCACAAATAACATCAGTATTTACTAGTCTTTTCTAGTCTTGCAGTAGCTTTAGTGAAAAAAAAAAACAAAGAAAAAGCTCTTCTAAATCTTCAGATCCTGATTTGAAACCCTCCAGGAGGAGGACTCCCCACAGACTTTAACAAGGAAGGGGCAAGCTAAAACTTTTAATGAAATCTAACATGTTCTGCCTAAGAATAATCACTTTTACTCTCTTATAACTGAATTTCCTCATAAATGTTTAAAAGTGGCTAATATAACACCATTTCCTACAAGGAGAAGATCAAAGTGCTATATTACAAATGCATTATGATTAAAAAAGCACTGTGCAGCTTTGCTATTAACTGTTCTTTAAACCCTAAAAGGCTTCCCATAGATCTCACTTGGCACTGCATATACAACCTCTGACAAGTAATGTAGACCATTTTTATTCATTGCCTAAAATTGTAGGCAATTATGTGCGTCACACTGGCCACCTGCAAATTCTGAATGCCTGCTCCAGTTGTCAGAGCAAAAAAACTAATGTCGGAGGGGATTAATCTAGGGGGAGAGAGTCCTCTTTAATGGCTCCAGCAGGTGAAATGGCCCAGCTGGTTACTATGATGAGTGGCCAGAACAGCTTATGTAGAGACATGCAACAAGATTACACATACAGAAGAAAACAGTGGCACCATCTTATCTTTAACCCTATATGCTTTTCATTTTTTAATTAATCAGTATAAACAAGATAAGGGAAGCAATTCTGCTGATAGGTGCTTTTCATTTAAGATCTTCATCCTCGGCTATTGTTTAAATAGATATATAAAAATCAACACACACTCCAAGCTTCCGATTCATCAGTGGAGGAATTCTGATCACATGCTCTTTTGAGTTTTAAAGTAATTCTAGAGGCACCTGCCACGTGGCTTTCAGCATTACAGTTCCCCCCGAACAGCAAAGCATTGTAATACATAAACTGGAGTCAATTAAAATTACAGAGAAAAACATTATAGCACAAGTTACCAAAGCTAATCTTTTAGGGTTAAGAAGCAATGAGATGTTGTTTAACTACTTTGTAAGGGTAGCTACATATTGTGGAACAACCAAAAAATTTCAAGCGTCGCCACAGTAAATAAAGTTTGCCAATCAGAACTACTTTTCCACATTGATCTGCTACCTACGTCGACACATTTAAACCCATTTTGGCACAGATCTAATTTTTCAGAGTTCTCATTTAGGGACCTGACTTGATTCTGTTTGCAACTGTTGTTCTAAAGGAGTCATTGCATATCTAACTTCCACAGGGAGCACTGACCAACAACTGAATACACTGGGGAGAACCGCCTGCTGTATACTTGCAATTTAATTTTGGTTTTGCAGAGAAGGTGGCAAAGTATTAGAAAACACTCTTTAGATAAAAGGATGGAAACTTATAGGTGAATACAACAATTACGTCTGAAGCTGGTGAGGGAGTAAGACACAAAGGAAAAATTTGTAAATAATTATTCAATGTCAAAGTCAGACTACCTGGGCAGTCACAACACACAGAGGTAGCCAGTCCAGAAACAATAAAAATGGACAGATGAACTCAGATTCCCCTGCATCAATGGTGATGTTCCACTTAAATGAGATTTAATATGATCCCTTAACAAGAAATCATAGTAACATGAAATAATGGCAATATGAAGGAAGGCAACTATTTCCACATCTCTCACTCAGTGGCCCCAATATTTAAACACACAAAAAACATATTTTTGGGTTATATGTCATGTGGCACCATTTTCAAGTTTTAAATTGCTCCTGTTTAGGCCTGATGAAAGAGCACGAACTGGCCTTTTCATCTTCACTATCACTGTAACAGTTATTTAAACCCATTTATCACTACTGTAGTTAACTCCAAGACGCTTAATAACAGAATACAGAGCAATGATCCACTTTGTTTCATTAGATCAGACCTTCCCAGTTGCACACTTCGAGGTCAAGCTGCTACCAGCAGAATGATCCACTTCTTGTTTGACTAGAGGGGTATTCTTGTTCTGTTTTTCAGTTAGCAATAGCAAACATTATTTACAAAGCCCTCCAAAATCCTTCTGAAATCCAATTTACCTACAGTTGTCAATGCATATGAAATAGAGCAAACTTTATGAAAATCAAACACCAATGTTTTAAACATCAGTTAATATCTGACCAAATTCTTGGCAATGTATGTGGCACATATGAATACTTACTATATTTAGCCATATGAAATGCAATGATTTTAATTTATGTCCTGCTCTCATTTTCCAAAAGCAGCAAGTAGTCAACCTGCAAATGTTAAGCAGGACTTCAATAGTAAGTCCCAACAGTATAACATTATATAAAGAAATACATTTAAATTGCATTTAGGAGATCTATCAAGACATGCTCATGAGACATTACTGTGTAGAAAAATGTTCATACATTAATAAACTCTCTGGATGGATGATAATCATAACATGTGCCAATGCCAAATTGTTCTTACAGCATGAAGGACTAAAGTGAAACTTAGAAAACTCACTTGCCTACTTGGCATCAGAGAATTGTGAGGGGTTTTTTTGCAAATTATCAGGGCACGTAATTAACTTCCGCAAATTTAATAAAGAAGTAAGCAGTTGTGAGGATTATTACTTCACACTTCAAAGTGCAAGTGCATTCTCCGTGATCCTGCAGGCAGCACAAAAGCCACCGCTAATACAAAGAATAACTGTAATAAGTGCAGCAGGCTTTTTTCCCCCTCCTCTAAAGGAGATGGTTCTGGAAGTATGGAGGGTTTCTCAGTACCTTATTTGTTTCCTTCAAAACTTCCAAGATGTGCTAACTGACCAACTCCCTGTGAACACTTCAAATGCAGTTAAGAACTGTATATTAAAACTTTCCATTGTCAAAAATTCTATAATTTTCACTGCTCTGTTCCTCAGAAAAGCTAAGAGTACCTAAAACGTTACCTGTAGCTCTTAGTTAGCTCCTCTCATTTCATACAGAAGTCTAACAACACAGCATATCGGTAATGGAAGTTAAAGTATATAATTAATATATTTAGATTTCCTTAAGGAATCTGTCTCAGCAACATACAGTATTTAATTGAAAAAAACACTGCATACAGTAAATGGAGTCAACACCATCTAAACCGGTAGGTCTTGGAATGTAACTGTAAGCAGAAAATCCAAGCAGCATGTTTCTGAGGGCACTCCAAACAAATTATTTGCATTTTACTAGTTATCATCTTTCATAGACAGTTTAAAAAACATTTCATTAATGACACAATTTCTGAGAACAGCAAATTACTAACAATTTGAACTATGCGTATAGTGGACAGAACTGCTAGACAGATTTAGTGAAAGCAAACAATATTTTTTAATACAATAAATCCAAGTTCATACAACTGGGAAGGAGAGTGGATACAGTCTTTTCCCAGGTAGAGGGCTTCTGCCTTGCAAAAGCAGTCACTCTGAGAAGACCTGAGGGTCACAAATAAATGAACTGTACCATAACTAAACAACTACTACAGTCTTTAAGCATATAAATAGGCTAATGTCCAAGGTAAATAATTCTGCACTTATCCCTTTTGAAATACTGAAAAACTGGAGAAAAACAAGAGGTTTTGGAAAAGTACTTGCACATGAAGATTCAGTGTGCTTAAATCTCATGCTTTTATTCTTACTGCATTTCATTTCATATACATAACTAGAAAAAAAATCACATAGTACAACATTTTTCATACTAGCATGGAGAACTCAAATGGGTGAAAGTTGAAGCTTGACAAATAGAGACTAAAGCTGTGTCTTTTTTCTAAAGAGTAATTGATAATTGATCACTGACACCGTTTATGCAAGTTACAGTAATTTATCTAGCTATAAAATATTTTCCCTAAGAGATAAATTTTCCTTTAACTTAGTTGTGACAATAATACTGGAATATGCAATGGTTCAAACTAGATAATAATTAGGATTCCATCTGTCCTTCAAAATAGCTATAATGTTTTTTCTGATAGACAGCTTCATTATTTGAGGTAAAGAGTACTCAAACTAGTTAAACTGTGCTGCACCAAAACCAATTTACTGCGTGCACATCGATTTCCTTGTTAATACAAGGTGTACAGATAGCATGCACCATGCCCACAGTCCTCCCATTCATGGCTTTCCTTGGAAATCTTTTTCAGTTCTACCCAGTGTAACCTCAGCTCTCTGCTTTTTCTTGGGATTTCTGGTATTTTGAAAGAGTGAGGCTAAAGTAACAAAGTAAGAGTTTATTGTGAAAACAACATTTAGAAGCAGTGGTATTTTTAAGGGACAATTAAGACAAATTTTACAGTTTTTTTAAAAAGGCTAGATTGTGTTTTTCACTTGTGTTAAGTGCTTATATAAAGCAGTAACTGCTGGGTGCAAGAAAAAGAACAAGCCAGGTACTGCATCAACTGCAGTGACAATGGACTCCTCTGTGGTACAAAACAATGTCTAATCTCTTACAATTCCCTTGCTTATTGACTTGAATAAAAATACAATGGGTGAAGTAATGGATTTAGGACAAGTGCCTTATCCTTTCTTCTATTCACATCGTTCTAGCAGAGCCAGCGCAAGCTGTACATTTACCCACGAGTTGGATGCCAATAATGTTTATGAACTGCAGCAAGTACTTTCACCTGAAACATCCTACAACCATTCCTGATGATGTAATTCATGTCAATAATCCCCAAATTCTCATGTGTAGGTCATCCTTTGGGGTTGTAAGGCATTATACATAAAAACGACAAGCCACTTGTAGCTTCTCAAAGAAGAAAGCTGGCAAGAACACAGAAAGCAATCTTTCTACAAGCGATTATTTCTAGCAGTTCAGAAACTCAGAACAGGGAAATTGCACTGAAAAGTAAACCAACGACTTCCACTAAACTTTTTTTACTGCATTAGTCTATACACACTTATTTCCAAATAAATCCATGTGTGAAAGTATTTGTGAGTAAAGACAAATGAAAAATATTTCATTTTCCAAACACAACTATTCATATAATGCATACAATACTTAAGAATTATACCATGGTTTGGATCTAGACGTACCCAGACAGACACGATTTACAGAAGTAACTACTTTAAGCCACTGTTCCAACCTACACAGGAAAGACCAGCCTTGACAGAAAATATTTTAGCATTGACTTCTCTTTGTCTACTGATAAAACCAAAAGAAATCCAAACGTGCATTTATACATTATGTTCATTTAAGTCAGGCTTTACTACCAATTAATTCACAAACATCTGCCATGAATATTTTTCTGTTACATTCAAAACGTTCTCCAGAATGAACTTTAATTTCCTCTAAATACCACATTAAGCACAGTAAATGGTCCACTAAAGATTTTAGGCATAATTATATGCATTAAGAATATAAATATTTTCTTGATTCCCTATGATTTAACACCTAAGTTTCTAATTGTAACAGCCATCAGTAGAAAGTATGTCAACAGTGTACATGTATGCTGCTCCTTTCCTTCCATCTCCAGTGAAACAAACTGGTGTCTCAAACTTTGCTCATAAAAGGAAAACCAGAAAAAAAAGTCAAAATCCACAAAAACCAATTTGTTGCTATATTCTGTATTTATCTTCAACTTGAAATGAAAGAAAGGTGAAAATTCCCAACTGACATCATCAGATTGAGGATATGAGAGTTCATTCATCCGTGAGAACTCTTGGCAAGCACTTGCAGCACGAGGTCAGTGAATCCTGCTCGACACCATCTCATTCATCAGAATATTGCAGGAGGGAAAGATTTTTCACTGTTTTCTCCTAGTATATATTGATAGCAAGAAGAAACCAAATCTCCCAGATCTCTGCTTTTTGTGAGGTATCTCCCACACTATATTGTTAATTTTAAATTAATAAAAAGCCATCTTTCAAACAGTTGCTCTATTATGAGGACAGGACCAAGACGTTAAATGGAAGGAAAGAGGAAGAAAGAGATTACAGTTATTTAAAACATCATTAGGAAGATTTTGCTTTACTCCTCACAATACACATATGCCGACAGATACTTACACTCTATGCCTATGGTCACTGTATTTATTATTAGCTCCTCACCAATCACAGTAACAAAATAAAGCCTGATGCCTTTCTTGCACTTTAAATAATGGCCAGATGCTTCTGGTACCACAACATTAGAAAAGGATTTGTGACCGTTCCTCTCAACTGCAATTACTTTGATCTTACAAAATATGCTTGATCTGAAAAACTTATTTCAAAATTGTCAGACATGACTTTAACAACAGAATTCAGATATCTCCCAGGACTGGTAAAAGCACCCTCTTTCAACTGAAAACTCAAATGTAGTGAAAGCCACCTTTCAACTGAAAATTGGAAACTCCAGCACTGAGGACATTGATACTGACCTAAAGATTTTGTCTTCATAACACTAACATTGATAATCTGCGTGAGTTCAACTATAAGTAATATTCTAGTGATCAGATATAGAAATCACAACGTGATTACCACTGAGAATTATTCTGTGCTGGAATTCAAGATTCAGTGCACCAACAAAAGACTAAAGGAATCGTTATCTACTACAGAGGGTCTGCCTCTAAAGAGAAGAACAGAATCATGCAGGAAAGGTAATGAAAGAGAATATTGCAATGATGTTTACCTAACTATACTGTATTGCATAAACTTGAAGACTCTTGTTTCCGGAACTGGAAATCCCATAAATTAAAATAATATGTTTTTAAAACAAGTTTCAAAATTTGTAAATTCTGATCTATAAATTTGTATGTATTTAAATTTTACTTGGAAATCTCCTGCTACCCAAAATGACAGACAAACAATAAGCTAATAATAAAGTTCAACTCAACACCTTTCTTATGTTTCTGCAGACACTATCAAAAATACCCTGACTGCTTTCTGAAATTATATTTGCACTGTTTCGATACATGCAAATAACAGGAGTGCTTTTATTCTATATTACCTCTTTATAAGGTTATAGCCAAAATAATACTTAAAAGGTATAATGAGTGTGAAAGAACAGTAGCCTTTTATAAAAGCAGACAATCATTTCTATGAAAGCAGTGAGAACACTTGCAATACAGACAAAAATAGACATGTAAAGGAAACTATTCCAAGGCTATGTCAACATTACATGTTGCTGCTCTTGAACCATATTGTGTCATTGATTTTTAAGTAGAACTTGAAAATTATTTCATTGATGGCTCCTTAGCAGTAGTTGGCTATTTTATTTCTGCTGACAGTGGAGTGAGAAATCAATCCTCTGAGAGAGAGGAAGAACAGGTAACACTGTATCCAACTGCAAAGCCAGGTCACTGCACAAAGATGAACTTAACAGCTGTATGCAATGTGAGCTTACGCACAGGAAAAATGGTAATGAACAAGTTAGAATACAGGCACAAAAAGGCAAGCAATCAAACACAAATATCAGATTTAAGAACTGTTCACTGATACAGACTGACAATTTTCTTTTTCTCTTCTTCTAAACCGTTTGGAGATTCCATACTATCGAGTTTCAGTTGTTGAGGTTTACTGATAAAGAGAATCCTCTAAAGCGGACAATTCATATTTATGGAACAAGAAGAATGACTTCTACTTTCAATTAGGTTCCATGAATCACAGTGAAATCCCCTTTGATGCCAACAGTAAGTATACACAGGTCAGAGATTATAGCCTCCCTGAAATCAGCTACTTTTCCTTAGCTTTCAAATCAAGGTTGTTACACTCAGCAAACTAGCAATAGAAAACCATACTTCACCAAGATCGATATTATTTATTTCCTTCCTCATCTTCTTCCTTCCCTAACCTTATATAGTGTTCTTACTCAACAGACATCAAAGTTGTCTCAAAAAAAAAAGTGGAAAGAAACGAAAAATACAATTCAAGTGTTAGATGATTTTCTTCACCAGGAGAAAGTAAGTCAGTGAAAGCTCTAAAAGCAAATACAGTTTAAGAAAGCTTGCAACAGCTTTATCTGAATGAACCACAGAACTCTCACAACTCTCAACCAGCTAGAACTCTCAAAAATTCTCAAGTGTCTTTACTTTAAATTACTATCAAAAGGATGGGGAAAAGGATCACTATGAAAGAAAGACTAAAATTGTAACATTGTGCCTTAAAAACAAAACCAAACCAACCTACAAATATCAACTTTTTTCCTCTGTAACCTCCTAGTCTTCCTAAATGGGAAAATGACTGGGAACACTGAGAGCACAGACAAGCGCCAGTTGTTGTGCACCTCAGTGCTAAGGAATGACCAGAATACTAGCAATAACTATGTAGGATACTGAAAAATAATTTTAAAAGGCAAATCCTGAAATCGCGATAAGTTCTCTCCCAGACCCTCCCTTCCTGCTCACCCCTTTTGTTTTTTAATACAACACGTTTGAAAAAAAGTATTAATTCCAATCTATAATGTCTATTAATGACTTTTCTGTCCTGGAAAGAGAAAGCCTTGAACAGTAGCCACAGGCTGCATGAAAACAACATTAAAAATTGTGCTGGACAGGGAACTCGCTCTGTGCCCAACAAGGCAACTGCAAACTGCAACAGATTCAGGAGGTGTAGAATGATCAAATAGTCAAAATAAACCAGTAACATTTGGCTCCTGCTTTAGGGAGGCATCACCATCAACTGTTTTTTTTCATCAATGCCTCATGGTTTCCCTCCTGAATCCACAAGACATTCACCGCACAGTTAATCATACGGTATACATACAAATATAAAAGGAACCATCGGCCTTCTCTGCAACACAACGTATTAAAAGAAAAAAGTGTACAGGAACGCCTCACCACACAGAGGCTGAATATCTAAATAAATCCATTCAGTGGCTGGGAAAGCCAAAGAATCGCTTTTTTGCTCTTAGAACTACATGAACCTCTTTGTAGAAACCACGTGACTAGGCGTAGTGATTTATTTACCAGGAAAAGAAAAGCAACCAGGTAGTTTTCACAGGTCTTTACCAATTTAAAAAGTCCACTTCACTAAGGTCAACTCTCTACCTGACAATTCAAGCATACAAGTTACAATGGAAGACGAGCAAGAAGGTCCAAGATCAGCAGGACTCTCAGATGTGATGTGCTACAGCACTTCCCTGAAGAGATTCCCCAGTGACTGTAGCTCCTATGCGCAGGCTTTGTCTCAAGTGGAGAATTAATATGTGCTGCTCCATTCTGTTCAGCTACCCCTTTCCATGAAACAAAGGAATTTAATGCCTTTGAAACCTCTATTGTTGTTGACTAACTCATCTGAGATCGGTCAAGGTAACAGCTATTACCAAGAACAGAAGTGGCAGAGCAATGCAACTTCAAGAACCTGGTGTTTTCATTGCACGTATCCATAAAGAAAGGATTTAAAAAAAAAAAAAAAAAAAACACATGGTGTGATGAAAAGTATAAGTTACAAACATGAGTCATTTTGATAGATGAACTACAGATGAAGTAATAATTAGGAGACAAAATGAAGAGGCAAAGAGAAGGAGAAAAAACTGAAGCTGAGTAAAGACAGAATAATAAAGCTTTCTTTAATTAATTTAAATTGCTTTTCTAGATTAGAGGGTTTTATTTACTGTCTCCTTTGATTTGAGAATAATTTGACATTTTCTGTTTTCAAACACATACCAACTTCCTGTAGCTAAAATTGAGTACAAGTAGCTCTGTCATACGACAACTGTACCTACCACCTATTACAGTTACATGATGACTATTAAGAACTTTATTTAAAATACACTTCAGTTATGTTTCTTTTCAATCACAGAAGTACTGACTTTTTCCTTAGCACAGGAAAAACACAGAGCATAATACGAAACCCTCAAAGCATCCAGAGAGGTACACTCAAAACCTGGACAGGAATGCCTCCATCACAAGGAGCCAAGCAAAGCTATTTAAGAGGACATCTGCTCAAGAAAGCGAGGAGAGCTCATGACTTGGGCAGAACAGCATCACAGCATTCCTTATTTTCATCATCTCACACCAGTGCTTTATTTAGTGTTAGGCTGAACTCTGAATTTGCTAGGGACTCACTTGCCCTTTTCTTTAAGATGAATTAAAAGGTAAAAGACCATGTGGATGGTCTATTTGAAACTGTAGGCATAAGCCTCTAGGGAAGTGCAACCTTTTGTAAAAAAATAAAAATTACCGCCCACATGTATCAAATACTGGGTTGACAGGTCAGGTAAGACTTTAAACAAAGTATACCTGCTTCTCTCTCTCTCTGGGCTTACACGAAAGCCTTCAAATTATCCAATAATAACTGGGGTTTTTTCTGGATTAGATCAATAATGGAATAAAATACTTTTCAAGTCAGATCAAGACTAGTTCTTCACCAACAGAAACTCCCAAATAAGTGCTGTTTAACACTGCATCAGGAAGATGAACATTTTGGAGAGGGATGTTCACTTTTAGTTCCTATTCACTTCCAAACACAAGGTAGAGCCAACAAATTTCACTGCAGTTTAATGCTGACAAACTAAAACACCAACACTGATCTGACAACGTTTTTGTTACTACTGGCTATCTATAAAGCTATGGGAATTTTTATTTTTACTAACTGATTTCAAAGCATTAACAGTCCCACACCGACTCACTAGAGTAATTATTACAGAATGCATTTTATATACCACCTGAAATATTTATAGAAGATTAATTAAATAAAGAAAAAATAATTACTAGAATACTGGAAGACTCAAAAGTCAAGTGGCAGTAATCATTTACAAAAATACTCTTTGAGGTTGATAATTATTATATATTTCGAGTTTACAAAGAAACACGACTGCTACCCTGTGATAACTGAGCTCATTTAAGCAACTTTCCATAACAACATACTAAAATTAATTTTAAATAGCAGTCTTCATATAACAAGGACTAAAAGACACAAAGTGCAACCACATCAAGAAAATATACTCACTTGGTAGCCACAGGAGGAGCAACAAGTATCAACATCATACTAAAACTTAACAGCAAAAATAATTCAGAAATGACTGCTGGGCTGTGAATTACAACTAAAAACTGATATAAGTTTGATGAAGCACTGGCAATTAAATAAAGCTGTGTCAAAAAGAAAATAACAGCTACATTTTTAAAATTACTATCAGCTTTATTAGTGAAATCTTACACTGTCAAGTGAGCGAATAATTCATTCCAATAATTTTTCAACTCATAAAAATTATTATAAAATACAAAAAAATAGTAGCTTTTATATGTGGGAGAACATAACAAAACCCAATAATACAAAAATTTGAATTCAATACAGAGAGTTCCTAATGATCTGCTTTTATATGTCATATACTTACATATTCAGGTTTTAATTTCTTGTCTCCTCCTCTTACAGCTACTTTTTCAAGCTTGTCTATATTCTGCATAATCAGCTCCTCATCTTTAAGTCTGAGTTCCTCATGTATTATTTCAATGTCACGAACAGGATCTACACTTCCTTCAACGTGAGTGATATCATCATCTTCAAATGCTCCTAAAACAAAACAAACACTTAAATTACACATTAAGATAAAAAGACAAGAAATATATATTTACAACATACTATTAAGTGTCACAAGAATTTGAGATTAAAAAGTAAATCAGTAGGTCTGTTATAGTGCCCATATATAAGCATCACCTTGTGTATTATATTGTCTATTATATTTTATATCACAATTTTTAGTGATAAATTTAGTGACAATTTTTTTTACATATCAACTCTAGAACTAAAGCTTTATTCATATACATACAAAGCATAGAGCTTTGTCATTTCAGGAGAGCACTTAACACATCTTTAAGAGTTTCTTCTAAATACACACCAGAGCACTTTCTTGAAAACAGGTACCGCTGCATTTAGCATTATCTAACATAGCAGTAGCAAATACAGCAGGTAAACTGAACATTGCAGAACAAGCAGTAATGACTAACAGACTCATGCAAAGAAAACCTTACAAATCACCCTGGCAGCCCTCAGTGGCTGACCAATTTTATGCATTAAGAAGGAGAAAAAAAAAAAAAAAGAAGTTCTAGACAAAGAATTCTGAAGTTCTGAATGACTCTTAGTGTTTCCAAGGGAAACAGGGCTTAGAAAAAAAAGCCTGAAATCATCTGGCAGACCTCGTCCCTGTTTCAATCTACTTTATCACTGTGGTTCTGACGGTGATTAGATAATGAACCACTCAGACACACAATTTACACAGCAGCTAATTTCATCGGCCTGATTTGAGGGTATGGTTTTTAGGGGGCCATCAAAGAAGCGGATGAAGGTGCATTTGTCATATATGAGTGACAACCATTCACACGATCTGAACAAAATGGTGCTGGCCCTTATTAGAAACACATGCTATTATCACATATTTAAAGTGCAGTTGAAGCCATAATTTCAAATTGCCAACTGGAAACATAAGGGTAAAACAACCAGATATTACTGAAGCATGTGTGCTGACTTCATGCCCTTCTAAAGACAATCTGGCAACATAATTCAACAAGGATTTAAATTATCAGATAAGCAACAAAATCAAACACACACCTCACCCCCAAATCACTAAGTATTTTAAAAATAAAAACATTAACAGTTAAAAAGAGTTTATTAATTATTTCTGCATCAGAGTATTTACATGCCTACCTTGTAACATTAAAGATATGCTTGAGAAACCAACCACCAAAATATCTTTTTTTAATTTTACCAAAATGAAAATCAATGGCTCTTTTACCCCAAAAAAAAATCCTAAGGCATTTCTTATATTATATATAAGACAGGAAACAGGGTAAACCAGAAACAATTCTTTAGATGATATACTTGTTCTTGTTCTTTGTCATACACATCTTAGACTACCTCTTTTCTTTTAACATACCGAAAACAGTGGTTCTTGTTCTCCGGTCCCTTCACCAGCTTTGTTGCTCTTCTCTGGACTCACTCCAGAGCCTCAACATCTTTCTTGTGGTGAGAGGCCCAGAACGGAACACAGGATTCAAGGTACAGTCTCACCAGTGCTGAGTACAGAGGGAGAATAACTTCCCTGGACCTGCTGGTCATGCCATTTCTGATACAGGCCAAGATGCCATTGACCTTCCTGGTCACCTGGGTACACTGTCGGTTCATCTTCAGTTGCCCACTGACCAACACTCCCAGGTCCTTCTCCTCCTGGCAGCTTTCCAGACCAGGATACAGCTGGCCTGCTGGGATGCAAGTGCACATTGCCGGCTCATGCCAAGCTTCCCACTGACCAGCACCCTCAAGACCTTCTCTGCAGGGCTGCTCTCAATCACAGCATCCCCTATCGTGAACTGAAATCGAGGATTGTACCAAGCCAGGTCTAGGACCTTGCCCTAGGCCTTGTTGAACCTCATGAGGTTCTGACAGACCCACTTCTCCAGGCTATCCAAGTCCCTCTGGATGACATCCCCTTCTTCTGATGTGGCAACTACACCACTCAGCTTGGGGTCACCTGCAAACTTGCTGAGTGGGCACTCAATCTTGCTGTCAATATCATTGATGAAGACATTAAACAGCATTGGTCCCAGCAAGGACCCCTTGAGGGACACTACTAGTCATGAATCTCCATCTGGACTTCAAGCCATTGACCACAACCCTTTGAATACAACCATCCAAACAGTTTCTTATCTACCATACCGTCCACCCGTCAAATCCTTATCGCTCCGATTTAGTGAGAAGGATGTTGTGGGGGATCATGTCAAAGGCTTTACAGAAGTCTAGATAGATCACATCTGCTGATTTACCCATGTCCACTGCTGCAGTCAATAATAACAAAACACAGTTTAATTTTTGCACTTTCTTCCACAATAGTAAAATACTTCTCCAGTAGTTATTTTCCTTTCTTCACATCTTCCCACTCCTATAAAATTGGATCTATACATTTCACTTTCACTCTCTTCTTGGTTCAGTGAATGCTTTAATCCATGAACTTCAATGTTCTGTCAGAGTTTTCTTCAAGTCTCCTCGTGCCACCAGCCATCCCCATGCCTGTTGCAGCAGCCACCCTGCAGCTCATTTAAGTGACATCAATGACAAGAGACACACGCCTGACAACAGGTGATTGCTTGGTCAAGTGAAAGGCCCTCTACTGAGTTGATTATTTCCAATTTAAGACAACAACTCAGACTTCTCTCCTTTTCATGAGGTTGCTTTACTCTTCTCATGGAAGAAATGGACACTAGTTGCATGTTCCCTTAAAATGCAGGATTTAGAGCTTGAGGTTTCATTTCTACATTTAGAGGAAAAGTTCATTTTCCTAACTTGGAAATGAGAAAATCTATCAACAGGTGTGCAGAGAAAGGTCATACAATTCCCTTCTAAACAGGCAGAATATTCATTAAATTAGTCATGACATAATTTCTTTTTCTTAAGTTATCAGGACCACTTAAAGGGGAGAAATGTAAATCTCTTCCCAGTGAGAGAGCCACAGTCCATAAGGAAGTGACAGGTAGAAGATTTTGTATACACAAAACGCTAAACTGCTGTAAACGTCCAGACTTCAGCATAAACTGACTCTTCTTGATAAGCAACAGACACTGAGCATTAGTTGTGAATCTCTTGTTCAAGGTTTGTCAAGCACCTACTTCAGTCACCGACCTAAAACAGACCAGTCTCTAACTGACAGCCTAGCCTGAAGCAAGAGGATGTGATACTCAAGCAGGAAGGGAAAGGGAAAGAGACACTGCTTAGTTACAACTTTGTCTCAATATCTATATGGCATGCACCTTGGGCAATCTGTTATGCCAGCCTAAAACATGCTTTATAACGATAGCTAGCACACATCACACTAAGCATTGTAGAGAATTTAATTCTGGTCTACACAGCTAAACACAGACTTAGCAAGGAAGAATTGGTGGCAATTTTAATAATTAGGCTCTGTGCAGGAGATTAAATCTCTCAGAAGAAGTACAACTGCAAGAAACTAACAGTTAAACTATATTTTACCCAGTCTCTGGTTTAAAAAACCCAGTCTCTATAAAAATGTAAACTAGTAGGAAATAAATGGAGTTGTAAAACTGATTCAAAGAGCAGGACATACCAGAAAGTGTGCACATTATTTGCAACTTGCAAAGACAAAAGCAAGAACTATAATATTAATTTACAAATCTTAACTGTTAGGTTTATTGCTAACTTATAATATGTCTCTCTGCTTTTGTTTTATTAATGAGTGAAATTCCTCTATCAAGGAAGGCCTTTAACTCTCTTTTGTTCAAGAAGATGAAACTACATCCCCTCCTTTCTCTAGCATAAATGGCAGCAAAACAAAAAGCTCAAAGGCTCTATATTAAAATACAATGTAAATAGGGCACCAAGAATGACATCACTATCCAATTAAACATAGTTCAACACCTGTATGATGAACAAGATGCACAACGTGGACACAGTCTATGAACCTTGAGTTAGCAGAAGTAGTTGGTATCAAGCACTGCATAGAAAAGGAGCCTATTGAAAATAAAAAGGACCCACTAAAACACACTGAATTGGAAGAAACAGCGAAGATAGGATGCAATGAAAGCAAACAGACGAGAATTTCAGAGGGAAAGGGAGATCTGGAAATCTCATTTTGATCCCAGGCTGATTAGTAGCTCAAGAGAGCCTAGCAGAAAAAAGGGAGTAAAGGTTCTCTCAAATCATACTAATGAGGCATCCAGGTGAGGAAGAAAAGAACTAGAAAGGGGCAGCTGCAGCAGAACAGAGAGAGCAGAGTAATCTGCCAGAGGTAAAAATCTATTCTGATTGTGAGCTGTGTTTAAATATGGCGAACCTCAAACACAATGTGTCTATCTTCTCATTGACATAATCAGGGTTCAGCATGATGGTCCCAAATACGAGGGACCTTTCCAAGGTCAAGAACTTGGTAAGTAACACTATCCTCTGCAGCATACTCACACCCACCAGCCTACTGGCTGCTGAGCTCTGTGGTCCAACTTCCAAAGTTTTTGTTAAAAAAATAAATCCATTTTTTCAAACTTGTGCTAAAATCCTCATCTTACAAGTGTTGTGGTATTCTGGAATTTCATCACACAGTAAACTGTTCTAACTATGCCACTTTATTCATTCATTCATTCATTTTATTTTCCCAGAAAAAAAACATAATTAGTATGAACTTCACCAAAAGCAGCCACACCACTGCCTTCTCAAGACAGCATGAAATATGGACAATTACCCTCTCCAATCAATATAACAAACATCCATAGATTTTCCCCATGTCTTCATCAACTGTGTTTGGTTTTAGAACAGAAGGACTCAGCATTTCTAAAACATTATCCCAGACCACAGCACCTTCCTTTTGCCTCCTTCCTGAAGTTACACTGTCTGTACTTCAAAACTGCCCTCTTTCTGCTACAGGAAACTGAAGGATATTACTGTAAGAGGAAAAAAGGAATCAGTTTACCATATAAGGATGAAAAAATAGATACATAAAAAAGACTTACTTGAGAATTTCTCCAAAGAAAAAATGTCAACTGGGAAACCGTAATCAGTAATTTCATTATTTAAAGACCTGATTAGGACTCGCCTGTTGCCTCAGGTATCTCACCAGAGGTAAAGTATATTTTTACTAGAAGCTACTCGACTTTCAAAAGGAAGTTGAACAGAATCCACCTCTTCCTTTTGTATTTTAAGTATCCTAACTATAAGCCTTTTTTCAAATAACCTCCCAGGAAATGCTGATGGATTTGTATTCTAGCTTGAAAGATATACCCCTGCCTCTCCCTTTGGCATAAAAGAACAAAAACTACAGAGTTAGGAACATCAATTTTGTTGCAAGTAAACAAATCTGCTATGGTAAATTCCTGTAATGTTATAGTGGCATGCAGATACTGCTGTTAAAACAAGGCAAGTGTTTAGACAAGAAAACAGTAAAACTTAACACAGGAGCAGAATTCATTTTGTCATCTAACAGCACCAAAAGTAATTACTTATCCTAAAATTACTAGAAATAAGGAGCTTAGAAATTATCACTGCCACATCCAGTTTGCTCTTCTGATGTCAGCGGGCCCAAACTTAAAGGATTCTTCAAGTTTCAAAGAAGGGGCTATCTTCAGTTGAGCACTTGATCTGGGCTGTTTGGGTCCAGGTGTGGTGGGCCCACAGAGCAGGGAAGCAGTTGGGATATTTTCTCTACAAGCCCAGATAGCTTCTCTATAGCTTCTCTATAGCAGAAGCTCTGCATGGGGTCCTACTCTCTGTTGCTGCCCTCAGGGAACCTGCAGATCTCTTTGGAGAATGCATCCAGCAATGACACTTTTTTAAAGATGTTCAAATATAATACCAGAAGGAAAAAATATATTAAAGGCAGCATTAAAGAAGAAACACAGTGATAGCTGGTTCTGCACTTTACTTTCAAGTGATACTAGATAAAAAATATCCAGAAAGGAGAGAATCACTGGCTGGAGATGTTAAACCTGACTGTTTTTTCCCTGAGGAAGAACAGGAACTTGCCAGATCTTGATGGCAGCCACGACACAGACTGTATCTTCCCATCTTCACATGCAGAACTAATAGCAGATAAATATGCATACAGCACAGCAGTAACAAATACCACATTTTAAATAGTAACATCTAATGGTATGCACATTTCTTTCCTTTTCCTTCAAGAATCAGCTTCAAAATTCTTTGACAAAATTTACCTCTCAGCCTCCAGAGATTTTTGCATTGCTTATGTTATACCTGTCAAGATCTGATGACTGTATGTTATGTATTCATCTGAACAGAACCACTACACTTAGTTACAGGCTATCATCAACCAATTCATTCTCTTGCTAAAATCAAGTCATCCAATTACTCCTTGACTAATCAAGGCTGTTTTGGCTTTTTCTTTTTTCAAAAGGTACTCAACAGCATAAACAGTTCACTTACAAGAAATGGAAAGGGGCTAATCAGCAGAATTATTGTTTTCCTGCCACAATTTGCAGTATTTAAATGTAGTTGCTGATTGGACTGGAAGTTTTATGATATAGCATATAAAACTAGTTTGACACAAAACCGAAGATGCCTCTAGCCTAAACTTTATTGTTTCTAGCTTACCCAAGCTGCTGTCAAGATACTAAAAAACAAAACAAAAGAATGCTGCTAGACTTATCTTATTCTGCTCCTAATTGAAATCATGAAAATTAATTAACATCTTCAAGATAAATTCTACATTTGATGTATCAGTCACTTAATTTCTTTAATTATCCTTAACCTGAAAGAGAAATGGAACAGAATCTTTGGCTAATATTAAGCTCCTTGTAGCAGCATTTGGGTATCTGGTATTCATTTATAGAAGATAAGCAACTGCATTGGTATACAGCATGCTATAATTAAGATGGACGTTTACAATTTGAGCACAATCTGAACTGCATCACAAGCTAAACTCCCATCGTTATTTAGGGTAACAATCAGATTTTTTTTGTCAGTAAGCTATCAGAAAATGTTTAATAACACCACAAACACCCAGTTCTAGAGAGTAATTGATACTTGTACTTCCTCTCCAGCATACTTTCAACGACTATTAATGAGAACTGCTCATCACAGACTGATATGGAACATCACAATACACATACATACCCTGTTATAAGCCTTGAAATAAATGAGCAATAATATCTATATGGTCGCTTAATGGAGTGAGAATGGAGAAGAGAACAAAAAGAAATAAAATAGGGTAACTTGGGGGCACAGTCAATGCTAGAAGCAGGGTATTTCTTTCAGCTATCAAAAGAAACAAGACTACAAGTGTGAAAATGCATTAAATTCTATCTGTACTTAAGACTGGCTTGACATGCTATCATCAGCATTACAAAGATTTAAATGGCAAAAGATACCACTATTTCTGACCAAGGTACAAGAATTTATTAAAACTTTGATGGTGGTACATTGTTATGTGTGTACATGATTAGAAGAGCAAAAAGAATACTGTCACAGTCAACATTTTACAGCCTCTTAAACATAGCACGTGTTAACAAAGAACCAACAAATAAAGTAGGTTTAGCATGTTTTCCCTTGCAAGCTAATTTCAAGTGAAATTAATCACCTGTAACACAAACCTAATATTCTTTAAGCAGAGTAATTTTCAGTTGAAAAAGGTGCACCTGCCTACATCTTCTACATAAGCAAAACTAAGTAAAAAAAAATTAAATAAAATGCTGCAATAAACCTTGACTTCTGAAGACAGATTTTTTTTCAGACATCTTTTGTGGCTTTGTTTTGTGCTACAGCCCTTTAAGTTTTGTCTTCATAAAGCCCTAACTAGTTGTAATCACTTACAGTCTAATTGTGGACATTTATCTGCTTTTCTTATGCATAGAACATAGCTATTAAAGCTGAATGGTGATGGTGTGAAGTATAGGTTAAATTGGGTGAAATTAAAGCAAATTACTCTGGGATGTGGAACTCTGAAAATAGAAACCGCCAATGATTTGCAACCCTCTTGATGATCAGCTTCACAGAACCCTAAATGACAAGAAAACTTACATATTTTAAAGTTAACTAGATTTTTTTAAATAATATGTATAAACTTATTTAAAATGCGAGCAGTCACTGTGGCAATAATTATTTTGTTTTACCTGCACTGCAGAAATATAAGAAAAGGTGTTAATTCCCATTAAAACCACTTGTTTTTATTCTCAGTTTAGCTGATTTTTAGCAACAGAAAAACTGTCCAGAATATTAGCTGCAGCATTAATTATCTGAACGCAATGTGACAGTTAAGACATCCCATATGGCTATACAGACACAGGACAGTAAAAAGCGGCTGCTTTGGGCTCTCTTGACCAGTGCAGTGTTTGGACCCAAATTCATTACTTAGCTATATAAAAGATAAGCAGCTACACTTACCCTGCTGAGCCCTAATACCATACCAGTCAAGAGAGCGCAAATGAAGCAACCTTCCCCAAAAGTCTGAAATAGCAGCTGAATGGCAGTCATTTCAATATCAAATCTATTGGGAGTATTTGACAAAAAAGGGCAAGTCTATTTCTGCACTGGCAGACACACAAAGAGAGCATGTAGCAGCAATACAGGATTTTAAATGACTCTAGTATCAACTTCTTGAGCATACAAAGCATTTACATTTGCATAAAAGTACTCGTCAAGTGAGTACAGCACAAGGTCAGAGATGAGAATTTTAACCTCCCCAGGAAACACTGGGGCAAAGCAATTCACTTCAGGACACAGAAGTCAGCAGAGGAAACCACAATTCTGTTCCTGGTGGAAGCAGTTTTAACAGAGAAAAGTTGCTACCAAGACAGTCACTCCAATGAGCTTATCTGTAAAATCCTGTTGCAGAGTCCTTACCCTTGAGCCTGTCTGACAAATATTAGTGAGTTATTTCAGATGTAAAATGTGTTTATTTGCCACTGTTCTTTCATCCTTGCACCACTGGGATGTAGTCAACGCTCTGCAGGCAAAACCTTCTACCTGCTGAGATTTGCTATCAAGTTGGTCACACTAGGTAAAGGACGTTATTTGACAGCTGAAAGAATAAATCTTTAGGCCCTTATGCCTCCCTTTACAGAGGGCTCACTCTGACTGCCCTTGATCATATATTTGAAATACTATCACTGCAATGCCCTCCAAACAGAGCTTGGGACAAACTCCTTAGTTACTCTTCCTGCAAGATGCTTTACCCAGGATCACAGCACATGGTAATTCACCTGGGCTCACTATCAGAAAACACTCGGAAGGAAGCATTCAATGCAAAACCTTGAGATGGCTGATAAATAACATAAATAATTTAAAATAAGAATTCCATAGGAAAAATTAGCTTGTCTGTTCAGATTTTTCCAAAACATAACGGTGTTAATTGGAACAAGAAGGGGCATTTGGAACCTAGCCTGTACCACTACAAAATGTCCAAAAGCAAAAAAAGGCTGAAGAATACAAGCATTTGCTTCAGAGACTAGTGCTCATCAAACTCAGTTCAGACGTCCTCTGCTTTATATTACTTTCTGTTCTAATGACTGAAAGCCTTCCTTTGTGAGTTTAAGTTGTGAAAAGAGACACAAACAGGAACAAGGGAGAGTCCCCACAATATCACCTACCCTGGTGAGCACTTCCACGGCAGCACCACAAGCAGAGAGGACACTGAACTCAAGAAGGTCTGGTCACAAACACCAGTAGATAACTTTTGCTGGGTGTTGGTGTACCATATCCCCAAACTGTTCACAGCAGGCAATCTTCCTACTCAAAAGTAGACTGGAACTTCAGTATTTCCGATCTGATGGGACAAAAAACTGGTTCCTAAGCAGAAACCATTTGATAATTAAAGATATGCCTCTATGTATAACTGTGTGTTCATATTGCTGCTACCATCATCATCTCTATGGTGCTTTTTTTTTTTTTCTTTTTTTAAAGTCTCTTCCTAAAGGTCAGTCATCAAGGTCTTCACTTTAGGCACACTCAGGGCCAAGCTCTACGGTGCCAGTCTTAACTGGAATTCCTGAGAGTCACCATAAGAAAATATAATTGCTAACAATAACCACATTCTTAAGACAATATATTTACACAGATCATTAATACAAACTAGCAGCCATCAGCAGAAACCCTCAGAGCAGTTCTCTCTGGCCTCAAATGACCAGATATACAGGAAATATTTTAATTACTTGTGGACAATTTATCTGGGTCACAGATAGACTCCAACAGAGAGGAAGAAATATAAAACACCCACTTGAGTCCTTAAGTTTTTACTGGATCTGGCAAAGCCCTACATAGCTGTTACAACGACTATAGTACCTACTGAACCACTTTGGATACTGAATGACGCAACAAAGTCTGAGCCATTAAACTCGGCTGAGCCCACCTTGACTGCTGTACAAAGCCAGCCCAATTCTATGTTCTGCATTTGTCAACACCTTGAAGGGCCATTAGTCTTTGTAAAATAATGAACAGTTCAGTTCAGCACAGAATGCAAAATTACAACAATCCTGGAACTCACAACAATGGGTATAAAATTGTCTCAATAAGGCAACTTCTCTTCAAAAATATCTAAAGCAATGTCTTAAGCTATATGAATGCCAAGAAAAAACTCAGTAATAACAAGGTTTTCAGCTTCAAGAGGTTAGTTATCTAAACAGTTCTCAAATATTCTGCAACTTAAAATTATGTCATTGTTATGGTAAAACAAGAGCACTATAAGACTATCAAACAACTTTTTGAAATTCCTTACAAAAATGCTATAAAAAGTGAATTCTGGAATTTGGCAGTGAAAAAAAAAAAGTTATGTTTTCGGATCAGTCATTGTTTGCAAAAACAGTAACTGATATTTTTTAGAAGAAAAGTATTTTTAAGGAGCAGTAAACTCAGCTCACCATAAGTTGACAAAGAACCTTATTCTCTACATCTGAATGCTTCTCCTTTGAGGATCTATTCCACTGCACAATGGAGGTAAGAAGTAAACACATTTGAAGAAAAAACAGTCAATATATAACAAAAATGAGAGTTGATGAAGACTTGAAAGAAGCAAAAATTGATTATCAGTGCTGTTGCATATGTATATGGCCTACGTACATCTGTAATTAAGTGTTGTGTTGCTAGGTCAATATTAGTAAAATTGTTGCTATGTTAATATTAGTAAAATCATTAGCTGGTTAAGAGACAGTTTGTTCTTCATACATGATTTTTCACATGCAATGATTAGTTTTCAACAAATTAAAGGTGATCTCAGTTCTTCAGACCTCACGTAACAGGACAGGTTTGGAATCACAAGAAATGTCAAATAATTTTGTCCGAACAGCACTGAAATACTGAGAACAAAAGGTAATATATAATTTGCGCCTCATTTGACATGCTAGACTTGATAAAGGTTTGCAGTATTTCCTTTTCAATGTTCAAATCTTAATGTAACAGTTAACCCCATAAAACTCAATACCAATACTTTACTGTGGATGTTAGTCCCTTTCTCTACCTTATAAAACTCAAGGCAGCATCCCAACAGAAAATTAAGTATATTACTTGCTATAGATTGTTACATGGGAAGTAAAGAACTCATTATTCTGTACATTATTTCAGTAAAATAATCCCTAACACTCAGGGATTTTATTGCCTTTCTAGTAATGTTTTACTTCAATGACAACTACCCTGTAGAACAAGTTGGTGTTCTGTAACTATCTGGCACCATCTAGTAGCCATTGGTGTCTTCTTTACTAAATCCCATTAACAGAACCTGTAACAAGGGTGATACTGAACAGATAGGCAAGAAATAATAACACAAACTTATTTATCCAAACCTCATACAATCAAACAAGTGTTTTACATTGAATAACATAAAACCAGCTATAATCAGTAACTACTTGTACACTGAGCAAATGCCTTCTGCCTTCCTTGAAAAAGTACATTAATTACTTGTTTAAGGAGAAGTCTCCAGGTAAATTAATAATCTGCTGGTAAATTTTGGCAATACTTGGCAAAACTGATTGCTTTATGCTTGCATGCAAACATTCCCTGCTTATTCCCCTTCCCTATCCTGAAAACGTCCAAACAAATCAGAAACTAAGAAAGAAAACATATGCTTTGATTAAACTGAATCCAGGATATATGGGGTGGAGTTTTTCCATGATTGTCAAAGCATAGTGTCTGGCAGGCCTTAATGTGGGGAAGGGGAAAGCAATAGGAACCTATCAAGGGTACTTCATTATGTTCCCAACTGTGACTGGGTAGAAATCCTCCTTTCCAACAGTCCTATTCTTTCAGCCTGCAAGCAAATACAAATACACAGCCCCACCATTCCGCTCCTCGCAAAATAAAAATATAAACGTGACACTTTTGCAGCATCTAACCACAGCTTTTTAAGCTCAAACACCTCTTCTCCTTTTACTTTAGATGTCAAATCCATCACAGAGAAGAATTTTGTTTTTAAAAGACTTCCTCAATGAAGCAGTTCATTTCTCTGCCATTTAGCTCACTGTATTTTTACGAGCACCAGGCTGAGCAAACTATGATTGAGAGAAGCCATCTTATGCACATTGCTGTTGTCCCACATCATTCAGAACAAACCTTTTTAGATCGTTAACTACCACAGGAGTGCTGATTACACAGGTACCAGCAATTTCCTAACCAATGACCATCTGAACAATGATGTGTTCAGCTTCTCAGACCCTGAAGCCTTTCAGAGGTGAATCATTTCACAGTTTGGAACTAGATCTCCATAGCAACTTCCCTTTGAGGGTTTTAGAATCACCATCCCGTAATTCTATGATCATCAAGCTCAACCATTCCCAATGGTTCTTTTCACAGCAGATGGAAAAGGAAGCCTTGAAATTTTACAGTCTATTTCAAGCAATTCATCTGGCAGCCTATTAGAATTCAAAATATTTCGACCTTCAATCACAAAGCATGTTATCTGAAGCTGTGGTGATCTCAAGTCAAGACAAGCAGACGTTTTAGTCTAATCATCCATGATGAGAAGAGACTGACAAAAACTCTTAATTCAACCACCATCAAAATGCTTATTTTAACTGCATGAAAGTCTTTCAACAGGCAATGAAAACACACCATGGACCATTTTATCACAACCTTCCATTCAAGGGAAATATGAATTCTGAATATTGGCATGGATCTTTGCACTCCCCGACTGCTTTTGAACAAATATCTGCTTCCTAAAAGTCAGTATAAATCCAATTCTACCACATTATTTTCAACAGCTGTCAAGAAAAGTGATGGAAGAAAACTACAATTAAACTTCTCACTAATGAACACAATCATGCTGTAAATGAGTGACTTATTGATGGATCCAGTTTGTTATAAGCATTTTCTAAGAAATCTAAATCAGTTATGTCTGCAAAAATAAATACCAATTAAATTATGACAACATGGCATTGCTTAAAATCTCTAAGTAAAGCCCAGTTTCATGATAATCATAATCAGAGGGGCTTTAAAGGAGTTTTTGTTCCCCTCAGTTCCAATTCCCAACTCAATTCCCTCTGTTTAAAGAAACATTTTCCTTCTCTTTAAATGTTTCAGTCAACCACTGAAATAATCTCATCCAGGACACAAAAGCTTTAAAACTTAAAATCTTTTCACCTAAAGCCCAGGCTAATTCATTCATTTTTTTATCAAAACAAAATTAAAATATTTTAGAATCTCATTTATAAACTGCTTACTATATTAATAACAGTGGTTCATCAAATTCCCATCCCTCACTAAAGAGATACTCTTCCCCACCCAAGCAACTCTGTTAGGTTAACTCTAGAAATACCGTATTCTTGTTATTACTTTTTCATTAAAGTACAAAGCATCAAAATGTAGTAGTTGTAGCAGTGAACAATTACTACTACATAAATGCAAGTCATCTGGTGACTAAAGAATCCATAAGACTTGTCACCAACAGTATTTGGCAAGATCAGCAGTAAGTTTAGTTAAAAAAAAGAAAATATTACTACCAAGTGACCTGACAGTAAGACTTCAATGCTTAAAACAACTGTTGTCAAACATACAGAAACTTGAAAGAAACAACAAAAAAGATCCACCTGCACCAAAGCCCCAGCATCCACTATGAACAGTGAAGTAATAGAAATTAACAGGTACGTTAAATTTTATAACATTTGTAGAGACAGGAATGCTTAATTGTTTTATTTTCTCTGAATGAAAAAACTGTGTCTTTCGTGTCCTTAAGTGGTTATTTAACTGCAAAAGCAGCCACAACTGAGACTCTCTCTACAGTAGTTAAAATGCCACATTTTATTAGGCTACAGGACAAAAGCAACTAACCACCCCCACCAACTGACCTTATCCTAGGAGTCAACATTTTTGAGCCACTCACTCCACTTCCAAGAAAAACTCCTTAAAAAAGGAGAAACATTAAAAAACACAAATCCACAAAACAAAAAAGATCTTTAATATAATGATTAATCAATAGGTAATTTATTGAGAGTTAGTATTTTTGGCAAAGTAATTTTGAAAGCATTTATGTGAAAAAAAAGATTTAACATATTTAAAGGAATAAAGTGGCACAATACAGGATTTACCTTTCTATCTTTTGCACCATTTGCAAAGTTAGTTCATGAGCAGAGTTACACAACTGCTTACATTGAATGTCTTGAAGATCTGCGGGGAGGTTTGTGAACATAGCCACAAAATTTAGCTAGGGATGAAGCTAGAATTTAAGATATAGTCAAGCAAATGAAAAAGTTACGCATCAACTGAAAATGTAAACTGCTTATTTCTATGTATAATAGACTGAAACAAATACAGATCTTATTCTAGCAATCTGAGAAAGAAGTACCATGGAAAAAAACCTCTGGCATATTTTAAGTACCATCTCCTGCAAAGACCAGAGATGAAGGCAATTACACATGAACTATATTAAAATTCTTAGTGGTTTCCAGTGTTAGATCAGTTACATCAACAGCCAATATAAAAACTACTGCAAATATCTTCCTAAAGGAGACCAAGAAGTTACAGGACACATTTTAGACTACATAAAAAATTTCCCCAAAATTTTTTAGAGTTTAATAGGGAAGGTAATCAAATGTATTTGTTATCAGAAGTTTTAACTCTTCTACAAAGTTTAGCTTACTTTTTTGTCTATTGACGAAAGATAACATAACCATTAAGTATAACATTTTATTTAGCATTGTTCTATCTGAAATTGAATATAAACCTACCCATGGGCACCATGGTAAACAGCTTGGTAAATAAAAAGTATAATTGTCACTGCAGAAATACTTGACTTACATGCGCAGAGAACTACATATATGTAAATTATCTACTAATAATGTAGCTATTATTAAATCTAATTTGAACAGGAGCATTTAAAAAAAATTTAAGTGAGAGTAAATGGTAAGTATCTTACTTTGTACAATTAGACTGTCAGCAAAGGATGCCTATTAGTAACACATACACAAATCATCTTTACAATTTATTCTGTGATTACGCACAGTCATCATTCAAAGTATTTCCATGGTATTTTACCAGGTATTTCTCATAAATAACAATTTTAAAATATAGAAGGCAATTCTTAAATTATCTTCCTGTACTAAGAGTGAGACTGCATTTTAGCTTTTCCTCCTCCCAATATCCCTATCATCGTATCTGAAAAACCTCATCTTAAGCACAGTAGTTATATATTAGCTCACTGTTTAACAATCTAGAGTAACCTTAAGTTTATTTCATAACATATAATCAAGCAACATATGGTAATTAAAGCACACTGAAAACAGTAGTTACTAGCTAATTAACATTACAGAAACACTTTTCTTAATGATAGAAGAAGACAAAGATTAAGTTATAAAGTACTGCAGCATAAGGAAGAGTTTGTTACAAACCTTTTTGTTTAAACATCAAAGACTTCAAAACAGGAATTTGAAATAACAGTCCTTTATGAATTCAAAATGTTGATGCAGGTTATGCATGGTTAGGTAAGCAGTTTGGGGAGTACTCATTCACCATGTGGTTCCCGTAGGGCAAGCACCATGAATACAATTCCTTGCACCACTCAGGGCAGCTCACCATTTGCAAACATAGCCAGGCTCTGCGTTATCCTTACCCATGTGGGGTTAAAGAACTAACACAGCTCTGCTGTTTTCATGGTAGTAAGATGTATTTTGCTATCACCACGGCACCTGAACTGCAGCTATGGACAAGCAGCAAAGAATAACATGAGCTATGACGATGGCACCCTGGGCTGGAGTTAGTGGACAGCAGCCAGAACAGCAGTTGCAGTCTTTTAAATGCACCAGTTTGCAATGTCAATTCAGCAGTGTAATTTGTTTGATAATTGTTTTATGATTTGCAGTTAAATTACCGCTTTAAAATACTGGCAATATATTACCTTTACATGCTATTTTTAAACCTACCTTCCACTTACTGTATTCTATTTTATATTTCATATTTGTCTGTATTAACAGTAACATCCAAAAATGCTTGCACATATACAACCATAGAAAGTAGCCTCTTTAGCGACCAACACTTTCACATAAAAATATCTTCTGATAGCCCCCCCTCTCTATTTGCATCCCACCATTATTCACATGCTTCTATACGTTTATTTCTGGTTTTTTCATTGTTTAACATAACATTTTAACATCAGGAATTGTGTATCACACTCTTTGCTAAGCTTCCCAAATACAGTGCTATGAAGGTGTATTAGCTTTCCCCAAAGCTCCATGATGGGCAAACACAAGGATTACAGCTGCAAATTAGTTGTTGGTTAGTAATAAACAAGATCAGGCCTTTCGTGAAATCTAGCACACAACCACATTTAATTTTGTTGTCATACAGAGGCACAGGACAGTGCACAAGCAAAAATGTGGTCACTGCTTCATGGACAGCAGCTTACCTGTCCCAGCAGTACTGCTGCAGCTTCTGGGTCACTGTAAGCTGGCAATAGTATGTACAGTTTGGCATGGTTTTTTTAATTTTTGAAATAAAAAAAATGTGTTTCTATAAAGTTACACTCATATTCTCAAGGTAAATATCTGCGTTTCTCTACATATGAGTGTCAGTATGAAAATTTGTATAATGCTGCAAAGACATCAAGCAAGCCACCAGAGATTGGGGGGGTTTTGCATAAGGAAATGCATCTCTTAAAACATTCTCTCTCTGATAAAAGGGAAAAAAAAAAGTATTGGAAATCCAAACATTTCACATTCACGAAAAATAATCAATACTCATGCTGTCAGCCTTCACTCGACCACTGCCTTTTTAAACATAATCTCTACCACAACTTTTCTAATAGAGTGTGACAAACTGTTGTACTCACAGGCAGTCAAAAAGGACTCTGAAAAATATGACCTTGGTTGCTAATTCTAGAATGCCACATCTTTTTTTCCTAAGCCTGGTTTGACATTGACCTTACTTTCCTGATAAAGTAAGCCTCACAATTAGATCATAGAATTAAGATCCTCTCCAGCTCAACATTCCACCTTTCAGTGAAACTGTACAGAATACAACCATGCCAGCTATCATGCTTCTGGCAATTTGAAAGTCCCTGAAGAAAGTCCTCGTTCATCAGCACTTAAATCTATTTTTTTAAAAAAAAAATCTTCATCCAATTATAGAAGTAAGGTTCCTTGCAATTTTTTTTCCCCAAAAGCAATCATGTAGCAGTCATCTCAGACCTTGTCTATCCTGAAAAGGCTATCATTTTTATAAAAATATATGGAATTATTTTAGGGTTTCTAAAACTAGTAGACTCTCAGTAGATGCTGAACCACAATACTTGTGTTGCACATTAGATGAAAGATAGATGACAAAAAGAAAAACCACTACCAAATATCAAAGGACATGAAAAAAGCATATACAATATTAAAGTGTTTACACAGATGCCTCTAACATTACTGCTACAGATGGCTCCCCAGAACAGCAAGTCAAGCACCACCATCACTTCATCAAGTTTCACTTATCTGCAGCCTGTACACCATTTGACCACAAGAAAGAAGCCTGACAGGAGCAAGTCAGAGGCCAGAACTGTCCTAGCAGACTTCACATCACCTGCTAGTTGAAAGAGGAGAATCTGACAGGGAAAGAAGAACTCTTACAAGTTATATCCTATTTTTCAGTAACCTTACAATTTCAAACTGGTTTAACCTTGTAATAGAGACATAGTTCACTGTTCAATTTTTTCCTTTTCATAACAACCCTGACAAAGAACACTATACATACCTTTTTACATAATGAAATGTTCTAACCTAAATTGGATCAGGGATAAAAAACTCCATATCACATAACACAGAAAGAAAATTTTACCCATATAAAGTTCTTTCCCTTTCATTTGGCAGGAAAACCCTGGTGTTCAGAACTTATGAAAATATCATGCAGAAACTTCAAAAGGGGCAGAAACACACCACAAATCAACAAAAGACTCTTCTGCTACAAAAAAAAAAAAAAAAAAAAAAAAGAAAGCAAGCAAGCACAGCTGCTGCAATGGTACAAAAACATGCTGCATTGCACTATCAGCAAGTCAGTGTTTACTTGGTGCTGATTTTTCAAACAATTTGTTTCCATGAAACAATTTTCTGAAGTTTTACAAGATGTTACTGCAGAAAAGAAGAACTTCTAAAGAGTTATCAGGTTGTTAAGTTTCCATTTCGTCATTTAACAGCACGTACACATATAAAACACTGTTCTTCAAGTAAATCAGTAGACAGTATACCCAAGAAAAAAAAAATGTTGAGTGAAGAGGAGATAGATTACCTTTGACTAGGCTCTCAATAGTGGTAAAAAAATCAGAACTCAGATCACAAGATAATTTTCTTTGTGGTTTGCTGATTACTAACCTTAAAAATGTTCTCCGAATCATTAAAATCATCTGTTTCTTTAAAATGTGCTTTCAGTTACGGGTTTGCAATTTTCAACACAACATCGCTGATAATATTACAATACCCTCTCCTCCTAAGAGGAGCCTTTACAGTCTGTTTGCATTCCATGGGAAGACACTGCCTTGAGCTTGGGTGCCTTCCTCCCCCACACTGCCATCCACAAGCACAGCTCACCCACTTAGTCGCTCCATCGAGATATTGGAACTCGTGGTAAACCATACATATGAGGGTGATTTATGCATCCAAATTGCATCATACAAGTAATCTTTTCCCTTCCCAAATATTTCCAAAAGTCTCTTTCTTCTAAAACATGGTGAATATTTCATTCTAGTTATGTGGAAATATTTCTATACAGTGCTTGTATAGTACAAAAATAATGCAGTTAAACATAATTATACTTCCTCTGAAACAAAGAGCAGCTATTTGTTCACCAAGAAAAAGTTTAAAATGGGGGGTGAGGGAGAATAAAAACAAAACCCCTGTCTTCACACTGGCCTTATGGGCAAGATTTGAAGTTTCTTTGTGTTAAACTGGGCTTAAATTTAGTGGAGCTTGGTAGGTTAATATTTCAATTTCAAAGAGTTTTCCTGTAGCTACAGTGGTCCCAAAGGTAACTTTCTATTTGAGAAGTTTTTAGTTCTCCAAGACTGCAAAAGAACATTTCCCATATTTTCCTTGCTGTAGTACAATAAATGAACAACATTCCAGTAAATAGCACCACTGACGTACAAAATCCTGTTAACCAATGTCACCCTGCTGTTACATAGCAAGAAAACAAGAAGTAGGAAGACAAAAATACCTCAACCAGCAACCACCACCACATACAGAGGAATTTGCAAAAACTACTTCCACAGACAGTCAGATACAAGAGGAAAGCATAACTTCAGGATTTTAGCTGACAAAGGCAGCATTTCTCTCCAGCAGGGAGGGAATTTGGATGTTGCTTATGAGGACCAGATGAAGGGACATGAAGAACAGAATCACAGAACAACCAGGTTGGAAGGGACCCATCGGATCTTCTAGTCCAACCATTCCTATCTAACACTAAACCAAGTCCCTCAAGACCTCATCCACCTGTGCCTTAAACAGCTCCAGGGAAGGTGACTCAACCACCTCCCTGGGCAGCCTATTCCGATGCCCAATGACCCTCTGTGTGAAAAACCTCCTCCTAATCTCCAGCCTAAATCTACCCTGGTGGAGCTTGAGGCCATTCCCTCTCGTCCTGTCCCCTGTCACCTGGGAGAAGAGGCCAGCTCCCTCCTCTCTACGACCTCCTTTCAGGTAGTTGGAGAGAGCAATGAGGTCTCCTCTCAGCCTCCTCTTCTCCAGGCTAAACAACCCCAGCTCCCTCAGCCGCTCCTCATAGGTTCTGTTCTCCAGCCCCTTCATCAGCTTTGTTCCTCTTCTCTGGACTTGCTCCAGAGCCTGAACATCCTTCTTGTGGTGAGGGGCCCAGAACTGGACACAGTATTCAAGGAGTGGCCTCACCAGTGCTGAGTACAGAGGGAGAATCACCTCCCTGGACCTGCTGGTCACACCATTTCTGATACAAGCCAGGATGCCATTGGCCTTCTTGGCCACCTGGGCACACTGCTGGCTCACGTTCAGTCAGCTGTCGACCAACACCCCCAGGTCCCTCTCCTCCTGGCAGTTTTCCAGCCAGGCTTCTCCCAGTCTGTAGCTCTGCATAGGGTTGTTGTGCCCCAAGTGCAGGACGTGGCATTTGGCCGTGTTAAACCTCATGCCATTGGACACTACCCAGTAGTCCAGCCTGTTTAGGTCCCTTTGCAGAGCCGCCCTACCCTCCCGCAGATCAACACTTGCACACAGCTTTGTGTCATCTGCAAACTTGCTAAGGGTACCCTCAATGCCCTCATCCAGGTCATTGATGAAGACATTGAACAGGACTGGACCTAGCACTGAGCCCTGGGGAACCCCACTTGTCACTGGCCTCCAGCTGGACTTAACACCATTTACCACCACTCTCTGGGCCCGGCCAGCCAGCCAGTTTTCTACCCAGGAGAGTGTGTGTTTGTCCAGGCCAGAGCCTGACAGTTTCCGTAGCAGAATGCTGTGAGAAACTGTGTCAAAGGCTTTACTGAAGTCCAGAAAGACCACATCCACAGCCTTTCCCTCATCCAGCAGCTGAGTCACTTTGTCATAGAAGGCGATCAGGTTGGTTTGGCAGGACCTGCCTCTGGTAAACCCATGTTGACTGGGCCTGATCACCTGGTTCTCTTGTAAGTGCTTCATGATAGCACTCAAGATCACCTGTTCCATGACTTTCCCTGGCACTGAGGTCAGACTGACAGGCCTGTAGTTCCCCGGATCCTCCCTGCTACCCTTCTTGTAAATGGGAACTACATCAGATAGCCTCCAGTCCAGAGGTACCTCCCCAGTCTTCCAGGACTGCTGGAAGATGATGGAAAGGGGTTTGGCCAATACATCCGCCAACTCCCTCAATACCCTAGGATGTATCCCATCTGGCCCCATAGACTTGTGGGTGTCCAGTTGGCCAAGCAGGGCCCTGACCACCTCCTCTTACACTATGGGAGCCTCGTATTGCTCCTCTGTTTCCCGGGTATCTACACAGAGGGAACAGCTTTCCTTACAATTAAAGACGGAGGCAAAGAAGGCATTAAGTACCTCAGCCTTCTCCTCGTCCCCTGTCACTGCTGTTCCCTCTGAGTCCAAAAGGGACTGTATGGTCTCCCTTGTCCTCCTTTTACTGTTTATATATTTACAGAAAGATTTTTTTATTGTCTTTTACAGACTTAGCTAATCTGATCTCTAGTTCAGCCTTAGCCCCTCTGATTTTTTCCCTACATAGCCTCGCTTCCCTCCTGTAGTCCCCCCAAGAGGCCTGTCCCCCCTTCCAGAGCTTATAAATATTCCTTTTTTTCCTAATTTCACTCAAGATTTCCCTACTCAACCAAGCTGGTTTTTTCCCCTGCCGGCCTTTTTTCCAGAACACAGGGATGGTTTTCTCCTGAGCTGCCAGGATCTCCTTCTTGAGTTGCTCCCAGCCCTCGTGGGCTCCCTTGCCCTGAAGTGCTGTCTCCCAGGAGACTTTGCCAACCAGCCTTCTAAACAGTTCAAAGTCTGCCCTCTGGAAATTTAGTGCTACTGTCCTGCTCAGCACCCTCTTCACTTCACCTAGGACAGAAAACCCTATCATCTCATGATCACCAAGACCTAGGTAACCCCCTACTATCACATCCCCCACAAGCCCCTCTCTGTTGACAAACAGCAAGTCCAGGAGGGCACCTTCCCTCGTAGGTTCATTAACCAGCTGTGCAAGGAAGTTGTCTTCCACGCACTCCAAGAAACTCCTAGACTGCTTCCTTTCTGCTGTATTGTACTTCCAGCAGATATTAGGGAGATTGAAGTCTCCCACAAGGACAAGAGGCACTGACTTGGAGATTGACCCCAGCTGTTTAAAGAAGAGCTCATCAGCTGCTTCTCCTTGGCTGGGTGGCCTGTAACAGACTCCCATCACAAAATCTCCCTTCTTATGGGCTCCCTTGATCTTAACCCACAGGCACTCAATCTCCTCATCGCCACAGTCCATCTCAGAGGTGTCCAAGTCCTCCCTTACAAAGAGGACTACTCCACCCCCTCTCCTACCCTTTCTATCGCTCCTGAAGAGTTTATACCCCACCATACCTGAAATCCAGTTATAAGAGTCATCCCACCACGTTTCCGTGATGGCAATGACATCATAGGCACCTTGCCCTACAACGGCTTCCAGCTCTTCCAACTTATTCCCCATGCTGCGTGCATTGGTGTAAATGCACTTCAGCTGAGTAGCAGAGCCTTCAGCCCTCCTAGAGAGGACAGTGCTTGTCCCCAGTTGCCTATTAACTGGAGTAGTTGATGCCAGAATATCTATATCTCCCTTGTTGAGCAAGGCTGCATTCTCCCCCACTTCCTGTGTGGTGATGCGCTGGTGGTCCTCACCAGCACGCCCCCTCCTAAACTCTAGTGGCCCACGTCCAGGCACGCAGTTGTCTAGCCTGGACTCAATCCCCTCCCCCTTCACACCTAGTTTAAAGCTTGATTTATGAGCTTAGCTAAGTTTTTAGCAAGGGCCTTAGCCCCGCTAGGAGATCCACGTGTCCCAACCTTTGCACCCATGTCAGGGGGTGCACGAACCACTCCATGGTCAAAGAACCCAAAGTCCTTTTCCTCGCACCAGGTTCAGAGCCAGGCATTAATTGAGTCCTTCTTAGTATGCTGCAGGTCTACTCCACGTATCCTGGGGATGGAGCAGAACACCACCTGTGCCCCTGAGCCCTCCATCATCTTCCCAAGGGCCCTGAAGTCTTTTTTGATGTCCTTAGCTTTTCTGTTTGCTAGGCCATCATTACCAGTCTGGACTACTACCAGAGGATAGTAGTCCGTCTCATGGATCAGGGAAGGGAGTTTCCCAGCTACTTCCCCCCCTGATGCCCCTGGCAGACAGCAGACCTCCCTGTGGAGCAGGTCAGGTCTGCAAATGGGTCCCTCCGCTCCTTTGAGGAGGGAGTCCCCTACAACAATCACCCTCCTCTTCTTCTTAGTGGAGGAGGTTGTGATTTTCTTCTGAGGACGGTGTGACCTAGGGAAAAGATTCTAGGCTATGATGACCACCATCCTCAGGACTAGTTTCCTCCTGGAAGCGCCCAGTTCACCAGGGGGATCTCGGGTGTTGCTGACTGCTTATGGGGAGCAGACTTCCTTCCCCTGGAAGGAACCTGCTGCCATTCCCCATCCCTTTTAGTCCCAAGCCTGCAGCGTGCAGGTGGGTGGTTATCAGTTACACCAGGTGCAACAGGTTGCTGAGGGAGTGAGAGGGCACTGCTCCACATGTCTATCTCCCTCTCACATTCCCTGATGGTCCTCAGCCTCTTAACCTCTTCCCTTAACTCCTCCACCATGTGAAGGAGTTCCTCCACTCAAAGGTAGCTTTCACATGTGGAGCCCATAACAGGAGCAGAGGCACGAGCTGCTTTGAGAGGGGGGTACTGCCTACAGCTCAGGGTCTGGGCAGCTGCATGTACCCACTGTGGCTGCGTCTGGGTAGCAGCATCCCTCCTGCTGGCTGCAGCGCTCGGAGCAGCTTTAACCCTCTGCCGTGTAGCCACCATGGTCTTTGCTGCCCCCTCTTTGCACTGAGAGTCCTTCCTGCGCCCTGCCTTCTCGCCCTGCCCGTCTTTGCCATGCTCCCAGGGAGCCGCTTAAATCTCCCGCGGAGCCTCCGGGGCCGCCCCCTTCCCGTCAGTCACCGCGCGGGATCAGCTGTCCGAGCCGGGCGCCGGGAGCCCAACCCCCGCCTGGGATTTTCTAGAATCTCGGCTCAGGGAAAAAACCGCGGAGCCTCAGAAGTCAGTCCCCGCCACAGTACTCACCGTCCTGTAGCTGAGTGCCGCCAAAGAAGGCATAAGAACATAAGGCATAAGAACATAAGGCATAAGGCAAAGAACATAAGGACTCCTTGTACAACTGTGACACACAAGCTGGAAACAATGGCAATCTGCAACAACCTGTCAGTCCATAGGCAGTGCAGGCAGCCCAAAGGCATCTTCCAGGCAGCTAGTGTCTGTGGCCCCTGCAGGCTCCCAGCATCAACCTTCCTAGGAATCCCATGGTCCATCCCCGAATACAGTCTGCCATGCTCCTTACACACTATAACACAGTAAAACCAAGTCATTCAGCCTGCAAACAGCAAGTACCAAGTGCAGACTTGCTCGCCATAAGCCATGACTGTTACTGTAGGGCACACAATGTCATCTGCAAGGCACAATATGAGAGCCACTGTTTACATATCCAGAACCTGCTAGTACACGCCATGCTCCTGGACTTCATTGATTCTTCTCCATTGAGCTGCAAATTGCACATTCCATCTACAGCAAGTCTAGGAAAAGCTCCGAAATATTTGTCTGAAACAGTGGCTTATTAGGAAGATCAGAACTTTTGAAGTGTCATAGTATATCATATTATTCAACAACAATGCTCAAATGAGGTGGTCGTATCCAGCATGACAATATTACACTGACCACACAGAAGGAAAATGAAAACTTAGTAATATCTAACATGCCTTACAAACAAAACAAAACCAAAGTATAGGGCTTCATCAAAAACAAATTATTAAATACTTCGGGGGTTTTATTCTGTCAGAGACTGAAAAACTTCAGTTCAGGAGGTTGAGTGAGCAAGACACCCAAGAAGTTGAGCAGCCAACTCGGCTGGCAGGTATCAGCAACTGCATCCATTAATAGTCAAAAGCACACACAGGGAAAACACATAGAGGGTGGGAATTAATTTAAATAAGCACACCAATGTGGTTATTTTATTTCAGTACAGGACAAATCAACTACAAGGAAACATCCACTCCTTTTCCACACACGAAGAATGTGTATTTGTAAATGATCAATTAACTCACACACTAAATTATTCATTGTATGTGGTGCAGACATTAATGTCAGATTGCAAATGTAATCAATACAGAAAAAAGGAGGTGTTTATTTTTGGTTTTTATAAATAGATACTGATTAGTTTAGGTTCCGACCAAGACATCTTTATTCACACTGAGCAGAACTTGACTGCAATTCATAGAATTTAAATCACAAACACAATATGACTAAATAAAAGAACTGCACCCTTCCAAGCAACAAAAGTAATTTTTGCACTCTTTCGCTACTTTTTTACATACCACCACAAAAAAAAAATTTAGTAATTTACGAGTTAGGAACTTAGAATGATGCTGGAGTAATAAAATAGGAAAATATTACCTTGGTAAAACTATGTTTAAACCAGCAAACTGTTAACAACAATAACTGAAATCCAAGTATTAAAATAATCACATTCTTGTGAAAGCAACTGTATGGGAAAAGAGACTATCAGTACAGCTGCATTTTTTAATACTGTTCTGCATGGCCTTTAGCTTGTATTTATGTTTGTCCTATCCCATCACTACAGGATTAGTGATAGAACAGTGCAATAATCATTACTTGACTGTAAGCTACTTTTAGCTTTTTTTTTTCATTTGTGGATTGGAGGATTAACTTGAATTACCACCGCATATTTTTCCCCTTTCCCTGCAAAAGCTTTAACTAGTAAAACAAGAAATCTGCTAATATCACCATACCCCGTTTTAAGAAATTCAGTATCAACCTTCAGTAATTTTTGTCCCAGTAGTAACTATTACAAACTGACTCCTTCCTCCACTAGGGCCATACAAAGTGGTTGGAACACATCAGCAAACAGAGCTAGATTCATTTCATTTCACCATGAGCACAGAGGGAGGGAGGAGGTTTGAGAAAAAAAATGGAGCTGCCAGACCAAGTGGTCCCTTAATTTCCACTATTCCTCAGAAGGCTAAATTCAACATTATGTGCAAGGATTGGGAAGTTAAGCTTACATGCTTCTGTCTTAGTTCTTCTGGCCTGAGGAAGAAGGGTGACCACTAAAGGTGGCCTTTAATGCTCTCAGATGGATATGCAGCCACAGCAATTTTATCACATATTCAGTAGAGCCAGTAACTCTTGCATGCAAATTACTATAGAATTACACAGTTGTCAGGTATTCCCTACAAAAATAAAGCAACTTAATATTAAAATCAGTAATGATACAGCTTTGTTATAGCCTAGTCTCTTCAAATGGGAAACTATGATTTAGATAATTTTAGACATATGGGAAGTCTGAAGAGATGTTATTCTTTTACTAAGGTTATGTAGAACAAAACAGGCCTATTTCATATTTAACACAATCAACCTACAAAATCTTATACTAATTTTACTTGCTTTATTGAACTTCCCACAAAAATCATCCTTTACTCAAGAATCTAAGGAGAACACAGCAGTATTTTCCACAAATTTCTATAGTACTAAATATCTGTTTTAACACAAGAGAAACAACTTAATATTAAGAAATCATAACCTAGTCACATATAAATTCTTCCCACTCACCTGGAAGTGGAAAGGCATGTAAATAAAAGAAAAATATAGCACTAACAGAGGAACAGAAAAAAAACCACATCAGGTATTTCCAACAGAGATACCATTCAGCAGGCATCTGTACATTAGGACAGTACAGTCAGAACCAGAAAACCCAGTGTGTGTTATCAAAACCACAGTTCGCTTTTGGGTTTTATTTTAAACTATGCCAACTAAAACTATTCTGTACACGTCAAGATGTGTTCATATGGAACAAAACATCTCCCGCAGTCCAGATCACTTTACTGCAAGGCTTTTTCCTCTGTTGCGATATCATCATGTGCTGTTAATTTGCCAGCTGAAAAAAAATATACTGAAGCCTAACATGTATTTATACCTACTTGTTAAAAAAGTACGATAAAAGCCTTCCATAATGGAGAAGGGAGGAGGAATGGAGGGGGTGGGAGACAAGAACAGGACACAAAAAAAACACCTTTTCCAAAGATTGTTCAAGGCAAAGGGACATGTCATGTTAAACAGTACTCAATAGCTGTATACAACCAGTAAACAAATTCAGCTCTATGAAAAAAGAACTACATCACCATTTAGTGGTTGCAATTTAGATTATTCTAGCGTATAATACGTTAATTGTATAAAACAAAGCTGATGTCACAAACACAAAAGAACTTCTTGCAAAGCAAGCACCACAAGTAATTCTTATGCTGCCACTGATGGCTGACAAGTGATGAGCACTTTGTTCGTATTTATACACTTATGCATCTAAGGCAACAGGTGGCTTATCAAAAGAAAACACTGAGTTTTTTAACTCTTCATTATCAAAATTTTTATAATATGTTTTATCATAATGACTAAACAATCTCTACAAATAAAAGCTCAATGTACCTAACTACAAAGATGAACTATGGCTCAGGGAAAATTATCCATTATTTTCATAAAAGCAGAAACTGAGGTAAGGTTCTGAATCCCATTGACTTGAGCTCTGCCTAAATTTACATTATTTTGTAATTGCACAAAGCACTCAATATTTAAGCAGCACCTTCTTATATACAAATTAAATCAATTTAAGACAATAAATTTCACATTTTCTCACTGTATTTTCCATATCCATCTCAAGGAATAATTGAATATTGTAGCATAGTTGGAAGGAAAAGTTTACTTTCAGGCTTCTAAACCAACTGAGAGCCATGTGTTTCAGTTGTTGCTTGATGTAATTTGTGACCAAGAGTGGTATCACAGAAACAGTTGCTTTTTTTCTTTTTCTAAATACGGCACAGTCCAATGAACATTTTCTTTAAGCACAGAGAGTTATGTAAAAATAATCTGCACAACATAGAATGCAGTATAATACCTCACACTGGCATTCAAGTGCAAAAGACTTCCAAGCAAAATAAAAGATAACATAAACACAGAGATAATTCAGATTAAAATTTAAAAACAAAAAAAACCCAACCCTTAGAGTGGTATCAAGAGATTCAGTTACATTTAAAAAAAATGGGAAAATAAATTGTTAAGGCAAGAATGCAATAAGCATACCAAAACATTCTTTATATATTCTGCCACGTAATTAAACTATGAAATAACCATCTGCTTATGATTAAAACATTTTAGCATTTGCTGTTTCAGATACATAAAACGCACATACTAAGATACTAGACTGTTTCCTCTGCATGGCATTTTTACTATCCCATCCCTAACAATTAAAAAAATATGACACATCAATATTTTTATCTTGTATACATATATATACACACACACACAATTTCTATAGTGATTTTCACTGGATTCATCTTTCTGCTTTATGGTACTTCAAAGCAGTGCACAGCAGTTCAACCCAGAGTCTGAGACTACCTATCTTTCACGTTCTCTCTGCTTCTTTCCATATTTTCTCTAAAAGTATGCAATCCCACTCAGGTAGCCTACGTTCTTATGGCTATACATTTCCTTCCCTTTTGCAACTCTTTCACACACTTGACTTCACATTCCTAGTTATTTAGTTTTGAGACATCAATTTTCACATCAAATTACCAAAGCTTGGTGTATAAAAATATTCAATAAGCCTCAAGAAACCGTTATCTCAGTAACAGTTATCTCAGTAAGTACTGAAATGCAAACCTACACTCAAACATATTTCAAAAGTTTTACTAGTAAAGTGAGCTTTAGGTACAGAACCTTATCTACCATCATGGTTATTGATAGAAAAACCTGTATGACAGGATGCAGTGCAAGGGGAGAGACGGAAGAAGGTAGAAAAAAGGAAGAGAGAGTGTTGTTTGATTTTATAAAGAAATTCTTTTAAAATAACCTTAATAGAGAAGAAATTAACCACTTAATACTTGAACTCTCAGAAAATTAATTCCGTATCTCAGAACAAACATTGAAGTTCTAAAGAGTCTTGTCACTGTTGTATCCAACAACTTTACATGCAGAACTAAAGAACTGAAAAGTAGCCTTTCTGGGGTATTCCACAAGAACAAATGGTCAGGTTGATAATTAATACATTGTGTTAACTGCCTTCAGGCACTGAGGATTCAGGATGTCCTTTGAGACTAGAGATCCCTTGGCATCAATATTAAAACAACCACTTTCAAAGCATTTCTTGCAACTACTGCTGATGTAAACATTCAGCACTTAAACCCAGCCCAATGGCAACTTTGTTTTTTTGTGTAAGACTTCAGGATAAAAACACATCCTGAAATACAGTAAAGAATAGCTGGGAGAAACGTGACAGTAGTAAATGCAAGAGTGACAACTCCCAAAACAGGGCAAGGGGGAAGCCAGACCATCAGAATTTCTGCTGTGTTGCCAGTGACAACTGATTGATAAAAGAACACAAATAAATCCAAGCAGAAAAGTAAAACTTCACCCTTAGCCAGTGTGAAGCTGGGCTTCATCAGGATAGAAGAGAAATTTTGGAAAGCATATTTCAAAAATATCAATGATCTTTGTTGAAGGCTCATCACAACAGCAGTATAAAGGCACATCTGCAACCAAACTCTATCTCAGTAACATCTCCGGCATACAGAACAGTCACCAAAAAGCCAGTTTTTCTCAGACTCTAGTGGACATCATCAAAGGTTTGAAAGAAAACATCTTTAAGCTTTGCAGGCTTGGAAGGGATTTAAAAAAAAAAAAAGATGCAATTTGCATCACGTATTTCCTATGGTTGCTTTTTTTACATTTTTAAACTGACATACTAGCTTAATGCTCCCTCATCTAGAGCAGCACAACTGTTTGCAGGATTAGACGTTAAATCTGATTACAGAAATCATCTATTTTTAAAATAATCCAGCAAAAAGAATATGGTTACTCTAAAAACCAAAAGCCCTTTTACTACGTGGTTCTACAATCAGTTCTAAGACCACAAAAGGTGACAGCACATAGATGAGAAAAGGTGTTGGAGTATGGAACTGCTTCAGCTACCAAAAGACTTACTTATCCAGTCTACAAGCTAGGCATGAAGTAAGGCTTGGGAGGCAGCAGACATCTGTTTTTCTAGAAGTTGCACTTGGGTCATTGTGGAAATCAGGACTGCTCCAATATTTAACAATTCTGAAAGAAAACTGAACCAAGGTTTCTCTGTCAGTTTATTGAACAGTCTCATAGACTGAAAAAAGTTGTATCTGAATTGGATTATTCAGAGCTTTTGCTTAGGTGCAACTCCTAAAGCAGTTCCTTTGATACACGTAGATGCACTCTATGTCTTTCTAAGGTACAGTAACTGTTGCCAGAGACTTTTAAGCACTTGTGGAACCACAGACAAACAAAAAGTAAGCACTCTATCCTGACGCTCCAAGAATCTAAGCCAGATTTGCTTGACACATGCAAAAAAAAGTAATTATATTTTAATTAAGTCTTACAATTACATATCCCAATTAAGCTAGGAGCCTTGTTTAGTTGTCTAGGGCAACAAACATACAGTCAGAATAAGAAATGCAGAGCCAGCTCCTAGTCTTCATTTGCAGTATTTACTCCACTGTTCAGCAGACAGCAGTATCGCATATACATCAGGGAAACACCAGAGAAACACCAGGAAATCCAGATGAATAGGAAGAATTTAATTCACATATTTTGAAGCCCAGAAAAACACAGCAGTGCATAAAGTGTATTCAAAATAATTTGCAAGCATAAAGCTTACTATAAATGCAAATATAATGAACATATGTCCAATGATGTGCACACATTTGTTTTAGGAATATGAAGTGAACACAAGCCCATAACATGGCAAAGTCCTTTTTAATAAAATACAATAAGCCAGCATAAAACAGTACTCAAAGTGCTCACAACTGCTCTTCTTCACAAACGTTTCAAATATATATTTTATCCCTTCAACTAGACCACTGTAATTCCAGATATTACTTAAAATTCTTAGACTTCAGTTCCCACTTAAATGGAGGAAGCGAAAAAAACTTCAGAGAACTCCATTTCTTGCCTTAATGCACTAAAAGCTACACCACTTGTACCTCTAGCAGGAGCCAAAGCATTGTTCCTCCTCACCTGGTGACCACCACTCCGTCAGAAGATGGACTACAATCACTTTTGGAGTGCTCCTTATCTGTTTTAATATGAAGTCACCTAATTTCACATCAGTCTCAGCAATAATCAGATCAGCTCATCTGATATTAACACACTCACATGCTTGCTTGCCATATTCAATTCAGGAATGACAGTGTTGAAAAGCCCCATTCCCAAACCCAACACACGTCTAGGTCTTCAGGCATGTCGGAGATCATGGCCAGCTATGTATAAATTAGGAAACACATAAGTGCTTCTAAAAGCCTACTCCAAAGTTTTCATTAAAATTCTGCATTAAAAAAAAAGAAAAGAAAAAGCACACCTAACTCCCAGTCTCTTTTGAGGAATGCAATTTTGAGCAAGCAACTTTCTGAAAGGGAAGCTATAATATTCTCAGTCCACAGGCCTTTTTGATGCAGTCACTGCAGCTAATTAACATGATGCTGGCAAACAAACAGCTATTCACTTAGCTTTTTCCATTTCCAAATTCTTTCGAAGATTTTCCTTTGGAGGAAGGACCCCACAGCAAAAATAAAATCAGCTTTCACACTTCACACAACCGGGCGGGGGGGAGGGGGGGCGGCGGGGAAAGTAAGGAAGAAAGAGAGAAAACCTTAACTCTCATCTGTATTGCCTAAATAACAATTATAAACTGTCATATGACACACAGAGCTATCATAAAAGTAGTTGTAGGTCAAATAATAGCAATGACTCAGTAAAGATAACCTGCCTGGTCTTTATTCTCAGGGGAGGAGGGGCTTACTGGTCAAGTACTTTATGACTCACAGTACAGTATATCAGAAATTTTCTATGTGTTCTCTAGCATTGAGAGATTGCCCTTGTAGCTCAGTAGGTAGCTCTCCTGTTTCTGGCCTACGAGGTCATAGCTTTAAGTCCCTGCTGAGGAAACTTAACAAGATCCATCTATAAATAGAATGGCATTAGATGCTGCTACTCTAGCAAGGGTGGTGGCCTTTAGACAAGACATTTTTAATGTTTTCAACTGCCCTGATAAGAAAAAGAAATTGGACACAGAGGGGCACAGGATATTGGGCTAAAGATGAATGGGCCCCAAATTCTCTTGTAACTTCAGTTAGTATAAGACTTAACAACATTAGCATTATCAAACTACAATGGAGGCTAAAGAAGAATGCAAGAACAATCATTTCCTTTCTCAATGAGCACAAGTATTTAACTAAAATTACAGATTTTATAATATTTGAGACTGAAAAGGAACCGCCTAGGTACTGTAGAATCAAAAGTTGACTTGTGACATCAAGAGGCAAGCTCAAACTTTGGAGGTTTTGATTAGTAACAAAAACATTTGAACATTCACAGTTTTCATCTTACATTTTCTGAAGAAGTATGCCCTTGAGACACATGTACTTCATTACAAGGGATTAAAATGATGCTACTCCGTAAAACATACATTTTTATTCCTCATACCCATATTATTTGTGAAGGCTCATTCAGCTCTCAATAAAAATTACTTGTCACAAATTTAAGAATAAAGATTACGAAAACCCTTATCTGGATATGGTTCTAGTTTAAACTGCAGCTACGCAGCCTTAGAGGAACGGAGATTAAAGTTCAGGTATCCCCTTCACTCAGTGTGGCAATGTAGTTTACTGTACAATAAAGACAAAGCCTAATGCACTACAGTGCAGATGATTTTCCAGCACCTTTTCCACAACATGTACCCATGTGCCTATGAAAACAAATTCACTGCTCTGTGGGACACAAAGCTGCAAGCAGCATACTGCAGACAGTTTTGAGGTACAAACCCATAAGTCTTGTTCATATATGTACACCAAAGTTAATAAAACACCAGCAATAAAACAGGAGATTATCATGATTTTACAGTGTGACTTCCTAGATCTCAGACACACTAATACTACACTCAAGTAAGAACAACAGGTCTTGCAAAATTCTTCTGCAGCAGTTTAGCATATGAGGTCATTTGCTTTCCAGCATTTATCTTATTTGTCCAAGTGAAACAGTCTGATTAGTTAAAAGTTTTCCACACCTGACTGAATTAAGGTAGTTGATCCAGCATGGGTCATCTATTGAACAGGAACTGGATGTACAAAATGTCTCCCTCTTGCTGGTCTAGGTTTAGCAACAGCACCAGTTAAAGCTGCACGTCAAAAGATTCACAAGAATCCAATTCTAGTTCTTAAATTTCACCACTACCTTTTTTGTCAAGGATTTACTACTATCTAAAACACATACAAGGTCTTTACTGTTCTTCAGATGACTCTACAAAGTTGACTATGTCGACAACTGTTGTGCAGCATTAGCATTCTTCTTTTGGCTTCTGGATACAGTATTGTATTGAAGAGTAGACATATGAGAAAGGTAACATACCACAAAATGGGATGCCTGGTCTTGCAGGTACTCTACTCCAAATTTCACTTACACCCAGTGTCTCTGCTGCTGGATGCTGCACAAATGCTTACTGCACACACGTCTGTACGAACATTCTTTCCTCAAACAGTTGTGCTTCCATCCTGGGATCCAGAGAGAAAAATCCAACAGCATATACACCACTATCTCTCCAAGATGGCTTAAGGCTAACATATGACGCTAATGATGACTACAGGTGTTTCCCAGCAAGGAAATCTTTTGTCAAGGGAATACCTTCTTGAAAATTGGTCTTCCATGACTCACTAAATCTTCCAGTCCGTTTTTTACTGGGCCTTGGAGTGGGGTTGGGGGTGCCTCAAACTGACTGCTGTCCCTCAAGTTGGGGGGGGGGGGGAGGAAGTTAAAAAAAAAAAAAAAGAAAAAAAAAGAAAGCCTTATAAGCTTTATTTAAATGTGCTTCCTTGTGGCTGCTTCATTTTATTTAAAAGAGGAAGGAAAATGTGCATACATATAGAATTCCTCTATACAACACTGTTATTTGCTTCAGAACTTAACTTAACTGGGCCCAGAGAGTGGTGGTAAACAGAGTTTATTCCAGCTGGAGGCCAGTGATAAGTGGGGTTCCCCAGGGCTCAGTGCTGGGTCCAGACCTGTTCAATGCCATCATCAGTGAAGGCACTGAGTGCACCCTTAGCATGTTTGCAGACGACACTAAGCTGTAGGAAGTGTCGATCTGCTGGAAGGTCGGGAGTCTTACAAGGAGCAAATGAGAGAGCTGGGGTTGTTTAGCCTGGAGAAGAGGAGGCTGAGGGGAGGCCTTATTGCTCTCTATAACTACCTGAAAGAAGGCTGTAGAGAGGAGGGAGCTGGCCTCTTCTCCCAAGTGACAGGGGACAGGACAAGAGGGAACGGCCTCAAGCTCCGCCAGGGTTCAGGCTTGACATAAGGAAAATATTTTTCACAGAAAGGGTCATTAGGTAATGGAAGGGTTTGCCCAGGGAGGTGGTTGACTTGCCTTCCCTGGAGGTGTTTAAGGTGTGGGTGGATGAGGTACTAAGGGGCATGATTTAGAGATTAGTGGGAATGGGTGGATCTCTTCCAACCTGGTGATTCTATTTTCAGAAGGCACTTTTCCCAGTCTTGTTCATTACTACACAGAATGCGGTACAATACCAAGAGGGTTGCTCAGGCCTGATTAGATGCAGATACTGCTCGTTACATGTATATTCTGTTTCTGTTTGCAGGCATAAAACCACTGAAAGGAGGAGAGGAAAAGCACAGCACTCTGCTACTTCTGTTAGAATGAACGAAAGGCATAAAGTAAAATTAAGCTAAGCAGCCCCTGAAAAATCTTCCTCTCCTGCAGAAAAAAAGCATTTTCTTTTACCTGAGGAAAAACTAATTATAAGCAAGTCTGTATGTATCTCCAGGAATATCTTTATTAGCCTCTCTTCCCTTATAAGGTAGTAGGCTTAGTATCTGAATGCTGAGAGGTAAAATTCAAAAACAGAGAACACACAGCCCAAGATTAATTACCCTGGGAGGCTTTTGCGACCCGATATTCTGAAACTGCAACATGCAGTGCAAACAGTCTAGCCAACAAAAACTATTTTGATTTTGGTTATGATTTTGCTAGATGGGGTAGAATGCTGTTTTCACAACTTTGTGACCAAAAAAATCTCCTATGCAAAACCTTACTAAGAATCAAAACACTTTACAATATTTACAAAAAAAAAAAAGTAAAAATAACCCCAAAACACCAAGTATTAGTTAATATAACAAAATATTTCACACAGCTACAGCTGCCACTTTATTTTGAAAGCCTTCATATTTTCAGTTTTAATATGGAGAAGTCACTGAAAGTGAATTGAAAGCTTAGCCGAACTGTGAGCTACTCCAAATATTTTATTACACATTGATTTAGTTATTCTATCAACAAATAAGAACAAAGACAAATTGTCAATAAGAACGATTGATTGTGTAATACTAACAAGTCTAATGTGTGCAAATTACTTTCAAACTCTGGTAAAATCTCAGAGAAAGGTTCCTATTTGTAAATGGCGGAACCCTAACTTTTTTCAACAGTTGACAATTACACATAATAAAATAAGAAAAAACAAAGCATCTTCAAAAAAGTAGTATCTTCATATGCCTCCTCTTTGTAGTATTCAGTTTCCAGGAGCAGCAATAAGCAGACACATTTTCATAGAAAGAAAAAAAAAAATGAAGCCAGAACAGGGGATGCATCTTTTTCAGTTAAATAACTTTGTTATCACTGCTTTGATTTTTACAGGCAAATCAGTACTGCAAGTTCCCAATAACCCTCATGATGATAGAAAAACCAAGTCAAGTTGATTTCACATGCTGAGCAAAAATCAGTACAAATATTGTCAAACTCTGTTTTGATTAGTGTTTATCTCAAACAAGAATAAATTACACTCATCTCTCGTGATTCACATCTATCCAAGTTTTAAATGACGGCAAATTTGTTTAGAAGTTACCTAGAAACCAAGGGGTGTACTAAACATTTTGAGATATAAAGCTTCTTAGAAATCCATTCACACTGATTATAACAGTCACTTCTGTAAGACCACAGGGGATATTTACCCATTGTTTTTTCACTCTTGTCACAAAAAATGACATTTCATGGATATCAGTTACTAAACTCCCAATCCTGCCCCTACAATGCAGCTACAGCTCCTCTGCTATGGAGTCAGAGCACTTCCAGGCAGAGCAGCAGAACAGGAGCTCCCCACCCCTACCTACCTGCATTCCCCCAGCACCATATTGCTGCCGGTGGCTGACACATTCCCCTGCAGGACTGGAAGATCAAGCAGGTAAACTCTCCAGTTCTTCCATAAAAAACGATGCTGCCTGCCTAATGTTTGAAGTAGTACCTCAAACCCTAAGGGTTTTTTATTCATTAAAAAGAACACTTGATAACAAAATACTTACAGTCAAATTTCCTTCCAGTTTCTGTAACACTGAAGAGAAAGACAGGATTTGATTTAATTAAAAAAAAATAAATAAAAATAAGAGAAAAACGTGGAACACATTTGCTAGAAAAACTAGGACTTAGAGTATTAAGTGGAAAAAGAAAACTCAAAAACATGAAGAGCCCTGGCTATTTTAACACCCAGTACGTTCAAAAATTGGACAGAGCTGTGGCAGGGACTAAATACTGACATCTACCATGCTCTTCACTAAAACATCATTTAAGAGTAATTTGTAAATTTACACTTGTAACAAGGTTGCCATTTTTAGTGCACCATACAAAGAAAGCAATTGTCTACAAACACTTGTGACTGCTCTGCCATAAATGCTGAAATGCGGTTAAAGCCACACAACCTCCGAACATCCTGTTTTCACCCCCCAGGAGAACATTGCTGCCTCAGTTAAAACAGTAATACATCTGAAACATGGAAATCAGAACTGTCAGAAATGTTTCAAACTAAATAGTGAAAGTCAGAAGATGAAGGAAGCTCTAACTACTTTAAAGCACGTGCCAGGTTACTATGGTACTAAGGTTGTAAATGTCACTTTTAAGAACAGAAAACAGTTTCAAAATTAAATTCCCCAATCAATAAGAAAGCAAGCATATCTGTTTGAGATTATTATAATATCATTTGGCCAAAACCAGAATATATTCCTACACTTAATAAACTGGGATAACCTCTGAAATAGTTTTAAAATACCAAAGTGTATTGAGATCAAATTATACAGTTTAAATATGAGTAATCATTTTTTAGTTCGTGTACTTCAACTGAAAAAAATATCTACAGAAGCATCAAAACCCAAGAACGCATTGCTGTATTCTGTACAGGAAAACTTTTTCACCTTGATCACTCAGCTAAGAGAATCCATTTCATACTGTTACTAATCATGTACAAAAATACAGGGGTGCTCAACACAAACTTACCTCTCCTTTTACTACTTCTATTACCCTCCTACCTGTTTTTCTCACACATTGTTGCTGTTTCCTTAGATATATTTAAAGTATACCTTAGACATAAAAACAATGTTTTCATTGATTTAATGGACACCTCGCCCCACTGAAAGTAAAAGAATAGAATATGGAAATATGAAGGCTGAAAAATCTATAACTATTTCAAAGTGAGTGTGCTTTTCTTTTTAAATCAAGTATGGAAAGTTGAGAATTAGACAGTAAGTCTCCTTTCTCCTCAACTTTACACCATGCAAGAAACAGTCTAAGTAAACATTGCACAGAACTTCCACTGTTCCACAGAAATGTAATGATTACCCTCAGAGTACTACAGCTGCAGCTCAACTACATGCCCCACTGTGGATAAACTGATAAGCAACAACCTTCTTCAAAAACCAGCTCAGAACACAAAGAGGAAACAACAGTGGATTGAGTTATGGCAGCTAAAAAAGCCACAAACAAACCTTTTGTCCTCAAGAAAACACAGTTCAACACATTCTCAAAGAATGGAGTAAACAAGATCAAAACCTTTAGCCCAGGGCTATAAAATACCTTCGGTGAGATTCCCAAAGTTGGCCCCTCATGCTCAACAAAAGCTGTCCCTTCCTAGCTAGTCACTTCCTTGCCTATCATTACCTTAATTAATTAATACAATTTGAGTTAATTCTCAAACTGATTTTTGTAAAAATACTAATTAAAACAAATTAAGTAAAAGCCTAACAAGTCTTTCTTCAATACATTCAGGTATGCAGACCATGAAGCCTGTAACACAAACCCCACAATGTCCTGCTTCTGACTTTCTGCCTGGCATCCAGAAATAAGAGAAGACCATTTCTCTGAGGGGCTCCATTTTACACACTAGCTATTAACATGGGCAGCAGCAGCGTATACCACAACAGCATAAAGACAGAGAGCAACGGTTTCAGTGCTCAAAGGTGAAAATATGTTCCAGATCAACTCAAAACTTTCGTGAAAACAATCGCTAAACTTTCCATGCTTCAAAAAAAGCAGGGTCTCCAGTGCATCCTAATGCATCTCTTCTTAAGAGCGTTTTACCATTCTCATCTTCTCTTTATCTTCAGCAACACCTCCTTTCCAGCTTGCTGGAATACAAAGGGTTTTTTTATTTCCAGTCCACTGCCTTTTCCCCTTTAACATGAGTAGCCTGTTTTGATTCCTCCTACGTTAACTACGCAGCTGCAGAGACCCAGTGCCTACGCACCAGGCTGAAAACCAAGAGCCAGTCTCAGGGCAGTGAGTCCTTAGGACACAGGGTCCATTAGGAAATTGAACCAAACCCTGGTAAAAGGGAAAGAAGCTTCATCTTCTCAGGATCTCAAAAATTTAAGCTCTTACAGAAACAGCTTAGGTAGTTTCTAAAATGTGATAGAAACAATGCAAACTGCAGGCATCCCACAGACTCGCAAAAAGTAATTTTTAGATTGAAAATAATTTTGATAGGGGTGGGTATAAAAATATTACAGTATATATGACAGGTTTTTAAGTTTTAAAGTAGAAGTTGGCACAGTATGCTGAAAACTTCATTGAGTTACAGGTTTCAATTAGAGTTTGTGCTGTAGTAACCAAGAGACGCTATTTAAAAAAAGGGGGGGGGGCGGCTATTTACTGGCTTTTAGCATCAAATTTTCATGTTTACAGTACTGTGGGAAAAACAAAGCAGAACAAATATGCACTTTGTGAGGGGGAAAAAGTAGTTTTACATCTCTCAAGCACAAAATTTTGCATTAGCTTTTTTAATTATTATCCCTAAATAAAGATCTTTGTGTTTACTGGGCAACCAACACACAGAAATTCTACTTGTGTTCATCATTAGCTTGTGTTCTAGCTAAAATACCTAGCAAGAGCAGCAGAATAAGTAAAGCTTAGATTTTAAAAGGAAAATAGAAAAAACATTATTTAAAAAGTGATGCAATTATCTTTTTTTGCTCCCAAAGGAGGAAACAATCATTTCACAGGCATTACGTTTCAGAATTCTTGAAAGAAACTGAAACACATAAGTAAAGGTAAGATTAGATTAGAAGAAACAGATGTTAATACAAAGTAAGTATCCAAATAATTTAAAATCCACAGTAGTCTCATTCCTCCTTCAGTACCTATACATATAATCTAGTTCCTAAAATTATGTATGAGTTCAGAAGACCCCACCCAGTAAGGATCTAGCTTTGCCTTTTCAAAATACCTTAGCATTAAATACTATTAACTGCTTACCTACAATCAACAGCCCACAGTTTTCTTCTAAAAGTACATATCAAGCTATTTAACAAATAAAAAAGGTACTAAATATAAAATATAAATAAGGCCAAGGTTTCAAAGGAGATGCAATGCTCCACAGCTGCACAGTTACAGATGATTTACAGGTACTAAAGACCTTTAAAAAGGACGTTTCCAAAAGCATGTCCTGTTTTTCAACAGGATAAGCCTAAGAACAACAGCTTTCCCCACAAAGTTTGTCTCACTTGATTGAAAACAAGAGTACCAGAACTCTCAGTATGTAATAAATTGCCTTTGATTGAGATAGCATACTTGCCTGTTCACCAAGAACACAAACTGTAGAAGCACATCATTTCACTGCTCTGTATAAATATGCTTCAAAAAAACAAGCTCATGGGAACAAGGATTGTAAGCATCTAAGTCAATGCTGTAAGACAGTAATATTTCATGCCTTTGGATTTTGTTTTAGAAAACACCTATGATCAGAATAAAAAGTATTTCTACTTTTTGTTTGTTTTGTTCTATACTCACTGTATAAAAAAACCAAAAAACAGCCAAAGGTGTCCAGTTTCCTCAAATCTGTACAAACATTACTAAGCTCAGTCTTTTCAGACCAAAAGCCTTATTCAACATGCAAAGTGTATTGCAAACCAACATATGCTTTCAACAAGTTTAAATGCCAAGTTCATAAGTGCTGTTACTAAGACTCTGAAGGCCTGTTCTGTCTGTGGTAACGAGTGATGAAAGAGATAATCAAAGCCCTCAGTCTAACTGAGAAATGCTCAGAATTCAGAGGTGAGGGTGTGGGATGTGTTCAAGACTCCTATTATGCAAGTCACACAGAAAAAGGAGAGAAGTGTAGCTTGGCCCTCAGAGGGACAGAATCCTACAGTGTCCTACTATCTCCATATTTTCATCTTCTGGTTCCATTTCAGCCTTCTATTATCATAACCCACTTCTCCTCCATTATAAAATTAAACAAACCAATTGCCATGTACTGTTGGCAAATGAAAACAGCCAACCATTACTGCAGACTTCCAAAATCCCAGTTTCTTTTTCAGTCTTCAGGCATGAAGGCAGACCTGTTATATAGCAGAGGATGGGGATTTTCTTCCTTGGAAAACTCCAGCACTTGATGACTTTGATTGAATGGTAAAAGTTAAAATTTTAATGGATATTTGTTCCATAGTTCTTAAGAGTACAATAATGCTGTCCTTAAGTCATACAAAGAACATATAAATAAGTTTACATACGCATCAGATGAAAGATCCCATCACAGGCGTTAATATGAGACAAGAAGGAATTTCCTAAGCCTTGGCCAGTGTGGGCTCCTTTCACAAGGCCAGCAATATCCACCACATTCAGAAAGGCTGGAATTTTGCTGAAATACAAAAGTTTCATTATTGAAGCATACCAGGCAAAATTTTTGGCACAGAAATAAATTCAGAACATAAAAATACAACTTTTCTTTCTTCCTACAAGTTGTATGTCACAGTAGCTTTCTTCCTTGTTTAAGGTGTAATGTGTAAAAGACAAGATTTCCCCTCCCTTCCATGTAAAACATCAGCCATTCTTTTAATTTCTCTGTCATAATTAAAGTAAAATGAAATTAATTAGTTTCTAAGTATGGAATGATACTAACAGCTATATAATCAACCAGGCTTGGAATGTTGAGGCATGGTCAGTCATCTGAAATGACCAGTTTTCATAATACCAAAGGGATAAGACACACAAATGGCCATTGCACTCTGTATCACACAGTGTTATCATTTAGTGGTAATTAAAGCTAGCAGTGAGCAGTGATTCCCAAACAATTTGAAAGACACAGAACACAAGCTAAGATGAAGCCTGGCATTACAGTATAAAGAGCAATGATGTTTTCCACCATCATTAAGAACAGGTTAGCAGATGTATCAAGACGACATTTTATACAGCAATAAAAAGATAGTCATGAAGTTCAAATTAGTTTACAGAAAATAGAAAAAACCTTTTAGAACTATGGGAAATGCACATGGCAAATTATAAACTGCAGGCCTTCATCCTCTGCAGATTCTCAGGTTGTTTCAAAATGAGCAAATAACTTAATGGACATGAATATATATTTCAGGTATATTCTAAATCAATTTACTTCTCAAAATCCAGTTGAGTCAGAAAAAAAAAAAGCCTAAAAATTGGTGATAAGGTGTTGACGACAAGCACCTTCATATTCCCTAAATAAATGAGAACATCATAAACAGTGGCACAGAAAGAACCATACTGAAATGCTGCAAATTCCTCACCTGCAAAAGATCAGAAATTACACTCCACAGTCAAGACCTCCAATCTGATGGTTTCAAAATAAATAACTGGAACACTACTTGTTTTCCATCAAACACCATCACCATTACATTTCACTAGCACTACAATAAAATTAGCGCTATGCTAAGAACAGTTCACTATTCTACTGACAGTAAGGATAATGGAAAACACCCAAATCCTTAGCTCTAATAACAGTATGAAGGGCACGACTTATGCTATGAAGTCTGCAGGAACATACAGTGCCAATTTGTAAAGCAGTGAAAAAGCTTTCTTTTATAGTGAGTGTTCTGCAACATGAGATTCAAATCTGAAGACAAATTCTGTGGTCTACTTTAAGATGTCTTTTCCAAAGCCCTGTCACTGTAGTGCTGCTCACTGAACAGAAGCAACCACACAGGTGTGAATGTGTGCTAGAGACTCACCACTGAGCCATCGACCTCCCAGCCAACCCTGTACAGAAACCTCTGAATAGCAGTACATTTCTGGAGGCTTTATTGTCCACACCCCAAACCAAGCCTCATTTTTACTAGTGTGACAGCTTGCCAATAAACATATTCAAAATACTTGAAAGCATGACTGCTGTAACAGAAGCAAACTCTACCAGCATCAGAAAACCACCCTCCTTTTCCTATCTTGATAGCTGGTTGGGCAGCTATAACCCAAACAGAAAAGGCTGTAGTCATGGAAATCTATGGACCGGACCATTGTCTCTGCTCAGAGACATGGGCTTAGATAGAACAAAACAAGTTTCAAACTTTTCACTGGCAGTCTGACTTCCACTTGACTGCAAATAACACACACAGTTCAATATTAGCAGATGCACTGCCTCACTTGAAATTAAACTCTCTAATTTGGGAAGAAGTAAACTTTTAGAATCTGTATGCAACACCAATATTTCTGGGAATTGTGGTGACCTAAAAGCAAATGATCTTATCCTGGATTTGCTCTCAGTCTTCCTTTAACACTTTCCACGAAAAAAATATTTATTACAACTGAACTACACCACAAGGCAAGATCCAGACCTTTTTTTTTTTTTTTAACCAAGGTGAAGTTCAAAACATCACTGAACCTGTCCAGGTGATAAACTGGGGCTTAATGATGTTTCATACCATTAACACCTTTGTGATGTGCAGAGAAACAAGCATGAATAGAACACAATACTTAGAAGACCAAGTTTTAAAAAATTCACAAGAAATATTTAGAATACAGCAGGAGTTACTTAAATTCAGGTACATATATATTGACTTTTAGGTTTAAGCTTCACTAGACTGATGGAAAGAACGGCCCATCCTTGGGAAGCAGATGTGTACTGCAAGTTAATCCTGTTGAATGCAGTAGAAACAACATAACTTAAAGTACATTCTAAAGTAAATGAATTTTTAAAATTTCACATTTTTGTCTTGCTGTGGTTTTCTTAGCAAATTAACTTTTTTTTTTATCTACCAGTACACAAACTCAAATGAAAACAGTAAACACTTACGTTTAACAAACTGCTAAAAGTAATGCACCTTCTGAAGTAACTCCATTAAGGCATTAACGCCATAACTCTTTTTTAACGCATTCTGCAGAATAAACAGCAGCAACTTCCCAGTCAAGAGTTGATATAATTCCTCACTTTTTGACACATAACTAAGTCTAGCGCAAGGTAAAAAAATGCCACTCTTTTAAAGCAATTCTCCATTGTCATTTTAAGTTGTTTTAAGAAAAACAAAGGTGGTGTTAAAAATGTTCTCCTTCTATGCTTCCCTCTCAGCAATCCCGTAGGATTAACTTCCTGGCCAGCCAGCAGAAGAATTCACACTTTCCCTACAGAGATGCCAGATACCTTCATATGCAGATGAACCACTCTATCACCAGAATCAACCTCATTTGCTAGAGAATGGAAAGAAAATCCCAGCACTGTTTATTTCACAATTTACTAATACCAGCAAGAGACCTTTGAAGATCTGGGTTTCCAGGACTTCTCACCTTCACCTTGGGTACCAAAAACCTAACATTCCAGGCAAAATAAAAACATTGCCATTCTTGGCAGTTCTTTTCCTAAGCCTAACTCTATTTCATCATAGGAAGATTCATACAGAGAAAATCATGAAAAGGCACAAACTTGTCAGACCTGCCTATGCTCTGAAGGACAAAGAGTAAACATTATGAAACTAAATAAACAGAAACCACTGCGAAGAATGGGGGAAGGTACCATATATCTCAAAAGTAGTTTAGTTCTTTTAAATGTAGAAGAGTTAACTGGATTCTTTTTTCCCCCTCCTCTAAACAGATTAATTTCCATTTCTTGAGATTCGTTAGTCAGCATTAGCATAATGTCACTGAGCCTCAAATGATCATCAGGAACAGGTGGCAGCAACTGATCATTTGTACAAATCAGTGCAACACCAATCTACCATAAAGCATGTCACAGGAATTCATAATTTGAAACAGATCACCAAATCCAGAAGTTTTTCTGCATTTTATGTGTAGGTATAATTGTTGATCAAGGATTTTTTACTTCACTTTGAAATACAGCAACAGTGGTTTTCTGCCAGCATACTTCCTCTGCTGTACAAGCTACTGTGCAGCAAAGAGCACGAGGCTCAGTGGGCCAAAGCACAATTTTGCAGCCCAGAGGCTAAGGTATTTATTAAGGACTAAAAGACTTGCACATCCATACGCTTATCCACTTTCCAGGGGAGGAGGTCTACTCACCAACATCATTTGCTGTCCAAAAAAGTTATTTAAACAGGCAAGACTAGTTTCTGCATCTGACCTTTTTGTTCAGAACAGCAGTAATGAACACTACAATGCATTTAATGTATTTCTTTTAAAATGCACACATATACAGTATCTGGAATTTGTTGTGTGTATTTTTTTTTTTTTTTTTCAAAAAGTCTAGAGAAAAAGGCATATATTTATTTCTTGAGTGTCTACACATAACTGTTTACTTGAGAAACATAACAGTCAGTGCACATCTGAAGTCTGGCTTAGTCTGAAATGTCATAACCAAAATACTGTTTCTCTCCCTGGGTTTTTATTCTTTTAGGTTTCTACAGTTTCTCTTCTCCAATGAAAACAACAGCCCAGCAATTTATTTGCAGCATTTACTGAAGTTTGATTAAATCTCGCATCCACCAGGAGACCCTGGAAATCCACATGACAGCTTCAACTAAGTTCAAAATGTAGCCATTTCCCAGTAAGCCTGGTTGATAATTCTTGTTGGTAATTCTCATAACGCACTCACTTTTTATTCATTTCTTGAACATTCACGGAATTTACCTGAATTCAAGGTCCACCTGACCCTAGGTCCCACATACCAAACAGGTCAGATGCTTCAGTATAATTAGCATAAAAACGTGCAGCTACTCTTTTTCTCTTTGGTAAAGCCAAATGTGCTACCCATCTCCTGGTTCTAACACAGGCTTTTCTGCCTTGAAAAGTTGTTATTTGAAATCTGTTAGAAAGGAAAGTTGCTCTTCTTTCCCAGAAAAATGATACAACTCAAGTGGAAGACATCAGTTAAGAGTTCACAAATGACCTGAACTAAAAGTAGCAACATAGCAGAGCATGTATATCGCAGCAACTTCTTAGAAAGCCATTCAACTCAGTCTGTCATCACTGCTATTTCTGGCCCATTTCCAAACAGAAGAGAGCAATTCACAGTCCCTTCCTCCTCCAGAAGCTTGTATTCCCTATTACAGCTTCTGTAGTCAACCTTGCAAGAAGTTTTGACAACATATACCTCACAGGATAATTAAAGAAATCTGCTTCTGAAGAACTAGGTACTGCAGACAAATCCTGGTCATTTCTTAACAAGAACAATGTCATGAAGAGCATCTTATCCAGAGTATTGACAAACAAGACTTGAACCTAACAGCACATGAACCAGAAGTGAAAAATCTGCTAATGAAGTTCCACTTGCATGTCTTATAAAAACATAAAAGATTCAAAGTAGATTAAGACGCATACTGTGTTCCATGGATGTCAAATACCTGTATTCTCAAACTATTCAGTAAGTAACATAATACAAATGACAACAACATGCAACTAAATTTTGCCTTCTCCCACCAGGCAGAAAAGACGGATCAAGTCACCACTGCTTAAGCTCTCGAATTCACTGGTGGCAAATTATACATTTTAAATACTAGTACAAATATCGCAGCCAAGCTGATTTACTCGGGCTCAGAACTCACTGCAGAGCAGACAAACTCAGTAACATCAAAGGAAGCATATCAGCAACAGGGTATACTTGCCAATTCCCAGTTGTTTTCTGTAAAAAAACTTACCGAGGTTGGTATGTCACAGTTGCATCAAGCTAAGTTATTCATGTTTCACTCTGGAGTTACATGTGGTTTTCATTTACATAAAAGCTCTTTTTAAACTTAGAGTAAGTCCCACGGAATCCCAAAACAACCCGAGTTGGAAGGCATCCACAAGGATCATTGAATGAAACTCCTATCCCTGTATAAGATAGCCCCAAAATTTATACCACATTATATCATTCAGAAGCCCACTGCTGATCTGGTTTCTACATAGTACTTTCCACTGATCACATAATTTTTACTTAAAAACTTTATCAAGTATCTGGGCACGCTATCCCACAGTAAGTTCAAGAGACTTTATTACATGGGACTTCCATGATCTAGATAACAATGGAAGTTACCACTCAGGTGCAATTCAATAACTCTGACTTAAGCACTAGAGAGAGATCTGAATGCATTAATTTTAATAACCTACAATGCAACTAAACAAACCAAGGGAATCTGCTGACAAGGACAGAGATCCTGAAGTACACCAGACAGTGCTGGAGATGAAGAGGGGTAGTTGCACTTTGCATATTACCCTCCGGTGTAATAACCAGGATTGCTTTAAAGTTTGAAAATAACATCCAAAATAGATTTAAAACACTCTAAGTTTAATAGAAATGTTTGTGGTTGCAATAAGCATTGTGTTTTGTGAACACATGTGCAAGACAACGCACCTACTTACAGGTGTAAATAAACAAGAAATTAAATGAGTACTGATAACCTGAGAAAGGATAAATCAAACTACTGACATTTTATCCTCTCATGCTTATAATCCCATTTGATTTTAACTGGAGGAGGAGGAAGCAGAAACAGACTTTAAAAATCACATTTTAATTAATGTTTTCACACAGGTGAATTACTATCAACCAATACAGTCCTTTGCTTTTAACTATTCACAGTTAAAACACAACGGAGGCTCACATTGCTTCTACCAAGTATTTCTTCTAGCTAATCACAGAGTTTAAAAGTAAAAAAGAAAGAATGTGAGTAATTGCAATGAGGAGATCCTCACTCAAAACCATTCTGAAGCTCATACCAGATGTTGCCACTGAGAGACAGTTCCTGGTCAGGCACAGCTTGCTACAGCTGTGGCATCAGGCAGGACCATATGGGCTAAGCCTGGTGGGAGTATGTACTCAAAGGCTTTCTAGAGATTTCTGAGCTACGACACAAATCACTTGTCCAAATGACATTAGTTTGACATATTTACACTAAAATACATATTTAGGCTTAAGATGATTAAGTAACATCATAATGAAATTTAGATCAAAAAAATGCACAAGAACAGCTTTAATAAAACTGTCACCAAGTTACTAAGTCCCATTAAAATATCAACTGCATTTAACAGAACAACTGTTTCTGGCTTCCAAGTTTCAATTTTCAAGGTGGGAGCTAAGTGCTGAGATAAAGAACATCTCCAATTCAGAATTAGCAGATATCATCCTTTGCTACCTAGTATAAAATTCATGCATGGGGAGCAGAGGAGGAGGAGGAGGAAATAGATATTTCTCCTTTAGCTCCTGCTGAAGTAATCAGCCCAGAGAAAAGATTCTTTTTCCAATTACTAAAGCGGAGCTAATTCAGTGTTAGTCTACCAAAGCATGCCTGAAACTACCCATATTAGCAGAACAGGGGTAGGACAACAACATTAAAAAAGTCAACAGTCTTTTCTTTCAGAAAAAGTTACATGTTGGCACAATGCAACAAGTATGAGTTCTCACTGAATATTCTATAAACTTTAAAACAAAGAAAGCAGTTTAACTACATAAATTAAGTTAGTAATAGAATATAAACTATGACTTTAAAATAACAAGCATTCAGAATTATTAAGGTTGTGTTTGTTTGGTCTTTTTTGATATCTACAATTTCATACACACAAGAAAGCAAGCAACAGGAAACATTAAAGCTCAGGGACCGTTGCTCATCTAGTTCATTTGGCAGCACCAAAGCAGTTTTTAATGGAAGTTCTTAGAGTCCACCTTCTATGTACAGTCCATATCACTGAATTTATTTATTGTAAATAGTCACATACATCATCCCACTACTGCAGAAATAAAACAGCACAGTTTATAAGTTCTGGCAGTGTACTCTAACTATTAAGTGCAGATTTACCTTTACACGTTAATCTCTAAAACACTGACTACATGATTTAATTTACAAACATTTGCATTTCCAATTAATTAATATCAATCAGCTCTCAGCATGGACTAACAAGCAACTGTGCACCAGTCCCATCCAAGCTGATGCCACCTTCTTTTGGAGATCAGAACAGATCTTCAAGCAACAAATGGTACCCGAAAAGCCAACTCTTCTGCTGATGGCAGAATGAACACAAACTCACACTAGCAACACTTTCAGTAACAGAGTCTGTCTCCCTGTGGCAGCAATCTCAGCCCCATGTGACATACAGTGATTCCATGCCCAGACTTGCCCCACTCTTCCTTCACTCGTTCACAGCAGGCAGCAAGGCAAAATCACTTTAGTCTGTCGTTTACCTTCATTCAAACAAAATTATAGAATCATCCTTCTTTTTTTTTTCCCCCTACCTCCCAACAATGACTGCAGTTACACCATGACTAAGTGTGACACATGGGAACTAAAAATCTGAATGCTTCAGATCCTTTAAAAGACAAAGACAAAACCTTGAGGCTAGACAAGAGTTTAATTTAAAGACAACTCAATGTTTATGAAACATATGCATCTAAGATTATATCTACTAATCCAAACAAGTAAAAGATTAACACAGAGCATATTACATAAAGATGAAAATCAAGTCTATGCAAGAGAAATTAAAGCATTCAAACTACAATTCGGTTGTGTATCTTCATGACCATAGCCTTCTCCTTCTGAGCTAGTCTCAGACAGACAAGCACAAACAGCCCAAGAGGAGTTACTTCAGTCTACTGTGAAACTGAACTCTCACCAGTTATCACCGTTTTATTCGTTATCGTGAAACATTAAAATCATACAAGCATAAGTGAATTCAGGAGCCGTAACTACCAACTAATCCCTATACCCACTGATTTTATGTAAAAAATACTCTTCTTTAGAAGTCAAAAGACCATTCAAATGAAAGCTGATGTACTATTTATATTCAACTTATTATCCATTTCAGTATATCTATAAAGCATACAGATTCAGTAAATGTACTACTTTCATTAATAGTTAAGGATGATCGTTTTTCAAGAGAGAGTTTGCACATCAGAGAACATGAATACAGGTATTTACAATCTTAGCACTCCTTGTAAGGATAGACGGCCAAGAGCAGGATGAGGAGAGAGGTAATAATCTCTTTGTCACTTCAACAATTCATTTAGAAGTTGCCAGTCATAACTAAGAGAGAAGGAGGAGATTATTGGTGTGGCCAAAGCAGAAGTAACATCACAATTTAGAACAAATCTGTCAACAAAACTTAAAAGCCATACCACTGTCTCTGCCCAGCCAACAGCCAGAAAGTTTTGTCTCAAATTCAGCAGAGCTTTGTTTAATAATCCATAGCACTTAATACTCAGTTTAAGAGGGAAAAAAAAACCAAGATAACATGTTATAACAATCCACCTACAAAACAAACATGTCCATATTAATGCATTTTCCAGTATTTAAAAAGTGCACAGCAATTACAGACGGAAGCAACTTCTTTGGACCTGAAAATGCAGCTAAGAAATAGAGTTTTGGTCAAAGACTAATCAATCTTTTTTAATTGTGGGTGTGATTTGGCTCTAAAATAGAAGCCCAAGGGTTGAACAAAAGTAGACGAGCATGCTAAACTGCCCTACAATTTAGGCACACTCCTTTGTTCAAGACTCCGCTGCAAGTAACTGCAAACTGAAATTAACAAGTCACAAATGTCTATTTAAGTTTCTGAGCCACTACCCTCAAAAACAGGAATACCTAGCAACAAGTAGTGCCGAGCAATGACTCAAACCACAAGGGTCATACTGGAGAAATGTAGGGTGTGTATAATACTGGTATACTATAGGTACATATGCCTTTTCACATTCTAAAACACACATTAGTAAAACTCTAATTAAAGGTATTATAGGTGCATTAAGCATCTATGAAAACTTCAGGTTCAGAAATACTATCTCAGCTGCTTAACTAAAGAAAAATACTAAGAATTTGCGTTACCTTGGAGGTTTGTGGTATTGGCATAGGAAGTCAAATCTGTCATCTGGTACAGGTACTCGACTCTCATTTGGATCAATAGTACAGAAAGGAAAGTTTTCTGCTGCCGCTTGACTCTTTGTTAACACATTGAAAAACGTGGATTTCCTACAAACAAAATACACATATTCTTTAAGAAGTTCAAAACAGAAGCATTTAAAAGGGCTGTACAGAACACATCTTATTCCAACTCAAATGCAATATAGAAGTATATCTTTACTTCAGCAAAAGTGACCATTACCACTTTCAAATACACAGTGTCCTATGGAAACCTGACAATGTTTAGCTCTCCTCCCTGCCCCTGAAAACTACCCTAAGCGACTATATTGCAAATTTCAATTGGTAAAGAAATTCTAAGTCAAAAGCAATGCATAGCTCTACTGGCCACTACTAACTTTCCTGAAGCACAAAGTGAGAAATGGATAAGGATGCTTGAAACTTACTCTGAGTGAAACAGTTTTGCCAAGACTCACCAGCTCCTTCCACAACTGTATTGTTTCTTCAGTTTATTTATGTATTAACACAATTTCAGTATCTAAGCAATAGAAGTCAACAAACAAAAGAGAAAAAGGGGGCACAGAGAGCAAACCACATCGGTCAATCAATTACAAGTCATCTTCTGTGCATATGAAGACATAGTTCTACTTTACCAAACATTTCTTCATCCTTGTTAAATATCACTTGGGGAAAAAAATTTAAGTGGTATTAGGAAAAACAGAACATTTTTACTTAAACTAAGTAGCAGATTGCTTTGTTAGTTGGCATTTATTAAACCAAAATGAATCAAATTTTGAGTTATAACTAAAAGAAAGTTCTTAATCAGCTCCTGAATCTTCTACAGTTAATATTCTGGGGGCTGGGGGGTTTTTCAGTTTCATATAACTCCTCAGCCACAGACATCAGCCTGAAAGCTGTTCTGCATACAGCCAACATGCTCAAAAGTCAGTCAGAATTTTATTTGAAAGTTACATCATAACATGACTGTAAATGCTAATTTTCCCTATAGACATCGTAGAATGTTACTGCTAAATACTTCCTTTCTAGTGTGCAACCCACCTACACACTGAAAAAATATAATAAATTATAATGAAAAGAGAAAAAAGCGGTACTTATGGCTCCTAGACATCCTCAAAGACCTTTCCTCCAATTTTTTAATGATTTAACATTTGAGGATGTTGAGAACTTCTTTCAGTAAATACGATACAGAAATTAATACAGATAGTTTCACCCAGATATTCTCCAGGTAATGTGATACCTATATAAGTGCTTTAAGTATAGCTTGTTTCATAAGCCATAAGAACTACAGCTGATAAGTTTCACAGAGAACAAGGATTCATCTTCCATCATCTCTCCCAAACTGTAACTTACACTACAAACTCTGAATAAGTTTCAAGGATGGAACCCTTCTTCACAGCTAATGACGCTTATGGTATCATTAACCCCTCCCTATACAAATGACAAGGAAGTTGGAGAGGGATTCTTCATCGGGGAGTACAGTAATAGGATGGGGAGGAACAGTGTTAAGCTGAAAGAGAGGAGATTTAGATTAGCTATTTAGGAAGGCGTTTTTTACTGTGAGGGTGGGGAGGCCCTGGCACAAGCTGCCCAGGCACAAGCTGCCCAGAGAAGTCATGGATGCCCCATCCCTGGAGATGTTCAAGGCCAGGTTGGATGAGGCTTTCAGCAATCTGATCCAGCAGAAGGTGTCCAAGACCAGGCTGGATGAGGCTTTGAGCCTCCTGACCCAGCGGGAGGTGTCCCTGCCCCCTGCTAGGGGGTTGGAACTGAAGTTTAAGGTGCTTTCCAACCCAAACCATTCTGTGATCCTAAGAAATTGCAATAAACGAGTTATTCGGCATTTTGGCAGAATTTTGGTTTCCAGAGTGTGTTTGTAACAGAAATAAAAGGCAATTTGTACGCACGTTCACGTACGCACGTGTACTTGCATAAAAGCAGGCATCCCACACACAACACACACAAAACACACACACACCCCCCCAAGAAGTAAGAAAACGCAAAAACCCGCAGCATTTTAAACAACTCAACAATCACTAAGGTGTTTTTTTTTTTCCTCTTCGTTTTACCCTTTAGCATTATCTTGCCCAGACTCGTCCACGCCGGCCTCAGGCGTTCCCCGGGCGGGCTGCTCCCCGCCACCTACCCGACATTGGGCAGTCCGACGATCCCGATCTTCAGGGACGTCCCGAACCTCCCTATGATCGGGTGTGACTTCACCCCGTCGCTTCCCTTTTTGGGGGGCATCTGGAAGCAAGAAAGAAGGAGGAGGTGCAGGAGGCAGAAAAGACCCACGCACCGAGCAGCAGCGCCTGAGAGGAAGCGGCGGCGGCGGAACGGGCGGGACCGAGAGAGCCCATTGGCCGAGGGGGAAAGGTCGCCCGGGAGGGCCGAGTCTCACCGGCACCGCCCCCGTGGCCGAGGGGTGGAGTTGCGGTGCCGTCAGCACGGGCAGGGAGGGTTGGGGTTGTTCAGCCTGGAGAAGAGGAAGCTCCGGAGAGAACTTCTGTCAGAAACGGTGTGACCAGCAGGTCCAGGGAGGTGATTCTCCCTCTGTACTCCGCACTGGTGAAGACTGCTCCTTGAATCCTGTGTTCAGTTCTGGGCCCCTCAGCACAAGAAGGATGTTGAGGCTCTGGAGCGAGTCCAGAGAAGAGCAACGAAGCTGGTGAAGGGGCTGGAGAACAGGCCTTATGAGGAACGGCTGAGAGAGCTGGGGTTTTTTATCCTGGAGAAGAGGAGGCTGAGGGGAGACCTCGTTGCTCTCTCCAACTACCTGAAAGGAGGTTATAGAGAGGAGGGAGCTGGGCTCTTCTCCCAAGTTACAGGGGACAGGACAAGAGGCAATGGCCTCAGGCTCTGCCTTGGGAGGTTCAGGCTGGACATCAGGAAATATTTTTCACAGAAAGGGTCATTGGGCACTGGAACAGGCTGAACTGGACTGGAGCTCCTGGTGGAGCTTGAGGCCGTTCCCCTTTGTCCTATCACCTGTCACTTGGAAGAAGAGGCCAACACCCACCTCTCTACAACCTCCTTTGAGGTAGTTGTAGAGAGCAATAAAGTCTCACCTCCATCAACCACATGCAGCAAGACAAGAACTGTTACAGAATACATTTCCCACTTACACGCATACGTATAAATTTTCCCAGAAGTCCTATGCATATTTTATTACTTTCCAAGGTCTAATTTTAATGTTATGAAATTCCACTGTCAAAAGTCTTGCTAATTTGGAGCTGGCTTCAGCTCTCTACGTGACCTTGCCTTTCAGATTACTTAGGATTCCAAACAGGTGATTACAGAAGAAGAGACATCTGTTCGGTACAAATTGTTCCTCACACAATACGTTATTATTTTCAGAGACAGTGTCCTAAAACCACCATTTTAAGGAAAACATTGGAGAAAGAAAACATGCTATCAGAGGGACATTCTATTTAACTTTCAAAAACCACAAGTGCTTAGACAAAACTTAACCATACATTAACTTAAATCAAAATATTCCACTTTGAAATATTCCACATATTGTGTCAGTATATAATTAAGCCAGATAGCAAGGACTAGCACAATAATAAGAGGAAGAAGAACCAGCTAGGACCAGATGCAGCCTTGAAGAGATGCCCAACTAGTCTAAGAGCATGCACAAGGAGAGTTGAAAAGCCCAGCTGTGAGGAAGGTCTGCAACCTCCATCCAGAGACCCCTGAAGAAGACCCCCAGACTGTAGAGTGCATGCACCAAGAGGTGAAAACTTATGTAAATAAATTCCAGGAAGTGATAATAATAGACACATCTGTTCCAGGAAAAGTGATGAGTATGTATGCTTTGACTCTATAGAGCTTTTCTGAATTGTACTGGAAGTTGCACACACATTAGGTGGAGCTATCCCCTGCATGCCCAGCATCACGTTGAAGTATATCTTACTTAATAACCACGTTGGCATTGATTATTGAGTTTCATGGCATCACATTAGGAAGAAATTCTTCATGATGAGGACAGTGAGGCACAGGAAAAGGTTAAACCATGGATGCCTCCTCCCTGGAAGTGTTCAAGGCCATGTAGGATGGGGTCTTGAGCAGCCTGGTATGGCAGGAGGGTGGAATTAGATGATCTTTAAGGTCCCTTCCAGCCGACACCATTGTAGGATTGTCAGGCTTGGTGCCATCACTACTTTCCTAGGGACCGTATTCCAGCACTCCACCACCCTTCAAGTGGAGAACTTTTACCTAATATCCAACCTAAACCTCCCCTCTCATATCTTCCTGCAATTCCCTCAGGTCCTACCATTGGTTGCTAGAGAGAAGACATGAGCACCTGATGCTCCTCCTTCCCTTGTGAGGAAGCAGTAAACTGCAGTGAGATCTCCCCTCAGTGTCCTTTTCTCCAGGCTAAACAGAGTAAGCAAATTTGGCTGCTCCTCATACAGCTTCCCGACTAAATCCTTCAACAACCTTGTGGCCCTCTTCTGGACACTCTCCAGTAGCTTTGTACCCTTTTTATACAGTGGTGCCCAAAACTGCATATAGTACTCAAGGTGAGGCCACACCATTGTGGGACAATCATCTCCCTCGATCAGCTAGCAATGCCACTGGGATGTACTGTTAACTCATCCTGGCTCTTGTTCAATGGCAAGTTGAACATAAGCCCACCAGAACCTCCAGATCCCTTTCCACAGGGTTGTTGTCTAGCCTCTCACTCCTCCGTCTGTATGTATATCCAGGGCTGCCATGCCCCAGATGCAAAATCTGGCACTTGCATCTGTTAAATATATGGTTGGTGATTGTCTAGATCCCTCGGCAGGGCCTCTTTGCCCTCAAGAGTGTCAGCAGCTCCCCCTAGTTTTACGTTGTCCTCAGATTTAGTTATTAAACCCTCAAGTCCTGCATTGAAATAATTTATGAAGGAGTACTAGCCCTGAGATAGATCCCTGCGGAACCCTTCTAGTAGCTGGTAGCCAGGCTGATGTTACCCCATTTACTACGACCCTTTGAGCCCAGCCCATCAGCCAACTGCTCAGCCATTGCATTATGTGTTTATCCAGCCGCATGCTGGACGTTTTGATAATTAACCATCTGCAAGAGTCACTGAGATCACTGATTGCCCTGCAAAGCATTACCTTGATTATATAATTTGTACAGGGAAAAAAAAGACTACTTCGAATTAATCCAAGTCAATAATTGTTACAACTTGTCTTCATTCCTTGTCTAGATCGGTTTTTTCTTCTGTCTTAATCTGTGCTGATGTTATCTTCAGAATCAACCAAGAACCCTAGCTGTATGTGCAATTTCCTTCTGTGAATATTTTAAAATATTTTAACTGAAGCCAAATTCTTTTTTTTAATCCAACTTTATCAAACTTCTGTTAAAAACTAAATAAATAAGTCAACAGTAAGAAAACAACAATTCTCTCAAACTAAATTGGCCCAGTCAAAGTATGTGATGCTATTATTTAGGATGTCCTTTATAGGCTTTTTTTTAAGTGATTGTGAGCTCCTAAAGCTTCCTGAGATGATTATGGCTTGCAAAGAAACTGTGAACAAGAACTTGGACCCTTGTGGAAATAATAACATAAATGAAAGCGAAGCATCAAGACACAAGGAGTAATGCTGTTCACTGCATGGAGGGCTGTGGGCTTAAATTTCTTGGTCTTCTGTTTTCCAACCAAACAATCATACACCAGAGCAGGAAGCACTGGAAAGGTGAAATACTCAGTGCTCAGAGAAGTGCAGTGAGCATCCATATGCTTCTTGCATTCAAAGAGTTGGTTGGGCACACTATTAGATTTTTGTTCATGCTTATCTAAATTTATAAAGATGGTATTTGCTCAAGAGGAGCCCATCATAAACACGGTGGGATTTATTTATAGCAATTCACATGGCAGTCCAATAACTGACAAAGGAATCATCCTTCTGAGAGGACAGAATTGGGAATAAATTAGAGGTTTCAAGAACAGACGGAAGACTTAGAATCCATGAAAAATTAAGTGTGGAATATTACAGAAGTCAGACCAGAACTCCTAAACTAATTTAAAGAAATTTTCTTTCACTCAGACTCTGCTTCTCTGAACATTTAAAGGCAGACACCATCAAGTGTTTGCCTGCTAAGAAAATTGAAGGAGAGAAGGCAGTAAAAACTGTTCTTGTAGCACTTCCTATTTTAAGTCTATAAGATCAAATTCTCAAAACTTGAAAAACAGCAGAGTGAAGGAGTCAAGGTGAGAGTATCATCAAATTATATGTAATCTCTGTCACAATAAAAGGAATATAATCTTGAACATTTAAAAGAAATCTTTTTTTGTTTTCTTTTTTTCTAAGAAGGACACTTTTACTAGGCCTAATTTGGAATTACACATTAAAAATGGCTGATACGGTGTGGGGTTTTTTTAGTGCCATGAGATTTCTTCAAAAATATGTTTCAGGGAAAGAATGCTTTATTTGTTCAGGGCTTTTGTATTAGTATAGTGATAATCAATAATAGTTAGCTCTTGCTGGTAACATGATTGCATGGTCTTTCTACTGTCTTAAAATCTAGCTTTATACATTTAAGAGTGGGGAAAAAAGAGTATCAGCTAGCTAATTTGGATTAAAACAGAGTTACTTAGCTGTTGAATGAAGCTAATGGATTACTACAACAAACCTTCAGAGACACATAACTTAACCAAAAATATTTATAAGTAACTGCAGAGTTGCCCCTTCATCCTTCACATCCCTAAATAACAAACCTGAGCAAACAAAATTGGTTTCCATTTCAGGAACAGAATAAACATTTCTTAGTTTTCCACCCTTCTAAAGTTATAGAGCCCATACTTATCCTGGAAGTAGGGTTATGTGAGACAATCTCACAGCAACAGTAAGGCATGGGTTTGCCTAGTTCTATCAATAGAACCACAAACTTGCTGAAAGGCTGCTTTTGGAGGGCTGCTTTTGGAGAGCTTATCCGTTTATTACATTTTCTCACCATCCTAACATTTTGTCTGACAATTTTGTTGTCCATATTTTTAGTGCAGGCATGCTAGCTCTCAGAAGATAAACACTTATACTGTCTTCTTGAAATAAAAACTCTTACTCTGCTGAATATTTGTGTGTCACCAGAAAGATGGTATTTGTGTAGCAGCCAGTTGAGTTTAACTTTTTTTTCTTACCAGTTCATAAGCACAATACACACATAAGGAATTTGCCACATGAAGTAAAGGAGAGAGAGAGTGAGTGTGTGTTTGAGTGTATTTCTTTAGTATATGCTCTTCATACAACATACTGTAGTATTTCCTCCACCCCTCCTATTAATCTCAGTATCTAATTTACTGTTAAATGCACAGCCACTTGGCTAAATACAGATACTAGATTGTGAAGCATTTGATTCCTTCAGGTAGAAATTGTGTCTTGGCAATGTAACATTTCGTCTTACTGGATTTTGATTTCAAGTTGCTTTTAGAGTCATGGTTTGCTTTACCTAGTTGAATGTGCCTATTCAAATCTGTCATAATGGTGAAAACCTCATTTTAAACTGGCACGCACAGTTTAAACCACAATAACCTTAACTGTATTACAGTCAAAATGTCTTTTCTAAGTTTAACAGAAAAAATATCTAGAGAGCAGTCATCTCAATGTCAACTCTCCAGCACAGAAGTACTGCACAAACACAGCTTATTGTACAGCTGGAACACGTGCAGAAGTCAAACAGCCCTGGAGCAACTCTACCTGATTAAAAACAATGTTTAAGGGAGAGTAATAAAACAAACACCTTGTGGTTTGTGCCACCAACATGCTCTTTGCTTTTTGCTCCCCAGAACATATATTTACTGCAAAGTCACCGTTAACTGCAAAAATAAGTGGTTTTGTAGAACTGAAAGAATAAAAACAGAGCCCCTGATCCTAGCTGTGACCAGGAAATGTTCAGCACAACCCAGGGGGTGAGAAGAACACAGCTGCTTCTCCACACCCCCGCTCCTGAATTGCCTGGGTCCATGCCACTTGGAGGGAACCGGATGGCTCCCTGTAATAAATACACTTAGCACTAAAAAGAAACTACTCAAGGGCACGGTCTGAACTAACTGCTGTTCATTGAGTTCTGTGAAGTTTCGAGGTAGTCATCATGCAGCTGAACTGTACTTTAAGACAATATATTTAAATGTTATATTTGGTAGGGTTCAATAGCATTTGTTCTTTTAACTGTGGATTTAATGTTTCATAGAGAATTTAACCTTATGCCGTTCTTTATATGCTTAAATTGGTACTATACTTTCTGGTTTGTATTTACTGATCTCCCTGCTTTTGTACTGTGCTAACTATCCTCATTTTAGGAATCATAGCAGGTTGTTAATGATGTTAGTGCAGCTCCAAAGCCAGGATTGCTATATTAGTATAAAGCATCTCTTACCCCTTTCTGCAATAACCCATAAACTGTCCATCTAGAAACATATAATGCACGACAGTCTGATCTGGCACATATTAATAATATTTGTGGGTCTGTTTGCAGGTACCACAGCTGCTCCCTGGAAAACTGCAGGATCACATCTCTCTGGGCTGGGAATCATAACCTTCCCCACAGAGTTCCCAAGCGGTTTCAGGCATTAAAGAAGAATACAGCAACAGACACGATGCCTGTGGTTGTATTTTACACTTTACAATTTTTTCAGAACATTTTCTCTGAACACACATGTTTCTACTCACACTAACTTCAACAGCTCTCTTGGAATGGGACAAGGGAGTCCTCACTCTGGTAAAGCTTCTGTTGAAGTTAGTGCATAATGTCTTGGCTAACGACTGAAAGGTCTGGCTTCTTGATTTTACGTACTGATGTGTCCACAGTGATAATATGGGAGAGCCAGAGGACACTGCCACCTCTTCCCCTTAAACTTGTGCTTTCAGACATCATATTTACATTAAAAAAAAAACCCAGAAAACCCAAAAAAACCAAGACAAACAGCACACATTTTTGTGGAACTTGTCGCAGGCTGAACTAACCTAAGAGCTTTGCTACATTTCTTCCATACTGTATAATGAAGGATCAAGATAAGGTGTTAAGGAGTCTCTGCTTCTGGCAGGGGGTTTGAAACAGGGCGATCTCTAAGGTCCCTTCCAACCCAAACCATTCTATGATTCTGTGATCATGCATCAACTCTTAATTTAATATGTCTATTATTTTATAGCCTGAAGTGTTCAGATAAAACTGATTAATACTATTCATCTACATTTCTAGAGGCTGGGAAGAAGAGTTACTCACCAGCAATAGTTAAGACACCACTTACAAAACATCAAAGAATTCCTTAAGCTCTGGAAAACTTGCAGCTTTCACCGGGTCAACTGTAGTTCTGGGAAGAATTGCAACAGCTGCACCACTGCAGAGGCAGCACTTGCCGCAGCAATGATGGAATCACTAGCTGGATGCTGAGCCCAGTGCAGTGCGCTGAAAGGGGCTGCAACATGCTCCTCCACACACTTATTTGAGCAACAAAGTGCACCATACCTATGCATGTAGAATTGATAGGATTGCTCTTAAAAATGGATAAAATTTCAAGAGTTTACAACTGCAATCATCTAGAAGATTTTTCTCATGAACATACACTCTTTTAATCGTTATTTGTGTGTACAGCTAAGTACAATTCAGAAATGTCACATTGCCACCACACTCCTGGAGAAACTGAGATTATGGTTTCAGTTCTTTCAGCAATTTCTGAAAATACAATAAAGCTTTCTTTTCTAGAATGCTTTGCTTTCTATGTAAATATTAGCTGCAAACTGTTTGTATTATATTCTTTTGGTTATGATAAAAATCCAGTTATTACTTCTTAGTAATTCTGTAACTCTATTATAAAAATCAACCCCAAGAAAAAGCAACTTAAGCCTCAGATCATATATAAATGTCATTCATTGAAGTGTAGTTTTCTTTATATTAAAAAAAGTCAAAACACAATTATGCCTCATCTAAGTCTTCAGGAGAGGACCTCTTAGCTGCTTTGCAACTTCATAATTCTCCACTTGAAAAAGCTTAGGAGCTTAGCAGATCTTCACGCAACACAGATGTTTTCCCCATGATTTACTTGCAAAGTTGCTCCTAACTTTTTATTCCAAACCGTGCAGTACCCGGATCTATAAACGTGGGGTTTGCCATGTTGTAACTGAGGAAATGACTTATATATGCAGACTGTTGGGGATGCCAGTGCAAACCAAGAGTCCACAGCAGTTGCAGAGCTACTACTAGTCTTCATCTCTATAGGTCACAGTTGCTTTACAAGCGCTATCATCTATCTGGCAACAACCGTTAAGATGTCAACACGTCTAAACAAAACCCAATGTTTAATGGTCTGCTTCCCATTGTATTCCATGCCCTGTTTCCCCAAAATGAGAATTACATTCACGTCAATAATATGAAGAGTTCACTCCCATGCCCTGCTTATTGCTGGGATGCACACAGCAGGACGTGAAGGGGCACACCAGAAGTGCTCGCTGATCAGCCTGAGAACATCTCTGTGGAGCAGTAGTGGGAAGACAGTGAAATCCTATTACCACACACTGAGAAATTACTTATCAAATGGTAAATTTTATTATGACCATGTTAAAAAAAAAAAAAAAAAATTCACAGAAATGATGTTGTCTCATGATCTTTATATTTTTGTGGGTACAAGCCACATAGGACTTAGCAGCGTGGACGCTTGGATACTGATGTCACCAGTATGGATTTCAGAAACCAAATAAATTCTGCACAGGGCTTTTTAGCCAGCATTTAACTATGGGCAGTCACAGTGTAAAGCCTGCTCCCCTTCAAGAAATATGTGTAGCCTATCACAAATAACTACTCTTCTGTCAAACATAATGTACTTCTTCATGTGCGTTCATGCCAATATTTTATATCCCTTTCAAATCAAAACTTTGGCTTACAAAGTATTTCTATTCTTCTCAGTAGCTGTACTTAGATTATTATTTCTTTACTGCAATGTAAGAGAAAGGTTAGTGCATTTACAGCCAGCGCAGTGAGAACCCTGAAGTGGAGAAGGCTACTGCTGATAAGCTATAGGCACTGAAATAACATCAGTGACCTCTTATGAGAGGAAGGAAAAACACACAGCCAGTCTTGTGTTAGGTGCGAAAGCTTTTATAGTTTAATTTGTTACACAAGTGAAACAGATCAATTTATTTCATCTCTGCAGCACTAAAACTTTGCCTGTCATGAGGAATTTTCATTGGGAAGAGCAATCTTTATCAGGAAAGGTTCTCATTCACTCTGCTTTCTCACTGAAGGAGAGCTTACAATGTTTTGACATGCCAGTTACAATTTACAGGATTCCTGACAACATCATCTGAGAAATTATACATTTGTGTTGGTCTTTTTTAGAAATCAGGTTCTTAAAGTATGACCCTTTGTTTCTAACCATAGGCTAGTTGACAAGAAGTGAATACAATATTCAGATGGCGGGGCAGAATTTTTTTATGTCAAGAATCCTAGAATCTCTGAAAGCTCCACAACCTGTAGTCATGGCTGTCTAATACAAGTGGGCAGCTTAAGTAATTTGGGAAGAAAGGTTTATTTCCTGCCTGTGCAGAGCTCTGACTGCCAATCTGTATAAAACATGTATTTATTCTTTTTTCATTTCAAGGTGGGCAATAGTATTTCCTTGCACATTACCTGAACTTAAAGGGGAATGTATTACTAAGGATTTGAGGTTCCTAGGTCTCATAGATTGCTAGGAAAAAAAATTAAAAACATAACATAAAAATCAAAGTCTGGTACCTGAAGAGATATAAGACCCCTTTAAGACATTTATACATCATTGGATATCAGAAAATACTTTTCTCTTACTTCCCTGAATATCTGATCTATAAACCATCATTTTAAAATAAATATGTGCACTGGTAATTAGTATTTCTATAGTTCTTTTTTTTTTTAAGATTTGTGCTGTGGTTGTTTATCACATTTCCCATAATAATGTCTTTTGTCAATTCTGTTCATTCTTGTGAGGGTCTTGTGATCCAATCTCCAACCTATTTAAAAGAAAATGCTTTGTGTGCCATTTTGTGCTTGTGGTCGTTTGGAGTTCTATTTCAGCTTCATTAATATTGATGCAACTTGTCTCTCTTCTCATTCTCGGCAGATCCTTTGAAATTAATCTTCAACGTTTGCTGTGATTTGTTTCTGGTTTGTGCTTCATCCCGGAGTCCAGCTCTTCTCTAGTTAATTTTGTTTTCTTTATTTTTATCCACTTGCTATGACTATTCTCCTACTTGTCACACTGTGGTGTGTCAGTCCTTTTTATGGGATCCCTGTTTCCTCTGTGCCTTTCACTGTGATTTTCCGTCATTATGGGCCCCTTGAATAAAAATGTAGCCCTTGTTTCTGACAAAGTCCATGTTCCTTTTCTTTTCTTTCTGTGTGATTTTCCATCATTACAGTTCTTAAATTTCTTGAATAATAATATATACTATGAACAAATGGCTGTAGCAGTAATGGCTTCATCAGTGTTTTCTAAAATATATCTGCAGCTTTTAGACCATACAGTGCTACAGCAGAGTCTGTGCCATGTTTGTAAAAGCATGATTTTAAAAGCGTATTTTGTAGCCTATTGACGACTAGACCACTCTGCATTAATAATTTGCCTCCTTTCTAACATTACCCACTTCTCAGGATGGTGGTTACAAAACGATATTGAAGTTGAGAAATAAGTATTGGCATTGCGCATCTTTGAATAAAATGATGAAAACATAAGCACTTTGTGATATTTACAGCAATAGTACTATGGAACTAACAGGATTCTTGTTAGGACTTTTACATGCAGGATGTATTAATAGGTTTCAGAATCATTATTAAGGGAAGTTGAAGCTTCCAGTTTGAAGCAGCGCATCATAAGAAGCAAGTAAACAGAATAAATGTCTTAAATCTATCTGCAAAAATGTGATAAATGAAAAGTTGTACTTCAGTGCTAATTAGTTAGATTTGAGCTGTGTCAAATGTGTGATGGGAATCAAAAGTGTGAAAACATTTAGAGTTAAAACCTCAATGAATAAAGTCAGTTCACCGATTTGAACAAAGGAAATCTTTGATATACCATAATGCGAATTAGGGGGGAAGGGATAATATAATAAAATATCTTCTACCTTATTTGATAGTAGTGGCACAGTAACTTAGTCCACAAAGTCCATTAGTGGTTGTAAAGAGGGGAAAGATGCTGCCCCTTCCCACTGGGGCAGCCGGTAGCCTGGAGCGGGTGAGCCACCCACAGAACTCCAGCCAAGTGCTCAGTGAGACAGAAAGGCCAGCTGGAGTAGCATCCACAACACCTGAGCAAGGAGAGCAAAGCAGGTTTGGTAAGGGTAACCAGAACCAGCCAAAACTCCAGTAGTTGCTAGAAAAGCCCATAGTGACAAAGCAGATCCATGGCTGACCTTAGTAGCCAAGTCAGCAGGTCACTCAGCTGGGGCAGGCACAAATACAACCTCACACCTAAACGTAAAAGTGTGTCCAGCACAGACAACAGGCTCCCAGCAAGACCCTCACATGCAGATCTGTTCATAGAACCCCCATCTCTGGTCACAGCCCTGCGCATCATCAGAACTGCCCCGGGTGCAGGCAGCAAAGTCCAGGGTGGGAGGGAAGCAACTGCAGTGCCTTTATGCTTTGCTTGAGCCCCCAACTCAAGCAGCTTTCAATAACTGGTGCTACTTAACCTTAGTGCCTTGATTTAGACCAAAACATATGGCTGAGAATGTTCATACATCCCATTCAGTTTATCCTCCAAAGAATCAGCGACTGTTTGATAATAATGTTTGTATTAATTATGACTTCTCACCACATTCCCTTATACTGACAGCTTGGTGCCTCAGTGACAGCTATTTAACTGTTTGGCTGTCTCAGTAAAAAGCCTTGGGAAGTTTGCTAATTTATGATATGTATCTGCCAAGTGTTAATCCCACTCCAATTGTCCTCCTTTGCAGTGTTTTGTATGTTCAAATGCATGGGTAGGTGGCCAAGTTTGAAAAGCTGTGTTGTGTTACTTCACTAATGATTAAGTATCTTTTTTTTTTTTTTTTTTTTGGCTAATGCTGAAGTGTAACTGGTGTATGTCCTGACAGACACACCTGAAACTTTTACAGCCTCTGGAAAAGAAATCTACAGTCACTTACAGAGCTGTTTCAAAGCACTGTAACAAGAAGATAGAGATTGTTTTGCAGCACGAAGTGGGAGAAGACTTAATAGAATCAGTCACAGTTTTAGTGGTACCTCTGTTTCAATAACCAATTTGTGTCAATTTGTACCCTATTTTCCTAAGTAGATGGTTGAGAACAATATTGCTATTTTTTATCTTCCAGGTAAGTGTGTTTCTTTTTCCATTTTAGCTGGGATAAGTTATGAAGTCGCTTCTCAAATGCGAGTTTCAGCCCATCATTGAATAATAACTTGAATGATTGCCCCTCTTTTCTTAACTCCTAGTCAGAAACATACTTGCACAGTCTGTCTCTGCAAGTTTCAATTCTAATCAATCGTTGTTTCAGAGAAATAAGGGCAAAACTGGTTTTAGACCACTGTTCCTATCAATCTCAATTCATATTTCAGCCAAAAAGTTATAAGAGGTTTCAAATGTATCCAAGTTGTTTTTGCTAACTCAGCGGACTCAGGGATGAAACTTCATGATGAAGTTCTTGATTTTGTTATGCAAAGAGCCAAGAAAAGCCATGCCTTGTTTCTAAAACAAAACAATAATCAAAATACACAGAAGAGAAAGTCTCACAGTATAAAAAAATTGCAGTTAACAATGAATAAAAATGGTTATTACTTTTGCCTTAATAGTCAAATACTTCAGAACAAAAACAGGAACTTATGCATTGATTGTTCATTTTACTGGATAAAAGCAGAAATCCAGGTAACCTCACAGGTGAATCTCAGATAAAATTAACCATTTTCCCAGCAATTATCCCTTATAATTTTCATGTTGGCTAATCATAGAATCATTAGGTTGGAAAAGACCTCAGAGATCATCAGCTCCAACTGTACCTGTCTACTACCAAATCATGTTCCCAAGCACCTCATCTACTCACCTTTTAAACACCTCTGGGGATGGTGACTCTTCCACCTCCCTGGGCAGCCTGTTCCAGTATTTGAAAACCCTTTCTGTTAAGAAATTTTTCCTAATGTCCAATCTAAACTTCCCCTAATGCAGCTTGAGGCCATTACCTCTTGTTTAGTTACTTATCACCTGGGAGAAGACACCAACATCCACCTCTCTGCAACTTCTTTTCCCCCCCCCATCAGAAACACAGGCTACTTTTAAAGGCATTCAACAATCAAGAAAGATTTCAAGCCATTGAAATTCCATTCCAATGCAAATCTCAATGCACTTACCAACTCACAACATTTTCCTTGAGGAGAATAATGATAATATCCTGCCTGTATCTTCTGTGTATTTTTAAACTGTTAGCGTGTGGCAAGACAGGGTATCTCCTATCAGCCCACTTTCAATCTCATAGGTCATATATTCAAGGGAATTAGCAACAGCAGCAGCAAGATTTAAAAACTCATCTGCAGGGCAGGGTAAGAACTTCTCTTGATTCAGGACAAAGGTGATCTTGAGTTTCTCCTGTTTATTTTTTCTGTGATTTCTGGGTTCTTTTGTTCACCACTTGGCGTATCACTGGAATTAGATGAAACTGAAATACCATTTACCTCAGGATTGTTTTGAGCTTAAGATTCCCACTTCTCTGGAGAGTTGTACTGTCAAGCACAAAATGCCTAAGAATAGCATTCAGGCAGGAAAGAAATGATGGTCACTAGTGTCAGTATTCATCTCACTGCTGTGATAACACGAGGTGCTAGAGGACCTCCACAGCATTGAAGCTGAAGTTATATCTGCTGTCAAATACAGCTGTGCTCACCACAAAAATATCTTTTTATAGTCAGATTTGGTAAAGCACATAGTAAAAACTGCACATTGCTAATATAGATCATATACAAATCCCAGCCACCCCGATCCCTGCAGTCTGTACCTGCAAGAAATAAATGACAGAACAGTCATAATGCAGTGTCCTCTTGACAAAGCCAGGAGAGAAAAAAAAACATTTAAAAACTTGAATTGACCTCTTATTTAGCCTCGTTACACTTACCACTCACCTGAATGCCTTATGTGCAGCTGAGAAATATCAAGCTGTATTAGAAACACCCAAGCAAGGGTGTTTGGGAGACAGCTAAAGCTCAAGGACTCTTTGGCACCCTGAGAGCTTAGAAAATAAAATCTATAAAGCTTCTCTAATGCTTCAGGAAACCGCAAGATGAGTTAAACTCATTAATTGCACAATTATAGATTATGTTCTTTGCATCAATTGAGTTTCTCAGCCATCTTTCACAGATTCCTTTAGAAATAAGGTAAAAGTCCTAGAAGTCTGTGAATCACAAACACTGTCTAGGAGATGCTCTGTTTAACAATTTATGTAAACAAATGTTATTGTTACGCTTACAAAATAAATATTTTCTGGTTGTTTTTTTTTTTCTTACTTCGAAGGTCAGTTTCATATCAATATTATCTAGTACACAACACAGTATTGTATGCTATGCACTGAGATTGTTTATAAACCAGTTTCAAATGTTCTTTTATTTCTTTTGTTTTCTCTACTTAAGGTCAAATAAATAAACCTGTACTCCATGTTCAACCATCACAGGGCTCAAGTCCCCCAAAGTTGTGATTTTTGACTTGCAAACAATAGGAACGTGCAGCATCCTGAAGAAGGGAGGAAAGGCAAACAAATGCCTTGATTTTTGATTTTTTGCATCTCTAAGGAGAGATGAAACTGCTCTTTAAAAATATCAGCTTTCAATAAATTTATAAGTAGGCTTCGCTGAAGCTACAAGTGGGATGCAGAATCTGCAGGACACTGAAACCACTCCCATAACTTTTAAGCGAGGGTGTACATGAAACCCAGAGACTTATAGTAATCCCCTGCTATTGACACACTTTTCCTGAAAGTCAGTTTCCCTGTTAGCTGCTCAGCAGGGGACTCCACTTACCCAAAAGCTTCCTGAAGTGTTTGGATGCATGCAAAATGTTTAAATTTGGGGAGACCCACAAGCAGTGATATCTCCAGAGTACTTAACCATGACCTATTTTTTTTTTGTTCGCAAAACAAAACATGTCCAAAGTGACACCAATACAAACAGCTTACATGGAGCTTGCCTAGAGCCAGCTCTGTAAATTACACACTTTGAGCAGGATTTGGTTGTGAAGCTTTATCAGCTAAGTAAACAATTCATCAGGTGAAAAATTCCAGTCTCCAGACAAGCCTTCTTGGAAAGAAGAAATTTTAACAAGGCTGACTCAGACTTTGATTAGTCTTCCCAAAGCTGACAAAAAGCCCACTGGTGTAAAGCATTTTGTCAGCAATTTCTGTACTGCAGTTTCATATTCCTGTAATCCTGGAGAGAGCAAAAGTTAAGCATTTTCAAAATACGTAATATCACAGAATCATCATAGAATCATAGAACAACCACATTGGAAGAGACCCACCGGATAATCGAGTCCAACCGTTCCTATCAAACACTAAACCATGCCCCTCAGCACCTCGTCCACCTGTGACTTAAACACCACCAGGGAAGGTGAATCAACCACCTCCGTGGGCAGCCTGTTCCAGTGCCCAACGACCCTTTCTGTGAATTTTTTTTTTCCTAATGTCCAGCCTAAATCTCCCGTGGCGGAGCTAGAGGCCATTTCCTCTTGTCCTGTCCCCTGTCACTTGGGAGAAGAGGCCATATCTTAAATCTTTAAGATCTTTCTCCCTTTTTTGGTATGCACTTTTGACAATATTGGCTGCAGAAATACCTATCTGGTTGATTTTGAAATGTAAAATTGTGGTAAGCTGTCAACTGCAGTGATATGTGCATCTACAGACTGGGAGTTCACCCAGGGGAAGAACTGAACGGAAAAAATCTCCTGATTTGAAAAGCCCCAGATATTGTTTCTTGTAGATACTCAATAAAATGTTTTTGTGATTAAGAATCTTGAGAGATTTCCTGTTGTTTATCTGGAATTAAAGATGGTAATGTGAAGTCTCAAAAACCTGTATCACAAAAATTTGTCATATTCCCGCTTATAAAAAAGTTATATTAAAATCATTATCACTGTGATGGGGTGAATGTAAAAAGGAAGTTCTGTATTTGCTTCTGAAGTTAGATTTTAGTCATTAGGTAATTAATTGGTTAGGTATCAAGACATTTTTTTAGAAGGCTTTTGTTTATTGTTTACTTTGTGCTTTCACAACATCTAGCTTCAGCTCTTCTGAAAGGCGTTAAATGGAGGCTATTTTTACTTTTTATGCTAACATCTGCAAAATAATCCCTGTGATTTAGTGATACCAGTCCAGGAATGCTTACAATTAAACACTTTGCAAGTGTGGGGTAGGTATGACTCGTATGGTTTGCTGCATGAGCTCTTTTCCTTGCATTTTTAACAGTCATTTCTATGGTGATCTGAAGGCAGAATCACTTTAGTGCTAATGTCCATTTGACATAGTTGGGCTCTGCTGAAAGAATATTCGTATTGTAACCACTACTCATTTTCTTAGATCTCCCAACATTAACAGAGAACTGTGTTTGGAAAGATTTTCTTCAAAGTGATAGATAAAATGGGAAACTGCTCACAAATGCAGGTTATGAGTCTTTTCCATTGTGCATATCTCTGTGGCTATGTAGTACTTACAGCCACTATAAATGGAAAAAAAAAAAAAGTAATTGAAATAAAAAGGAATTACAGGTAAACCTTCTCTTCTGACTTACATCTGGACAGTTGCAGCATTACTCTGGCATTTAAATGGTAGCTTGCAGATTCATAATGCTAACATATTCACAGCAAACAGTGAATTAGTTTGCATTCCATCATAGAAAAATTGATCTTTAAAATTAAAAATCAACGCTTAAAAAAAAGTTAGAAATTAAAGTTACCATTTTATTTCTGGTTTGGACTTTAAAAGGCAGACAAGCAAATGAAGTATAGGCATGTAACACCAGAGTTGGGTGGATCTTCTCTCCTTTTCATTTAATAAAATAAACATTTGTATGCAAACATTAGATCTCATCTTAGACCTAATATATACAGCTAATATATAATTACTATGAGATTAGATGTGATCCTAATCTAGTAGCAATCAGGGTACAAATGAGGTGGGATTTTGTGCTAAACTGTACGGGAATTTGGCTAGTGTCAAAGGTTCTGAGGCCTTATGACGGATTTCAGAGTCAGCATTGCTCCTCAGAACAGTTTTACACAATGAGTTTTCCCAAATTTACTTAGTATCGTGCACATATTACTGTATGAAGAAATTTAGCTAATGTCCCCAAACTGTTCTCTACTAGGAAGTCAGTGTTAACTGAATCCAGGCTTCTGCAGACTCCTACATAATGTGGACATTTGAAGAACACAGCAATGGTAACCAGAACTCCCTACACTAATGAAGGAGCATCCTTTATAACCACAAAGCTAGAAGAAAGGTTTTGGCACGAGTAGAAACAACAGTTCAATATATTCATAAGAATATATGTCTTTGTATAACTGTTTCCCTCCTGCTCAGATATTGGTATGCCCCCATTCCCATTTCTCCCAACCATGTGGAAAACATGCTCTTCTGCCACATGTTAGATTTCATATTTGATATTATTTAAATACCACAGCACTATGTGTTATTAATAAAATTTAAATATTTTGGAGCTGTTTGTTAAACAATTCTCTAGCATCAAAACCTTACAAAATCACAGTCTGAGACACTCAGCTGCCTTGAAGCTCTCTTCAGAGAACACTTCAAAGAGCAAGCCTTTTGTAGAGGTCACTTAACTACATTCAACCCTACAAATGCAATGAAACAATTTTTACTTTAAAAGTTAGCAGGAAAAAAATGTTATGCAATTGTTTTAGATTGTTGGACTATTTAACAAGTCATGTTAAAACAGTTAAGTTCCATGATGAGACATGTCTTATAGCTTTTGACATGCATAAGCTATAAAGCATGCCTATTATTAATTTCAGAAATAATTTTGGGTACCTACACTGAATTAAGCTGTCACAGTTGATGTGATTACTAAGCAAGATTATAGACCATGCTCAGAAGTTCAAATAGTGCCCATTTCAAAAGTCCCCTTGGTAGTTATAAATCCTGAAGCAACCTACAATGACTGGTCACACCAGAGCAGGGTATGAAAGCTCTTTTTGTTTAAAGCTTGTCTTCTTAGTCCTAGTTGCTCAGTGGTATGAATGCAAGAGATTTTAGTTGTTAATAAATTTAATACGTCTCATTAACATTTCTCACATGCGTATTATGGAACATAAAAAAGGAGCACATAGTACTTGTCACTTGATTCCAAAACTGCGGATTTTGTCTGTATGAAATTATTTTGGACTGAGTAACCTCACTGCAGCAAATAAAACCCAGTGGGCAGTCATGTGAGTGACTATTCTTAACATTAGCAATCAAATTGCAGGCATCTGTAGTACCACTTTCACCTTTTTATATGAAGTGATGTGTGATCAAGGAGCGTTAGGTCAACCTCCAACATAGCTCTGTTGCTAAACCAAGAAGAGATACTGAAGCTAGACGGTCTAACGCTGGACCTGCTCCATTCTTACAAGTGGAAATAGCATTCTTAAAAGTGGAAATACATCAATGTGTGTACACTTTAAAATACTCCAAAATGCAGAAGAATTTAATTTACAGAAATATTTAAGCTACACATTAGAAAAAAAATCTGAATGACACAGGAAAAAGATTGCTCTCTATTCTGAATTTTAAATACAGAGCAACAGAATTTGTGATGCTGGCTTCTGCACTGCTGTTTTCAGGTTCATTGAAATGTTTGATACCTTCACAAGCTAAAGATTCAATCTTATGGCAGTAGCATCGTGAAGTCTTACGACCAGATGACTACAAACCAATGTAATTTACACTTGTATAAATCTTGAATGTACTCACGAGAATGAATTTAAACTACTCTTGTGAATTCAGATTTAAGGAAAAGAGTATGGAAATTAAAGCACATTGGTTAGCAACACTTTTTACTTTTAAAGATTTAAAAACATTCTTTGTATTTAATACAAAGAAAACATGAGCATACATGCATACATATGGATGCAAACACTTACATGCTTTCTGTAAAAATGTAGCATGACAGTGTTGACTGTCTTGCTGCTAGTAATTTTGATCCAAGTAATTGACAAAGAAACAAAATATAGTTAAATTTTCTCCTCCTCTGAGAAATTTCAGATAACAACATAGAAGAAATTCATGGAGCCTTTTCTTATTCTGTGTTAACCTCTTCAAAAAAATGAAACAACTTACACTAAACCAGGGTTCTAGCTGATTATAAAATTACAAAAAGCTGATTATAAATTAAACCTTGCAAAAATAAATAGTTTTGTTGCTATTTCCAGGGGGAGAAAAAAAAAAAAAAAGGATGGTATTGGCAGACAAATAATTAAGTATAATTATCTGGACATGTTTGCCACTGACAAATGTGTGGAGGGCCTGGAAAAATGATTATTTATTAGTTATGCAAATTACTTGAGTCCAAAATAAAATTGCCATTGTTTCTGTGGGAGCATCAATGTTTAAAGGGAATTCCTTTTCTTTAATTTTTCCCAATATTTTTATAGTTATTTTTGTCTGATTGCGATCGACCATTCTCATCTACAGCATTTAACTTAAGAGTTTAACAAAATATGTACTGCAGAATAGGGGGAAAAACACTGTCCTCCTAAGGTATTTGTACCTCCTTCCTCCTTTTCCTATTTTCTGTTGTTGTAGTTACATATATGTCTCTACAGTTTGTCTCTTAGTATTTGATAGACTGTCACCATGCTAAAGGAGAACCTTTACAGTTTGAGCTGAACAGTTCTGGTTTCTCAAGTGTGGTACGAATTCTGGTGACAGGTATCAAGCACCTCCTCTCCTGGTAAATGATCAGTTTGGAATCCCATCCTTACTGATACTAGCTCTTTAGGGATGGGAAAAAAAACCCGCACAACATGTTTTACAAAGCTCAAATTGGCCTTATCAAACAAAACATCTGCTAGATTTGTGAGTGACTTGTGACAGCAGGAGACATCAGCACTAGCCTCCCCAGCAGAAGTCACTGCAGTTAATGGAAGCGATTATGGAAGAATTCTGGCAAGAATTTTTTTTTTCCCCAAACAGCTAAAAAACTTTAAAAGAAAAATATGTTATGTTGTTATGGTAACAGCTATTTGAAAAATGCAGTAACAAAAGGCAATTGACTATCAAACTACCAAGCTGCTAGTTTGACTATTTGGTTCTCTTTTTAAGCAGTTTATTTACAGAGATCCCCTCCCTCTTCCTCAGGCAGCCACAAGTGTAAGTGTGCACACTCATGTAAGGCACCATCTGCAAAGAGTTTGTGTCTGTAGAATTTCAGTCTTGGAGTTGCAAAACTCCAGATTATTACATATCCTGAGAAGATCCAGTGTTGTATGGCTGAGTTCTTCCCTCATATGGCAATAAAGCCACATTTTGTAGCATTTGGAGTCTGCACTTTTGGCACATAGAGATGTTCCTGAACATCTGTTGCTTCACAGGACATGGTTGGTCTGTTTGCAGGCACCTTAGCTGCTCCCTGGAAAACTGCAGGATCACATCTCTCTGGGCTGGGAATCATAACCTTCCCCACAGAGTTCCCAAGCGGTTTCAGGCATTAAAGAAGAATACAGCAACAGACACGATGCCTGCGGTTGTATTTTTGCACTTTACGATTTTTCAGAACATTTTCTCTGAACAAGCACAAGTTTCTACTCACGCTAACTTCAACAGCTCCCTTGGAATGGGACAAGGGAGTCCTCACTCTGGTAAAGCTTCTGTTGAAGTTAGTCTTGGCTAATGACTGAAAGGTCTGGCTTCTTGATTTTACGTACTGATATGTCCACAGTGGTAATATGAGGGAGCCAGAGGACACTGCCACCTCTTCCTCTTAAACTTGTGCTTTTGGCCCTCTTCTGTTTATCTAACAGAATTATGAAAGGGGTGGGCCATGATAATACAGATGTTGGCTTCTAGATGCTTTACCGTCCCTGGGAATTTTGCAGTCACCTTGTATTTTAACTAGAAAAATATTTGTTAGCATTGACACCGAAAATTAGTCATGTTTGTGTGCAATACAAGCCACGAAAAATATTAGGTAACAAAAATCCACAACGGCTTATTTTGCATTGCTTTGCAGAAGAGAAAGTGAACTTGTTCTCTGTGACCACCCAGATTCAGAAAAAAATTGTGCTATATAGGTCCTACTGGCACTTACATCTATATATGGGACAGCGTTTGGAAACTGAATGCAAACACTGGTAATTTCCAACCCACCCCAAAATCCCGTGAGTATTTCAGACATTCCAGTCAAAGTGGGTTTTTTAATGTGGGACTTAGTCACCACATTTGTTTCACAGTAGAAAAGGCTGTATAGGTTGTTTACATTTAGAAAAGTCAGTGGAGACAAATTTCTCTACGTTTTCTGAAAGAAAGATAGACCATCACGGTAACCAGGACAATTATGGACAGACACAGGTAACAGCTGTTTCAAAAATGTTAAAACCATTACTGTGGATAATACATACTCTTTTCATAACAGTGCTCTTGCCCAATTTTCATTTTCCATTAGTCTTGTCCACTTAGATTACTTAAGATGACTCTAGTCTCTCATTTATATTGAGGTAACAAAAAGTTAACTGCCGGATTATCCCAGACAGAGTTTATCTTTATAAAGGTCTGGAACTGTGCAGGAATACCCAAAATGTCAGACATGTCCAGTAACTACTACTGCTGCAAATTATCACCTCTTCCAGGTCAGAAAGGCCAAAACAATTTCCAGTTCTATTTTTCTAAAAGCCATTTTCATTTAATCTGTCTTTTACAAGTGGTGAATTTAATGAGAACTTCAGGAATAATTCAAACTAGAATTAAGAAAAAAAAAAAAACCAAACCTTGATATATACATATTCAATTCAAATGTATTTCAGTAGGTAACAACCTGGCTACTATTGAAATAGTTCTCAAGTAGTATTGAAATAATAGGTATGTTTGCAAAAGGAAACTTGCTTTCTTTTAAAGCGACTGTATGCATTATTTCAGCTTCTTCTGGTAATAGCACATTTAATACCAAGGGCAAGATGCAATCTATCTTTTTTGTTGGAAGAAGGTGCTAAATTGTACCCACATGCTTATATTCACCCAGCAGTTTCCATTTGCTAAGCAACCTAAGTTCAGCCCAGTGCCGCTTGGCCTCCGCTGTTTAGCTTTTGCCTCCTTTACAGGGAGTAGAGAAGCAAAGGAGGTGAGAGTGAGACCGGAGAAAAGTGTCTCTAAAGAGACACTGAATTAGACTGAAGTGCAGAGTTAATGTCCTCTGTGATTATAAACACATTGAACTCCTTACAATTGACTTAAGTTACTTAGAACTGCATTGGTGTACACCCCCCCCCCCCCCATATTCATTGAAAGCAGCCTCTATTTATCTCCACAATAACTGTGGAGATTAGTAAAAGTTCACTTGATCACAATAAGAAGAGTGGTAATTAAAGGGCAGTGCAACCCAGGTGGAACCTAAGTGCCTGAAGCAGCATGTTAGGAGGCATAAGCTGCATTTGTACAAGAGGGCAGACACGTGTAGCTCAAGGTTTCCAGAAAGCCCTTCAATTAGATGGGTTTTGTAGAGTTACTTTAAGTAGAAGAAGGCCAGAACCCGTCCTGAGAAGGCTGGCCCAGCAATTCTCCTGGGCAAAATGACAGATACAGAGCTCTAGAAAAGGAAAAAGACTTTCAAGCACGCTGTGACCACATGGGCAATCTCTACAAAACTTCTGAAAGAGGCCTCCCCATCTTTTATTCTTTTTTCACATCTCCTCTATGAAAAAGAACACGTTTAAGGTAAGCAGGACACGCTGCTGATTCTGTAGGTTAAGCTCTTGATGGTATAGGCTCTGTAAGAAAAAGGGAAGAACTGGATTTAGAATGTGACAGACTCAATAGAAATACTCCTTCACTTGTTGTGGGATCTCCTATAGGGAGAGGGGAGGATAGCCCTCATTCTTATTACGTCTGTCCTACGGTTTACATGGTAGATAGACACTGCCTCTTTTTATCAAGAAAACAAGCAGCCTGTAACTAGAGAAGTAAATTAATGGTCTCAATCCAACACAGACAACTTGGAAAATCAGGTTCTGAAGTGGCTGTATCTGTGCTTTGTACAAAAGCATCGTATCTCTTGATAGGACTTGACACCCATCCCTTGTTTCTTTTCTTTGTACCAATGTTGATGCACTGTGCGCACACCTCCTGACAGAAAATGATGTGATGAAGTGGTGACTTTTGACCAGCATTGCAGTGATTTCCAGAGACTAGAATGCAGAAAAGAGTAGACTAGATTGTTACGGAAACACACATTGTAATTGAGATCTTAAATTAATAACGGTCTCCCTCTTATGATATCTCAAATCTGCAGCTGAACTAAGACTTACAAATACTTAGTAGGGATGTGTCTAAGAAACACTGTTACCAGTTACACTAGTCCTATCAAAGTCCCATTTTAAAGAATGGCTTAGCTAGTTCATACGTGTGGGGATTTTTTTCCCCTGTAGTTTAAATTCAGAACATGTCAAAACTATTTAACGCAGAGCCAAAGATTCTTTCAGTCACTTTGCAGCTACAGAGAAGACAGTAATTTTGCAGTGCTAAGTAGCAAGGTGGAAAAGGTTAGCAAAAAGGCAAGGAAAATGCGAGAAACGGAGGCCGTCCATTGACTGAACGGCAAAGCGTGGTCCTATTCCTTTCGACCTGAATCACTGTACTCCTAACAAATCATTGACAAGTGTGAAGTCACCAGCCTCTCCCAGACCCTGACTTTGGGGGCTGCCAGGAGCTGGGAGGAATTCCCCAGATGAAAAAGGTGAGAGGTTCCCTTGGTCTTCTGAAAGGAGACAAATACAAACAGACTCAAGGCCTACGGAGCAGCTGCTGCGGCTTTGATAGCAGCTGATGTTTTGTAATTTCTTCATCATAGTATGGTCAGAATCATTATCCATAGGGAAGAAGGCATCTCGTACCGCCTTCCTCCATCACCTGGCACATCTCTGCCTGCTCTCTGCTCCGTCAGCTGCCTTGGAACTTCCAGGGCTCACAGTTCTGTGTCCCCGATGTCATTAAAAGGCTACAAAAAGCTACCCGAACACTTAGTTAAACACACGTGTGAGCCACCGCTTTCCTCCTTGCGTTTCAAATGCACAGCAGATTAGGGGCTTGTTTAGGAAGCAGTCAGGAATCTCTTTGTTTCCTTCTTTCAGGTACAAGGTGAATTAATCCGTTTGGAAACCAGCAAATCCACCTCTCCCCTCCTCCTCCTATACGCCTGAATTCTTCCAGCCTACACCTCTTGACAATAAAGACGGATAAAACTCGGATACCCTTCTAGGCGAAGGAACCGAGCCTGCTTCCTCACGTGTGAGTTTTACAAATAAATCGCTTTCCTTGTTTAAACCGTGATGAATGGAGACACGGGGCCAGGTTGGTCGCTGGAACAGTACAATGGATGTAAGAAGGTTTTTTTTTTTTTTTTTTTCCCTTTGCCATATAAATCATTCACATTGTTTAAGGTACATTGATCAATCTAATGGCTTGTAATAGGCTCCTAATTGCCACTAGGAAAGTACTGCAAGCTTGCATTTGAACGTGAAATGGTTCGTGATCTGAGCTAAAATTCACCTTAAGACTGAGCTCCAGTAATTACGGAACCAGAAGAGGCACAATGAACAGTTCCCCGTCCTCATCCCACAACAGAGGGAGGGGGAGGGTTGCGGGGTGGGGAGAGGGAAGATAAGAACGGAGGGTCCACGGTATTTTCCTCTTCCAAACCCGCAATTCATTATCGGGTGAAACCCGCGGGAGGATTTATTGGTCACCGTGGACCGAGGAGAACTTTGTAACGCCCGTCCCCCTGCCTAGCGCTCTCCCCCATCTCTGCCTGCGGCCAGACAGCCCTCTTCATCTCAGCCAACGATGGGTCTCGCCTGGAGAAACCGGCGCCGTGCGGAGCTGGTGGCGGCCGGGGATGCTCCGGGGATGCTCGGGGGCTGCTCCGGGGAGGCGCCCCCCGGGGCTGCCGAGCACACGGCCGCTGCTCCCCCGCTGCAGATGCAGCCCTAATTACCAAGTCATCAGAGCTTCTTTAATAGACTTGTGTGAAAAAGGTGGTTTTACGCTCTATAAAACGCGGGTCCGACCGTTTACTAATTAAACTCCTTCTATTTTAGAAACCCCTTATTTCTAAGGAAGCTTTGCGAGCGCCAAGCGCTGGCTGAACCTCAAACCTGCTGCAGCCTGAGCCTGTCGCGTCTCGCCTGGTACCACAGCGGCTCTAGAAAGCAGGAGAACCAAGGGAGAAACCCTCGCGCTGCCTTCCTCACACAATCTTCCTCAGACTTTCCTACCAGGGCAGAAAACAAATCTCTGATGCCGTTGAACGATCTTCCCATAATTGTAGTAATTAAAATCATCACACAGTCTGCAGTCACCTTCCTCCCTCAGACGCCAGCCTTTCCCTGGATGGTTAACGCGTCTGAGGCAAACGGAACAAGGGAGGCTTAAAGCGCGTGGTCCAAATAAATTTAGCAGGAGAGAATTAGTTCCACAGAGACGTTTCGGGCTGCGCTCAGCGGACGAGAGGATCTCTAAAACTCTCGTGCAGGTTTCCACACGCATCGCTCTGTTACTCCTAAATAAGTGTCACCTTAAAGATCGAGGGAAAGATGAAAGCCCAGGCTGATGCTCCACCTCGGGGCTCTGTGTGCAGGGGCAGGGGGAGAGGGGAGTGCACTGCACAACAAACATCACGGGAAAGCTCCAGAAGAAATTGTTGGAGAGTGCCAGAATTTTCAGTTAATTTCCACCGCCTATTTGATCTCGCCGCTCATTCCTTTTTTTATTAACGATAAAAGATTTCATTCTAATCAAAAGCTGCGCTTTATCTTTACCCACAAATGAAAAACTCTGCAGCAGAGAGAATTCACTGGACTCAACAGGCACCAGGGTCTGTATTTTAACACCGTCTCTATGTATCCTTCCCCCTTTTGATATCTACTCTTGGGCACAATACTAAGGAAGCCTTTTCTTAACTGAAGTTACTAATTTATCACCGGGTCCCCCCCTCCGCGGTGCTCTGGTAATCAATGGTAGTTTCTAGATCAGGTAAATTAGAAGTGTAATTGGTGGGAGAGGGGGTGGGGGATGAGGAGGAGGGTCGCAGGGAAGTCCTGTCGCTAAGAAAAAAAAAAAACTCAAAACAAAACCCACAAAACAAACCCAAACAATTAAAAATCTGGCAGGACGCAATTATTTCTCTCGGCCACGAGCAGTTCGCCTGTTGGCTGCTCACGTCCCTTCTCCTCGGCAGAAAACCAGGCTGCTTCTCTCGAACTTGGAAGGGTCGCCCCCTTTCCCACTCCTAACACCCACGTTTAAAACTCCGTGTCCCTCCTAGGATTCGGGGGAAATCGTACAGTATCCTCACATTTAACTGCTGTTAAATCGATTTATTTGGAAAAAAAAAAAAAAATTTGGCAGCTCTTTCCCAGAGCTCTGTTGGAACAGAAGAGCCATTTCATCTGACACTCTCGACTATCAACCCAGGAGCCTCCCAATCAGCTTTAATGAACGAATTGTTTCCCAGCTTCACCTCCTAAAGACGGCAACTTTAGTAGTTGCACAGATCAAAAGACACGCGGAAAGGGAAGATGGGAAACAACATTGTTCAAAGGAAGTGAACTGTTGCATTTAATTAGGCTGTTCTTCTTTATTAGTATTCATATCGAGGTGGTTTTTTTTTTTTTTTTTTTTAAGATTTATGTTGATTTAACCGTAATGTATTTATGATGTAAATATATTCCGAGACGAAAACGTCACGGATCAACTGTAAAAGACCCGGATACATAATTTTAAAAAATCAGTTTCAGTTTATACGAGGTTCTCACCCCACTTTCGCTTCTTAGTCAGATTTGTTTATGCAGAATCGACATTTAATAGTGCTAATTGCACTCCAGTTAAATTGCCCTGATTGCAGAAAGGGAAGCAATTTTCGTGCTCTCTGTCTGGGTTTGGAAGAAATTGTTTTATATTCACCTCTTTATAAAGAAGTGGAGATAAGGCACGGAGCCTTTGCACAAATTGCACTTATGGGCTGACTGGCAGCATTCAGGCGCTATAATAGAGCATTATTTGGCCGTTTTGAATAATGTAAAGCGTTTGCTGGAAGCTATTCTCCTGAAAATTGCTTTAACTTTTAAAAGGGTGATGATTCACTCCGAACCGGCCCTTTGTTACGCTGTCATTATCCCCCCAAATGTTTTAACAGCCAGCACGACGCTCCAGCATAACACATCGATCTTTGTTTAAAAACTCGATTTTTAGAGGACGGGGAAAAAAAAAAAAAAAAATGTCAGGGAACACTTGACCCCCTCGGGGCTGTGGCGGCGGGTCCCTCGCCGGCCCCGGCCCCCTCAAGGGGCGCGGGGGGTCGCCCCGCGGATGCCTTCACTCGCCCTCCGAGGGGAGCCGCTTCCCAGCGTCCCGCTCCCGCCTCCGAGCCTCCTTTTCTCGGTGACTTTCCCCGAGGAGAGAGGGATGGGGGGGATGGGGAAAGACCCTTTCTCCCTCGGCCGCCCGGGGGCCGCTCGACGGCCGCGCTCCCGGCAAGGAGCGGGATCCCCCCCGGGGGCAAGGAAGGAAGGAAGGAAGGAAGGAAGGGAAGAGGAGAGGAAGGAGTCACCTGTTGGGCGGTTTGCTCCCGGGTGCCCCTGCCGGACTCAACGCCCGCGGGGGTTGGGTCTCTCCCCCCTCCACCGCTTTTCACTCGCCGAGCGCTGCCGCCCCCTCGCCCCCCTCCCCGGTGAAGCCGCCGCTCGGGCTCCGCTGCCCGGGAGAGGAGATTTGTTTTTATTTTTTTCGCCGTTATTCCTCCCCCCCCTCCCCCCCCCCCCCCCCCCCGGGCCAGGCAAACGTGCAAAGGACGAGGCGCAGAGCAGCCACCCCTCCCTCCGGCCCTAACGCGCGGCCACTAAAAGGCGAGCGCCCTTCGCTAACGGCCTTAGACGTTGAAATAAAAGACAATCCCCGGGGGTCTCCTTGCCTAGCGTGGCAGGCGCCCTGCCCGTTGCATAACACGCAACAAAACGCGATGCCTGTCTCGTTTAAGCACGAAAAAAAAAAAAAAAAAAAACAGACCCCAACAACATCAAAACAAGTAGAGAATAGCCAAATCCTATCAAATTCGCGGTTCCTCCGGTGCCTCTTTTGCATCTGCCGGGAGGTTTCACACCGGGTGGCTGAGGCGGCACCGAGGAGAAGGGAGCGTTGATTCGAACGCGGAACGAGCACCCAGCGCTGCTCGAACGCAGCCGCCTCGCTCTTTCGGAGCTGTGCCCCGTTCCCAGCCGCAGAGGGAATAGCTCCTATTTCCAGCCACCGAGACGATCGCAACGACGCAGAGTTGCAGCCTATTGATCTGTCGGAGACGCAGTTACGGGCAAGTTCTAGCGATTGCTTAAGAAGCCCCCGGTAATTACGAATCAAAGGGTCTCGCTCGCAAGACACCGGGGAGGTTCAGCACTTACATTTCGCACGTGCAGAGAGCAGGTAAAGTCTGTGTCGCTCCCTGGGCGTGTGGAGTGTGCACAGAGCAGAGGCCACGGGCAGCGCCGGGAGGCTCCTTCCAGCAGCCCCGGCCCTGCCAGGAGGGAACGAGCCTCCTGCCAGGAGCAGCTCTGCTTCCACGGGGCTATAGGAGCCTTGGGAAAAAAAAAAAAAAAAAAAACGAGCCGCGGGCTGCGAAAATTGACTTTCAAAGTATTTTTTTTTTTTTTTTGCCGGGAATTGCTCCGTAAAACCAAATCCTCTCCCATAAGCGACAGAGCGCCCCGCGCCCCCCTCCCCGGTCCCGGCCCTGCCCCTGCCCTCGGTCCGTCCCTGCCTTTTGGGGGTTATTTTTTGGTGCTTTATATAACTCGATGCCCCGCTCGCTCCCCTTTGCGAAGCGAGTCACGGGCACGTCGCTCCCGGGCTCGCTTCTAGCGTTCGGTAGAGCCAAACCGACAAAAATCAACGTGTTTTCGTAACCGTTGGGCGCCGTTGGGCCGTTAGCGGGGGCGGCCCCTTCCGCGGCGGAGCGGAGCGGAGCGGAGACCCGGGCGCGGCCCCGACCCCCGCCCCGCTCGGCGGCTCCGCTCCCGGCCGGTGCCCCGGGGGCCGCCGGTAATTGCGGCGCGGCCGGCGCGGTCCCGGCCGGCGCGGGGAGTTTTCTCTGCCCGCGCCCGGGCGCCGGCACCTCCGCGCAGCCTGATTGGCTGCGGGGCCGCCGCGGCCCGCTCCCCCGCGCCCCCATTGGGCGAGCGCCGCCGCCAGCGGTACTTCAAAGCGGGCGCTGCCCGCACTTAGGCAGAGTTTAGCCCCCAACGAGCCGGAGTGTCCTCGGCGCCGCCGGCAGCGCGGGGCGCACACCCAGCGCCGTCCCCGCCGCGCAGCCCCGGGACGTGCTATGGCTACGTCTATCCTCGGGGTAAGTCTCCGCCGCGAGGCGAGCGAACGATCCGACCGACGAAACCGCCGCTGCCGTCGCGTCGCGGCCGCCCCCGGCGCGAACCGGGCGGGAGGCGCTCGCGGCCGCCTCGGGGGATTCTGCTTCCCGGCGGCTCGTTCGCCGGGAGCTGAGCGCGACGCCTCCTCGGCCGGAGAGGAGTCGGGCCGCCTGGGCTTTTTTTTTTTTTTTTTTTCTTCTTCTTCTTCTTTTGTTTTCTTTTATTTAGTTGGTTTTTTTTTAACTCTACGCGTTACGCTAAATCGCCAACGATCTCCGCGCCGCTCGCTCCGCTCCCGCTCCGCCCCCGTGCCCCGTTTCTCCGCCGCTCCCGCGGGGTCGGTGGCCGGAGCCCCCGCCGCTCGCGTCCGTCGCCCCGCGGGGCCGAGCTCCCGGGCGAATCCCTCGCCCCGCGGGGCAGGGCCGGAGCCTCCCTCCCAAAGAAATGAGCCTCGACTTCGGGCGCTCGGTTCCCCGCGGCGCCGCTCGTCGGGGCGCGGCCTCCGGCCCCGCGGGAGCCCGTTGGGGCGGCAGGGGGCGAGGCTGACGGGGCCGGCTTTGTCTCTCCCGCAGGAAGAGCCGAGGTTCGGAACGACTCCCCTGGCCATGCTGGCCGCCACCTGCAACAAGATCGGCAACACCAGCCCCCTGACCACCCTGCCCGAGTCCGGCGCCTTCGCCAAGGGAGGCTTCCACCCCTGGAAACGCTCCTCCTCCAGCTGCAACCTGGGCTCCGGCCTCTCGGGCTTCGCGGTGGCCACGAGCAGGGGCTCGAGCGGACTGGGCAGCGGCTCGGGCGCGGCCAACAGCGCCTTCTGCCTCGCCTCCACCTCGCCCACCTCGTCGGCCTTCAGCAGCGACTACGGCGGCCTCTTCTCCAACTCGGCGGCGGCGGCGGGCGTGTCCCCGCAGGAGCCCGCGGGGCAGTCGGCCTTCATCTCCAAAGTGCACGGCTCGGCGGCCGAGAGCCTGTACCCGCGCGTGGGCGTGGCGCACCCCTACGAGTCGTGGTACAAGTCCGGCTTCCACTCCACGCTGTCGGCGGGCGAGGTGGCCAACGGGGCGGCCTCCTCCTGGTGGGACGTGCACGCCAACCCGGGCTCCTGGCTGGAGGTGCAGAACCCGGCGGGGGGGCTGCAGGGCTCGCTGCACTCGGGCGCCCCCCAGGCCTCGCTGCACTCCCAGCTGGGCACCTACAACCCCGACTTCGGCTCCCTCACGCACTCCGCCTTCAGCTCCACCGGCCTGGGCTCCACGGCCGCCTCGCACCTGCTCTCCACCGGCCAGCACCTGCTCGCCCAGGAGGGCTTCAAGCCCGTGCTGCCCTCCTACACGGACTCCAGCGCGGCGGTGGCGGCCGCCAGCGCCATGATCTCGGGCGCCGCCGCCGCCGCCGCCGCGGCCGCCGGGGGCGGCGGCGGCTCCTCCGCGCGCTCCGCCCGGCGCTACTCGGGCCGGGCCACCTGCGACTGCCCCAACTGCCAGGAGGCCGAGCGGCTCGGGCCCGCGGGGGCCAGCCTGCGGCGCAAGGGGCTGCACAGCTGCCACATCCCCGGCTGCGGCAAGGTGTACGGCAAGACCTCGCACCTGAAGGCGCACCTGCGCTGGCACACGGGCGAGCGGCCCTTCGTCTGCAACTGGCTCTTCTGCGGGAAGCGCTTCACCCGCTCCGACGAGCTGCAGCGGCACCTGCGGACTCACACGGGCGAGAAGCGCTTCGCCTGCCCCGTCTGCAACAAGCGCTTCATGCGCAGCGACCACCTGAGCAAACACATCAAAACGCACAACGGGGGCGGCGGCGGCAAAAAGGGCAGCGACAGCGACACGGACGCCAGCAACCTGGAGACGCCGCGCTCCGAGTCCCCCGACCTCCTCCTGCACGACGGGGTGGGCGCCGCCGCCCGGGGGGGGCCGGGCAAGGAACCTCCCGCGGGGCCCGGAGACCCCTAGGGGCAGCGCCGCCCGCTCCCCGACGGTCCCCTCCGCCCCGACGGACGCTGCCGCCCGGGCCCCCCCCCCCTCCCCCCCCCCCCCGCCCCGTCGCAAGGAGCGAACCGGGAGAGGCTCGAGGTGAGAAACCCGCCTGCGAGGCCGAGACGGTTCCTCTGTGTCTCGTACGTCTGTATAAATAGGGGTTTAAAAAAAAAAAAAAAAAGTCAAAAAAAAAAAAAAAGCAGATCGTGTTCGCTTATTTTTCTTGTAAATGTTGATCTGACTGGGGGAGGTGGGGATTTTTTTTTTTAATTATTATTATTATTATTGGTGAATTCCTGAAATTCAGGGAGGTTTTGGGGGTTTGGTTCTTTTTTTATTATTATTTTAAATTTCTGATGCACTTTGTGGAAGTCAGTATATATGTAAAAGATATTTAAAATGTTGAGTTAACATTTCACTCAGACACACGTAAGTTAAGGTCTCTTAAAGAAATTAAACGCGTTTATCTGTATGAAAAAAAAAAAAAAAAACAAAAAAACACCCAACCAAACAAAAACTTGACATATTTTCATTTTGGTATTATTAAAGGACTCTGAACAACACGCTCCCGGGTTTGTCCTTCTTCGTGCCGCCTCCTCCCGAGCGTCCAACCCTCCCTGGCTTGGTTTTTGAGCCCTCGCCCCAGTCCCGTCCCCAATCCCGGGGGCCGCGATCGGAATCCCGGGGCCCGGAGGGGCAGGGACCGCGGGGTCGTTCCCCTCAAACCTCGTCTTAGTCTGGGTTTATTTTTATTAAAGAAATCGAAGCCGGGCACCGAGCCCCGAGCGCCTCCGAAATCGAGGGAACCCGCTCCGTGCGGAGGAACGATTTATTTAATTTTAAAAAAAAAAAAAAAAAAAAAAAGCCTTTAGCTCCACTAAGGCTGCCCGAGTCGGGAAGCGATCCCGGGGGAATAAATCGCTAGAGTCAATACTCCGGAAAAGACATTTCATGCCTAAATGAAAATCTTGTTAAATGTTATTAATTTTGACTTAGAGCACACAGCAGCCCCCTGTGCCTTGTATTCCCTTATTAGGGATTCATGTCTTATCAAATATCTAATTAATCTCCTAGACATCATTTGTTCTGGCCAACTTTATCTCGGCTGGTCCACGGGGAAAACTCCGAATATTCTCGGTGACAAAGCTCCCTTGAAGATCCTTTTAATTGTCCAAATTAACTGCACCGAATTTGCATGTCAAACGGTAAAGGGCAACCTGAGATAAAATGTAAACGTTTTAAAAGCCTCAAACTAAGCACTTGATTTGATAACTAGGCTTTTTAATGTTATGGAAGACAACTGCTCCTTTCCTTTTCAAAGACAGTTGATCTATGCAAATAGTGAATTGGAAATGCTTATGTCCCCCATGCAGTCAAATGGTCCTCGCATGTTATTTGAATATCAGTGGCTCTGCTATTGAAAAGGTTCAAGGATGCTCTCTGACTTCTTTGTGATTACTCAGTGCAGCGTCTTATTCTGAAGAAAAAAAACTCGGGAATAATTAAAGGCTGGGCTAAGGCCTGGGAACACATTTGGGACAGGAATCTCATTTAGACGGTCTCTTTCAAAATAAGGCACAGTTAAATTGACCAGAAGGCAATTATTGAAATGAAAATTATTTTCACTCCCTTTGTCTCCTGACCACCAACCTAACAGCCACAGTATCTTTTTTTTTTTTTAAAGGCAAATTGTTAAATGGGATAATTGTGTTATTAAAAAAGAAAAAAAGAGAGAGAGAGGAAGAGAGAGGAGAGGGAGGGAGGAAAAAAAAGAAGTTAATTTAGTCTGCCCGGTCCAGAATGGAGAAAGACAAATATTTTAATCCTCCGTAAAAACAGGGAATGCAAATAACATCGGGAAACGGATTCTGCTGTCGGCCACCAACTGGAATAAAGACGTTGCGGGAAAGAAAACGCATCTGCCGAGAACAGCGAGATCCGCGTCCAACACCCCCCCCCCGCCTCCTCCCCCCCGACAGCACCTTCCTCCTGCCCAGGGAGCCGCTCCCTTTTGGTGGTTTTTTTTTTTTTTTTTTGGTGTTTTTTTGTTGTTTTTTCTTTTTTTTCCCCGCAAATCATCCCGCAAGGTGCGTTTGTGCGGCGCCGGGTGCGCAGGAACGTCCCCCGCGAGGGGACATCCCCAGCTTTGTTTTGTTTTGTGTTTTTTTTTTTTTTTTTTTTTTTTTTTTTTTTTTCGATTTCTAACCAACCCCACATCAAAGGAGCCCGTGCGGGTCCGGTTTCTGGCCAGGCCAGGGCTGCGATTCGCAGCTGAGTGATCAAGGACCTCTCGGCGGTTGCCTTTGCCCCCGCGGGTCAGAAACGTCCATCAGCCGCCGCTCCCCGGGAGCCGCTTGGCTTCACCCGCAAAATAGAAACCGTGTGTGTGTGTGTGTGTGTGTGTGTGTGTGTGTGTGTGTGTGTCCCCCTCCTTGGACAAATAAATGACACTATTCTTCCCTGCGCGGTGGCGGTGACTGTGTGGGGGAACTTCTACACAAAGGGGAACTAACCGGCCGCCGGTGGGAGAGCAGGGACATCAATCCGGTTTCACTCCGAGTCTCCGACTCGGAGTGAAACCGGATTGATGTCCCTGCTCTCCCACCGGCGGCCGGAGGCTCCTCAGCGCGGGCAGCAGAGGGTCCCTGTGGGGCTCCCTCCCGCTTCCCTGCCCCTTCGCCCCCGCTCCTCCCCGACAGCCGCCGGCACCGACGGCGAGAGGTGAAAAACCGGAGGAAGGAGGCGGCGAGCGCCGTCTGACCCGGGCAGGTAACGCGGCGGCTTCGGGCTCAGGCCCCGGTCCCCGTCCTGAGCGCCTCTCGCCGTGCGAAGGGAAACTTTAGAATCGTTTAGCTACAAATTTCCTCCAGGAATAACATTCTTAACGCTTAAAAAAAAAAAAAAAAAATAAAGGGAGGAAAAGGCGCCGGAGAGCGGGAGCGGGGACCGCGCGGCGGCTCCGCGGCGCCACCCAGCGGCCGTGGGGCGCCGCGGCAGCTCCTCCCGCCGGCTCCGGCTCCGCCACCGGCCCCGGGGCTCCCGCCAGCCTCCCGGCTCCCCGCGGGGCTCCCGCTTCCCGGCGGGGCTGGCGGCTCCCGGCCCGGCCCCTCCGCCGCCCCCGCGCCGCCTGCAGCGGATCCGCGCGGCCGAGACGCGCTAATTGCTAAGCCGGGTGCGGGGCGAGCCGGTCCCCGTCCGCTCCCCGCTACCGAAGCAGGTTGCTGGAAAAATTTGAAATTGCCTTTCAGCCTAAAGCTGCCTTACCTGAATGTCATAATTACAGTAATTATGTACATCCAAATTACATGCTAATTAAATTAGAATCAAATCGTTCTAAATCGAAATCAAATGAGGTAGCGAGAATTAATCAATGACAACATAAATAGAGAGCTTCCTTCAGGGATATTTATTGTAACGATCCAAGCGGGGACCTGAGCTGGAAGTCACCCGTTCGTTTGCTTTCGGCGACGATTCGCGGTTCGGCGCTGACTCCCAGCGGCGGAGCCCGGGCCAAGGCGGACAGGGACAAGAAACGGGGCAGAGAGGGAGCGACCGCGGGAGCCGCCGCGTCCCCGTCCCCGCCGGAGCCTCCTCCGCTGCGGGTTAACCCCATCCCGCTCCGCTCTCAGCCCCCGGCGCTCCCGCCGCCATCCGTGAACCGACAGCACCTCCTACCGGGGGGCAGCGAGGCCGACCGGCCCCGAGGGCTTCCCCGTCGCCACCGGCCGCCGCGCAACCCGCTCCCGGGGGCTGAACCCCGCACCCGCCTCCCCCCTGCCCCTGTCCCCGTTCCAGCAGGCCCACAATCAACTCTTCCCGAGAGGTTTTCTTTAGATTGCTCACAGGGGCTTTCTGGCACTCTCCCGTCCTTCCCAAACCCGAATCGACACGCGTTAAGGTAGGGCCCGACCCTACTGAACTGTGCACGCCCGGAGCAACTGAACGTAAACGCCTTTAAAAGCGCAATCCCTTCATGGGTCGCTTTCCCAAACACCTTCACCTGGGGCTTAAAACACAAGCCATGTCGCTTACACCACGTATAACATTCTGTGTGATACTGAAATGTATCTGAGCTTTAAGTAAAAGAGACCTGGTACTAATAATCATAGAATCATAGAACAACCAGGTTGGAAGAGACCCACCGGATCATCGAGTCCAACCATTCCTATCAAACACTAAGTCCCATTTGTCCTTCAAGTGAGGAGGGGAAGAAGGTTGTTTGCTGGAATGCTGAGTACAGAGACACTGTTTCACCTGACCACTAACGTACGTCCCTTTGCGACCCTGAAATAGCAGGAAAGATTTTCCTTTGCAATAAAAACCTCATGACGTGTGCCCTGTGCCCTGTGCGTTTCTGCTCATTCAGAACTCTGGAGAAGGCGGCGATTTTTACTGTTTTTAAAGAATATGGTATTTTATTATGGAAGTTCATAACAATATTTGCAGAAAATTACCAACAAATATTCAAAAAAAAAAGTTTGTTTAAAGAAATAAAAGGACGACTATTTACACCAACTTTCTACCGCAAACAATGAAATACCTGGAGCAGCGGAGGCAGAAAATATTCTTTTCATGTCTTGAGAGATTATTGAACAATAACTTGACATTGTACTGACACATACCAACAGGGGTTCAAGATGTTTAGATAGCCCTGACCAAGCTGTACACTGCAGGAGGTCGAAAAATGTTGGCTACACACTTATGTGAGCTATGTCTCTCTGTTGTTTTAACTCATGAAATTGATCTCTTACAGGGAACTTCAGGAAAAACAATTCAGTATGGAAAAAACCCCACTTTCTACGATACAATGCTCTGATATCCAAAACAGTGATTTTATTCAGAACTATCTCAAGCATTTATCATTTAACAAATCCCAGGACTCTTCCCAACTTACTCTCTGCTTCCCCTCACAGTGGCATCTAAACAGAAATTATCATTGGAAAAGAGTATCACACACTGCCCTGAAATATTTTAAACCCCCCAAATCGGGTCTAACAATTACTGCATGTATACAAGAGGTATTTTCCAACAAATATATTTGTACAGTAAAAATACCATAACATTTATATCTAATTTACAAATGTTCCAACTGTATGGAAATGATTGTTTTGGCTTTGTATAGGAAATACTAGTTACAGAGGTTGGAAAATGAACAGCAATACATAACTGAGCCCTTCTTAAAAGAGTAAATCAAAAAAAGGAGATCATTCTTGTTTGCACCTGTCCCCTACACTATCTATTTTTTCTCCTCTCTCTGCTTCTGCTTCTACTGCGTCTGCTCCTTTCTCTGTGTTCCGCTTTACTGTACTTGTCCCCACAATGCTCTCTACACTTTTTCTTCTCTCTGTGTGCATCTGTGCTGGGGCTTCTGGTTTCATTTTTCCTGTGTCGCTCTTCACCGTGGCTTTGACTTGGACTTTCTCGCTTTTGCCTTTGCCTGGAAGTGCTGTGACTTTTGCAAGGGCTTCTCCTGCTCCCCTCATCCATGCTTTGGCTTCTACTATCCCTCTCCTTTCTTTCAGTCTCTCTCTTGTTGGTACTGTGGTATCTGCTTTTGGACTTTCTTTCCCCCTCACAGGAGCTCCATTTGTTGTTCTCCACTGAACTACGTTGCTTCAAAAGTCTGTCCTTCTCCCTATCTTTGTCCTTGTTACCGTGACTACTGGAGAGATCTTCATAAAGTTTTTCCTTCCTCGTCTTTGCTTTTCCCTCTGAATCGCTGCTGCCGCTAGCCTCTGAAAACTTGTCTTTTTTTCTTTTCTTAGAATACATCTTCTTTTGTGCTGCTTTATCTCTGCTGTCAGTCTCGCTATCACTGCTGCTTACTGAAGACTCACTGGAGGATGAGGAAGAGGATCTGATCTTATGTTTCTTGTGTTTACTTTTACTTTTTTTCTTTTGCTGCTTTTTCTTCTTTTTGTCTTTCTTTTTCTTTTTCTTCTCCAGACGATCCAACTTCCTTTTATTTTCAAAACAAGAGCAGAGCAATCAGATTAAGAAATTCTAAATTACAAAGACACTACTTCTGATGACCATTTTCCAGAAAAACACCTTGCATTCCTCTCCTCACTCAGGAATTTTATTTTTAAATTTCTTACCTGATGCTAACCATAGTTAAGAATCCTGTAATCCATAGCTGTTCCCTCAAATTAGGAGGAATATGATTTTTTAAATTCTTTAATCTTAAAAAGATAACTAAGAGATGTCAGTTTGGTCTGGCACAACATTCAGTGGTGTTTTTTTTTTTTAATTGCCAGCCTGCTCTGAAGACTTTGGAAAATAAATGCTGCTATTGTTTGTGCATTTTTATAAGAGATTTTGGAAATGGAAAAATATAATTAGCATCCAATTTCTATTGATGACGGAAACTGAGACTTTAAGCTGACATCTCTGAGTCCTACAGACAAATAAAACTGATATTTTCAATAACCTCTTCTGTTACAACTAGAAATTTATATTTTCTAACCATAAGTACAATATTCCATCATGCACATGTATTCATTGCTATTTGACTGCTTTCACCTAGTTTTCATTTTGCTTTCTGTGTTCATCCTTCTCAAAATAAATAGTAATCAAGTAGTGAAATTACTTTCAGGTTTTTTAAAAAAAAATCCTTTTGGACTAGTAAAATCTAAAGGATCCAAATATTTACGGAACTTCAAATCTCAAAATATAAACTATTATACTTCCATTGTGTTGGGTCAGCAGAAGTTCAAATAAAATCCCATTTTAAATTACTCAAACTACATACACAGTCCTTATTTAAAAAGGAACATAACATATGCCAACCATTTTCATAGAACAATTTATTACATATGTCAATACCATATGTACCAACCTACTCACCTACCTGCTTAGCCATACACCTTTCCCAACATGTTATAACCTCAAAAGCTGTTTTAACTAGCAATACTTGTATGGGATCTACCAGGCAGTAGTTAATATTTTTCATTTGAAACATTTTCAGGTAATTCCAAGACAATGTTTGAAATTAATAGAGAAGGAAAAAAAAAAAGTCATTCGACACATGAAATCAGTGGGACAGAAGCAAAAAGGAAAATCTCATTAACTTCTGCTTCTAACTACAAAACCCAGGGGAGCTCCCTCTGATGGAGCAGTAAACTATAACCCCTGATCCAGGAGCAGCAGGGAGCGAGGCTAACCGCAGCCCCGGGGGTGCAATGTCAGCTTTGGTTTAGCTGCACAGGAGAAGATAACAAACTTTGCCAAGTTGCAAACCAGTAAACAAGAACATAGTACTTTTATTCCTGGAGGAAGATACTGTAAATGATGGAGTGCAAAATAATATTTTAAACCAGCAGTTGACGGCATCTTTAGTGAGCCAATTATTATTGTTTCAGTATCCCAGGTATGTTGGAAATGAGACCCAGTGCAAAGGCATCACAACTCGGTAACTAGAGCCAGATTAAAAAAATCTAGCTGGTTTAAAAAAACACACTGCATAATGCCATGTGGTCAAGTGTACGTTAAACTACGATTCTCTCCTGTGCTGATAGTGCTAAATTCTTTAATGTCATAGAAAAGTTACAAGTACAAACGCAGAGCCAGAACTACTGGTGATCCACAATCCCCTCGGTTAGGTACCACACTTACCTTAGAAGTTTCTGTTTTTGTTTGGTTGACAGTGATTTTAAAAATTCAACTTCTGGATCATCATCTCCTTCACTTGCAACAAATTCCTAGGAAAAAGTGGTAAGACATGAAGTTCTTGTATATAAAAATTATTGCTTCATTCAGCCTTCTGTATTAAAAGCGATGCTTCCGGGTACCTTATTTTTGTGCAGGCACCATTATATTTGTATTACTAAGTCAGGTTAAGGGTCTTTGGAAAGAGCAGCAAACCTGCCACAAAAAGTGAACCCCATCCCTTTCTGCCTCAAAGCTGAGTAGGTGCTAGAATGTGGGGGTTATACAACAGGAGTTATTAGTAACATATGAAAAAAATCACTGTGAGGTAAAGAAACATTTCTGAAATAGTTAATAAAAACGAGACAATTTTAGAGCCCACATGATTCCCCAGGATAAGTCACTCCATTGTTATCGTGCTTGGATGAATAGGTAAGATGCTAGTCCTGCTCGAACCCAGAGTAATTTAAGCAAATTACTTTTCTGTCTCGGTTTAGTCATTAGGAAAATGGGTATTAACACATCTATCTCATTGTAGTGTTATTAGTCTTTAAATGTTCATAAAGTGTTCTGGCAATGCAAAATACTGTAATCATATAATCTACATGCAGTAACGCAATCAGCAAAGCACAGCTACTTTGAAGACCCTGAATTCTTCAAACTATGTGCATCTGGTACACTACAGTTCTCCACCGTGATGTTTTTAATTTTAACCACACTCGGGAGGGGAAAGAAGAAATAAAGACTAAAAAGCTCTTCAAAAAAACTCCACCATACTTAACATAAACCAAACATACCAATATCACTGCAATCCATTTAACAGCACCCATATGCTACATAGGTTTGTTTTTTTTTTTTAAATGCAAAGGTACATCCATCTGTGGATACACAACGAATTGTTGATTCAGTCAAGATTTCAAAACCAGCTGAAGGCTGCCTTTACTGTTGGTTTGACTATCCTGCCACATGAACAAAGGTTATTTCGTGGTGGCTCTCTCAAGGAGCAGATATGAATTTTTCACTTTACATTTTTATTAAAGCACCTTGGATTAGAAATATACCATGTGCGGTCTAAGTAAAGACACTTAAACATTTCACTCCCAGAAATAATATATGTAACAACAGTCAATCAAGTAAAAAAAATCTTCAGCTATAGCATTCTGGATAGTAATTATTTGTGCAAATTTCCTCAAAGTTCATCTGAAGGCCGGCCCTGTATCAGAAGTACGTGCCAAAACCCCTAACCATCCTCTTTATGAAAAATTCTATTTCTAGTCACCCAGAGGAGGGATTTAATTTATTATATATGGTTTGAAAAGAAGTTATTTATGATTCCCCATTCTGACTGAAACAATGTCGGAAAACAGTAAGTTTTCGAACATTTTTCTACTGGTATTCAGCTTTCCTATGGATATGCATATTTGAAAATATTAAGTAGCAATTCACAAGCAATCACATTTAGATTTATAGACATTTTCAGCTTACTGGTAAAAAGATCATTACCTGTGATGGATCATTTGCGGTCAAGTTTCTCCCCAGTACATTTTGTTTCAGTGCAAACCCACTGTTTCTCATCTCCGCTATTAGCTCCGAGGGGTGCATTGATGGCCCTGTTCACAAAAATCACAGTTTGAATGTATCATTTATAGCTCTCTACCTTTTTTGGACTCCACAGTAGGAATTCAGCTGAAGCTTTGTTAAGTAAAATCACAGCTAAATCAACTCAATAATCTTCTGCTGAGCAAATAATCAGATACGATTTTCTAAAACAGCAGTCTAGAGATTCAGAATAGAAAATAATTGCATTTTTCTTTAAGTACAAGGGGATTCTCTTATGTAACTTTGTCATGTTGAAAACAATATATTTAGGTAAGTCTGGTAATGTATTTTTATTATAGTAAAAAAGCAGAGGAAACCTAAAGAAAGCACATTAATTATTTAGGTGCCTCCTTTCCCTTAAAAGAGTGGGAGAGTGGGAAATTGCACCGATGCCACTAATAAAGCATTTCCCATAATTACACAAATTTTTGAACCTAATGTAAAATGTAACTATTATGAGAAACTCGACATATATGTACGGAAAATAAATAAATGCATCAAAAAATTATCTATGCCCTTACTTATTCCATGGATCCCCAGATACGCTGGGTCTGTAGGCTCTTATCTCCTCAGAGATTTCTGTTTCATCAGCTTAAAAATTAAACTGGTTATTGCATTAGAGTAGGTGCTTTGGATTAGGTACATTATCTTTCTTTGCAATGTATATCTTTCTTTGGGATGTATATTGGATTATTCAGACTTGACTATATCATTTATAAACCCTGCAACTCACTCTTTTGCTTTAATCAAATAATTGTGATCATTAAAACCTCATGTACTTGTCTGATTAGATAGCTTTTCTTTGCCCTAAACATACACTCTTTTGTCAGGTCACCTGGAGTAGATTTCCTTACCAGTTCATTCACTGACTCTACTGTCAATGAATTTGTGCAACTGCATAAAGTAAATGTAAAATAGAAGGAAAGTAAAATATAGCATGGAGCACATGATTTACTTCCATAAACTAACTGTAAATGATAAGATTAACTAGTCTTACAAAACATAGCTTTGTGGATTTGAGAGTTTCTTACTTGTGGAGATGGACAAAATCATAAATTTTTAATACAGAGAAGCACGGGAAGGGAGATTTTTACTATGGAAAATATATGTAGAGTATATAGCGCATTCTCAGAAAAAGTCAACTTCAACTTCTTCTTAGCTTTCCTAAGTATAACACACTGCTTACAGAAACAGGCCTCTGTGTAAAACAGGAAGGAAAAAGATAAAACCTTGAAAATGCTTGAAGGAGTTTTTGCACTACTGACTGCTTTCTCACAAGTTCCTTATTTTGCCAGGCAAAAGAATTTTCTAATGAGATACCCTTTAATCTTTCCTTGAGTTACATTTTTATTAAGTAGGGGGTTATTCTGCCCCTACTCCTACATATTTTACCAAAATGGGGGGTTATGTGTTACAGTGTAAATGTAAGCCTACTGATAATTAATGAGTGTACATGGGCTTCAGTATCTACACTTTGGCTTCTTTCAAATTTAAAACCATGACCTGCTTGCCCAAATCTATCTCTGACTGGTACTGACATTTGACAGAAACCTAAGAACACAATTTAGTAAAGGCTGATGTCATGACTTGAAAAGGCCACATGAACCAGCCACACACGTCAGTCAAATACCCAGTATAAGGAAAGTGGTCGGAGACAAAGTATAGAGCCATGGAAGAAGATGTTGCTGTACTAAAGAAACCAAAACTTGTGACCAGATTGAAGTCTGAATCCCCATTATTCAAAGAGAATAAGAACTGCCTAAAAAAGTAACCTCACTAACTTACCAGCTATCCCCACTTCAGTCTCTCAGCACCGTACACATTCTAATACCTAATTATTCTCATTAGTGTGGTTAGATAAATTGCAGGATATAACTTGTCCAAATTTATAAAGGAGATTTGCAAAAGAACTAATACAGAAGTTATAACTTTGTGGTTCCATGTGAGGACTATGGGCAGAATTGAGACCAGAGGCAAGAAGGCACAGTTCAGATACATTCTCTGTGCATAACACTGGAAAGAGCTACACAAAATAATTTCCTCATTTACATAAAAAGCTTATAATGAACGCACAACACAAATGATTTTTTATACATTTCTGTGTAATAGATGTCAATTGTACTGTAACACAGATCAATACAACTGAAAAAGGGACCTGTCGGAGTCTCCCAGCTCAAGCTGGGACCAAAAACAAAACCACATGTAAACTTCTGAGTTAGCTTCCATGTGCTTTTTTGAGGCGATATCAGCACTAGGTTTAAAACTTAAGAACAGAAGTAAGCTTAGAAGAAAAACAAGCTAGGCTAGGAATAAATCTATGAATTCTGTTTCTTTATTAATGACAAGAAGGAAACCTTCACAGCTCCACCTACGATTTTTCAGTTGCAGCACAGCATTACCATCAAAAGGACATTTAAATGACTGTTACTCCCGTTTTGTGCATGTATACAAGTTACATCAAATGCACCTACTGAGCTTTGAAACTAAAGTGGTTTATGAAATAAATTATTTCTGGTTTTGGTCTTTCTCTAATTGTGAGAGGAAACAGTAACTTAGGATCAGCCTATCTTGCGAGGAGATTCAAGAATCTCCATGAAACTTTGTCATACATTATTTTTACTGTAACTAAAAGCTTTAGAAAACACTAGCGAATAAGATTCAGAAAATAAGCAAACACTACAAATGAAAGCAGAGTCAAAATAAAGTCCTATTCCACAACCGTTCTGTGTGCAGACCCAAGCCAGGCAGGACAGAAGCAAATTGTCTACTATGGCTGATTACAAAGGACTCTCTTGCAGCACATAACCTCAGCAGTTTAAAAAACTGTAAAAAAACCCACAACAAAATAACAATTTTGAGGACAACACAAGTGAACCTGCTTACACTTTTTTTCCTGAAAAGTTTACACCACCAAACTTCTCAGAAGTTCTGCTGTCCAGAGACAGCAAGGTTCCATCGCTACTTTTGTTCAAGTAGCAATGCTAGACCACAGGAGAGAGAAAACAGAATCTGATCTGTAAAGTCTGAATAAACTGTTTTCTATCTGGTTAAATATCCAGACCGAGAAATTCAATTAAGACATGACGCCTGACAGTGGCTGCACAGCTTAACAGCAAAGCTCTATTGCTACCTACTTTCTGCAACACAAGAAGAATCAATAAAATTTTTATCCTCATAATTAAACTCCTTCGCTTGTAATCAAAGGAATCAAATGCTTGGTGACTTTCTTTTCCAATTCATGCCTCAACAGACTGCTTTTGATTTATACTTTAGTGATTTTGACAAGCTGAGCTGACTTCCTTTTAAATATCAGTCTCCCAGGATTCCTGGGTTCAGCTATTTCACGTGACAGCATTGAGGGCTGTAACACACTTCTTTCTGGGTTGCTTCTTCACACAGTCTTAAAAGATGTAGATGCCTAAATGCATATGAGCAAAGAATGGCCTTCCCATTTCCACAGTCTAAAAACAAGTAAGGGATTTATCCTGGCTAATACAAACGAGGGAGACCACAACTGTAAAAGAAATCCCCAAACGGTGAACCTCACTTAACAAAGGTTTGAAAAATTCTACTTCTCAGTGTCCTTAGCTTCCTCATTTAGGATCAAAAGCTTAAATCTTGGAGTCACCAGTCTACTGGCTGGTAGAGGGACTCCTCCTGTGCTTGGTGTGAATTGATCGTGGAATCTTTCTTGTTGGAGACGTGACTATTCTCAGTGCGATCAAACTTTGTTTGCCTGTTAAGCCAAAGAGGTGAAATTTCAGCCTGTTATTGGCTTATGACTACACTGAAGTCATCATCTTCAAGATCTTCATATATCTTTATCTAGTTAAGTTCCAATTAAGTCATGAACTATAAAACAGATGGTAAGATTGAGCTGAGAGGCTCACAGCTGGCTAAGATCTTGAGAACTGATGATAGCCAGGTATCAAACAGCACTCCTTAACTTGCAAAAAATCACTCCTACATCATGTATAGAAAAAAACTTTGTGTGCTATGAAAACTGATGTCCTCGTACATGCTTTCCTTATGGACTTGTGAGACAGCCTGTGAAGAAGCTACCTGTGTGATCCTTTGCAGGTAAAAACATCTAGAGATGACATTACACCACGAGCTGACAGAACGTTAGATATAGGAATCCTATAAAAATAGCTGATTGCTACGACTTCTAACAACTCATCTCACTGCATTCATCCATCAGCAATCTAAAAATAAGTTCAAAGTTACAATGTTTCATCATCTGTTTCTTATTCTTTCTGAAACAAGTCAAATACAGTACCTTGCTATTTTTGAATATGACTGTCAAGCTTATTTTCTGGAATTTACATTTTGATAGGGGGAAAAAAAAGAAAGAAAACTTTAAAACTTTTCCAGATGACACTTGTTTTAAACTAAAACATTTATCTGGTTTAAAATCAATTCATAGTCTTGGAAAAGCTTTTTATCATATAGTGGAATTAATTGCATGCTGATATCATACCTGTTTTCATGCATTAAGACAAGTGACAACTTGTTAAATTTTCTACAGCTACAGGTACTGAAAATTATATTAAGGTCTTGCACAAAGGAGACTCCATAGTTAAAGACCCGCTAAAGGAGTTTTAAAATAATTTTCCATGCATTTCCCAATTCTCAAGAAATAGTGTTGTCAAGCAAATAGACCATAGTTTCTTCCTGCTTCTTATTTCCCACAGAAGTTCTTGCTGCATTAATTTTCTCTGATATCATCTGTTTAACATACCATTTAGTTACATAGATACCAAATCCAGATAGCTCAGTTGACTCAAAAAATTGGGGCATGAAATCCAGAAACTAAAACCATTTCACAAAGCTTTCATGAAGTACAACCTGAGTGCAATCTTAGCTTGGTAGCTGTTGGTGCATCTTTATAATATCAGTACAATAAAATAAACAGAAGAACTGTAAAGAGTTTTTTTGAAGCCTATATGAGTACCAATCATAATGGATTGCAGAAGGATATCATACTAAGATCTCTACAACATATTGTCAATTTGCTCATTTACAACACTCTCCAAATTCTTATCATATTTAACTGAGATCAATTTAACAGAATCAATTCTGCTTCTATTAAACAACCAGGGGAGTGAATATAATTCTGGACTTCAATTACTTAAAACGCTTAGCTTACAGCAGACTCTTCCACCCTGCACTACTACCCCCACTTCTGGCCTAGAAACAAGTGCAACCTATAGCTGCAACTCATTTTTGGTTCCATTTTGTGCTTCAAATGGAACAAATGCAGAATATAGGTATCCCTCTGTTGTTACCATAATGTTTCCTCTATGAGGCATGGGCACAGGACTCCTCTTAGGAGAACAACGGCAGCTGTTAACACACCACTTAGAAAGCCTCCATTAAAACGTCTAAAGCACTTTTTTTCAAATTATCTAATATTAGAGAACAGAATTCTAAAACCTCTTTTTATAACAACTGTGATTAAATACCATTTTTTTCACCAACAGTTTCAGCAGCAGTAAGGACAGACCATAATGTTATGATTGCCAGTATCACTAAAAATAGCAGTTTTACTACTATCTACTCACAATGCATGGTCTTGACAGGATCTGCTCAATTTATTGATAAAAGCTTTCTCTGCTATCATCAGTGCAGATGAATGATTCTTTGCAATCAATTAAGTTTTAAATGGATTTTTATTGTGGAATATACACGGAAAACAAAGAGATAAGAAGCAGTCATAGTAAAACCACTATTCCCACCTGTGGCAGGGGAAACAACAGGAACCAGTTGTACTTAGACAGTGGCTGCAGTTACGTATCGTTATCAATGAATCAGACTATTCAATATAAAAGTTACTGAAAAAGGCAGTAGATTCTTCATGTCGTCATTTTAATTGCAACCTTTTAACCTTTGTTTGTTTTAACTAATGCTCATTTTGTGTATTACTATCACAAGCTGATTAGTTAGAATAGGGCTTTCCTAGAGTTAGGCTTTCCTGAGAACGAGCTCTGGTGTGGGGACATCTTTTAGTTTACAGATGTGATCTGTTTAATTTAAAAATATCACCACTGTCATACTGTCAGGTTCTTCCTGACTTGGTAATAGATAATGTAAATGGATGTAAACATAAATAAAGCACACTGGCACATCTACTACCAATCTGCCAATGTACATCACACTCGGCATACCCTGCTCTACCATGTTTAAACATTGATTTGCAAATCAAAGACAAGATACTTCCAAGGCTTAACTTTTATCACAACATGAGTTTTTGTTAACAAAGTAGGCCTAAAGCATATTGTCTTCATTCTGTCTTACACGCATCTTGGACAACATGAGAACAACTCTTCCCAAGCGAAACTGATTTGGCAACAGTAACTCTTAAGCTCTGCTCCTCTTGGGGAAAATAAAATAAAAAAGAAGTACTCCTGGAAGCACGCAAACAGATTGTTCACATTAACCAGGTTTTGGAAAAACATTCTGCTAGTGGGTTTTAGTTTAGCACACAATCACATGAAGGATGAATATACTCTGTATTCAGAAGGCCGCCATGTCCGGGCATTAGCAAAGGTGTAACATGACACAAGGCTGTTTATGTTTTGCTTTGAATGAGAAACTAACTTGAAAATTAGCACAGTTTTGTCAATACACTCATATACTTTTTTTGTGCTTTCCCACTGACATTCAGGTGGGGCTTTTTGCTTAGATAGAGTTTAAAAAGAAATTGAACGAAACCAGAAAAAAAGTTACAGACTGAGCTAATCACACTATCATCTGTGAACTTTTATTGCAGTTGTGACAGAGATATAAGTAGACACTTACTTGTCTAAAGGACAAAAATGCTATAATCAAAATAAGGTGATCATGATACCGGTCATGAAGAAAGTAGCAAATTCATGCTGCCTCCACTAATTCAGAATTGATCATTTTTTTAGTGATATTTTTCCCCCTATTTCAGAGACGGCTGCATTCAGACTGTATTTACACTTCAAAGCAGCTGCTGCAGTTAGCATCGAGAGAAATAAAACTGCTGGCTTTTAATTAGCTCTTCTTCAGAGGGTCTGCAGCTTAACTGAACTTAACACTTCAGCACAGAATTTCAGTGATTTTCCATATTTTTGTCATAAGGTATTTCAAAGAAACCCGAGTTGCCTTTTTCACTTTTTTTGAGCAGTAAAAATCATTTAACATTATCAAACTGCTACAGAAATCCGTATTTATTGCTTAAATTCTAAGCGCAGTACTTCTATTAGAAATCAGTATCTTATGCATTCACACCAAACACATAGGTTTCTGAAACATAAATGGAAGATTATTCTAAAACGTGACAGTTCTTAAACTACAAGAAGATTTAGTTAAGGTTCCTACTGTTCACAATCAAAGGTCTCAGCTGCAGATCATAAAGGAAGGTTTCATGCACTGTATGTTTCTACTGATGGCCATTTATATAAATATTCAGAGTTAAAATATTCAAATACCTTTTCCTTTGTTATTATAGATTCAAGAGAACACTTATACCAATTCCTGCATTCCTGACACAATGCAGATTTTTATCTGTTGGGAAACAAAAAGATACTGTATTTGTCACTGAAAAAATGCAGTGAGGTATAGACGTAACATAACAGACATGTTTCCTTTTTTTGCCGCCTCTACATGACTGATAATTTCAATGACTGCTATGGAAAGGAATATCACCAAAAACCTAAAGATCAGTTGAACAAACTAAGTGATAGGCTGATGGAAACCACAACTAGTTTAGGTGCATTTAAGTGATAAAAAGAGGGTACAAACTCTAGGAGCTGATAACCAGTCTTTAGAAGGCTGCATTTGCATAGACATTCCTAGAGTTTATTTATCTCTGCAGACCATAAAATGCTATATACAAATGCATGATGCTCCATTACATTTTTACCACTATTTGCCTGAATTGTCCACAACATGCTCCTCACTTCACAGAACTCTCTCTCCTCCAGTAATTTCAGAGGACAGATGAAATACGGAGCCAATTGGCTGTAAAATATTCAAAGCAGCTCACAGCAGAAGACATCCAGCACTCTCCAGGCTTAGGTTTCATAGACCAACAGCATAAGAACCATTTTTAATCTTAGCATCCCACCCCTTCTAACTACACCATTCATAAAACTCTCTTTCCATTTGAGACACTAACCTTTCTTCATAAAAGCAACTCTAGCAGGTTATTAGTTCTATATATGGTAAAAGTTGTAAGCATTTAAGCTTTCATAGCTTTTTGGCAATTCCCTAAGAGGTATTTAGTTTGTCTTAACTTTCCCCAACTAAGAAAGTTGTAGGCACTTTTGAAGTGAATTAACAGTACTACTACAAAACATTTTGCGTAGAAAACCTATCAGTCTTTGTTCTAATAGAGTCAAAGGCTTTTCAGGCTTCACAAAAAAAAAACCCCAAACACACTGAAAAGCACAAAAATCAACAGTTGCTCATCTTCTACAAGAAAGTCTTGTAAAAACAGGCAAACTTTTAGATGCTAGTGACCTGTTTTTTTACTGGTATGCGTTACATATTTTATATATGCATATATAAAAAGTGGCACATAAAGTCAAAACCACAACTGATATTTTCATCTTGTCTGAACTTTGAAAGTTAGGATTTTATCAGTAAAAAACCCTGTAAATCAGTTTAGCCCAAAGAAGCATTTTGATTGCCTAATTTAGCTTTGTAAAGGAGAAGTAAATCTTATAAGTTGGTCCCTGTAAGCCTCACAGCTGGAAAATTCTAACACTACTTTGCAGTTTCCAGTGATCAAAGTAAGTTACTTTATATCTAAAACTAAGAATTTCATAATGGAAATAATGCAACACCAGGGGGTGCAGTTATCATGAAATAATTACACTCCTGGGAGATTACAGACAAGGCTGTACCCCAGGGGTGTGATTATCCCATGATAACCACATCCACTGAAATTGCCTTATTGCAAAAATAATCTCTATTCACTGGTGAGATATTATTCAATAGGCGCTTTTTTAATGGTAAGATTATTATTTTTTTGTATGAATTACCAGCTAGATTAGTAAAATGGTCCCAGAAGCAAAATAACCAAGCCACTGTGCCTAAGTTAAGGTACCAACTGTAATTATTTTTGTTTGCTGGAGCACTGCAGCGTATGTCAGATCTTGAAAGACAGCAGTCTTCCCTCACAGAACACTGTTCTGTGCCACAGACACGCTTTCACCCTGCAGTGGTTCCACCACAGTAAACTGAAGTCCATGACTGCTCTTTGCAAACACGATCTTCAACATTGAATCCAAAACAGCAATTGCCATTCAGTTTATGTGCAAAGAGGAAGATCACAATGCAGTCTTCATGTAAGATTCAAAGACAACCAACCTCCTGAAATAAGAGAATCATAACCTATGGAACTATGGAAAGAAAAAGCCTACATCAGTGCTTATTTTATGATATGAAAAAATTGTGTGTAGGCAATCAATTCTTCTTTTTCCTCACAGAGGAACAGAGCAACTTTAGATAATGCAACTAAATCAGACATAGGATTTCCATTTTCATTCATTTTAACTCAAACATTTCTTCTGAGGCTGAAAAAACAGTCTGAGTCCAAATATGACATTTTATTCCGCTCCCTTTCTGAAAGAGGTAAAAAGTTAGAGCGACATACTGAACCTGTATCAAGTGCTCTTGAATATCTTCTTTGTATGTTGAGATACATAATTTATATAATATCAAAGGAAATAATGACTCATTCAAATAAAGAGTCTAAATCCTACTGAAGCTCACTGATTTGGGTATCAAAAAATATCTATATACACATAAACCCCTGGGCTTTTATTAATTGAAGTCACCATTCAACTAAGACCTTTGAAGGTCCATTTTTTGCAAAAAGAAAAGGAAAGATGGGGAAAAGCTCTTCTTGCTGGTTTTAAGTCAGTAATTTGGTTATCCTAACAAACCATTTTCTAACTCTAATTTTCTGTCAAGAGCTTCTGGAGAAAGGTGAAAACATTCCTCCAATTAGATAAGTGTCAATCCTTAATACTGGCATAAAGATTGGTTAGCGATAATAGTGGGTACCACTGTGTGCACTGGGTTTGTCTGGGATAGAGTAATTTTCTTCACAGTAGCTTGTATGTGGGTTTGTTTTGGGTTTGTGACCAAAGCAGTGTAAATAATTCAGGGATGTTTTAGTTAGTTTTAAGCAGTGCTTGCACAGCACCAAGCCCTCTCTCGCTTTTCACCCTACACTGCCAGCGAGCAGGCCGAGGGTGCATAAGAAGCTGTATGGGGACACAGCTGGGACAGCAGAACCCAGCTGACCAAAGTGATGTTCCACACCATATGACATCATGCTCAGCAATAAAAGCTGATGGAAGAAGAGGGACGGAAGGATGTTCAGCATTAAGGTGCTTGTTTTCCCAAGTAATTGTTACATGTCATGGAGCCCTGGTTTCCTGGAGATGGCTGAACACCTGCCAGCTGGTGGGATGCACTGCATCAATTCCTTATTTCACTTTGTTTGCATGTGAGGCTTTTGGCTTTACATAAACTGTCTTTACCTCAACCCACAAATTTTCTCACTTTCACCCTTCTGGTTCTCTTCACCATCCCACTAGGGGTGAGTGAGTGAGTGCTGTTTAGGGCTTAGTTGCCCACCTGGGCTAAACCAACCACCCTGTTTCCTTTTCAGGTTAATTAACCTCGCTCAGTAAAGATTCTGAGAGCAGTTAACCTTGTACAGCAGAGATTTTTAAAGACTTCAAAGGTATTACACAATGGAATTCAGCTGAGTCTAATCACTACATAGTAAGACTTGTCCCATGGTTCCTCAACCTCTATGTATGAGATGTTTGAGTCTTTACAGCATAATATCTGAAGCTTCTACCATTACTGTTCTGTAGACAGAAACACATTTGGGCAAATACAGAGACAACAGCAAACACAACAGTATCATCTGTTTTCCCATGTGTTAACTGTGCTTCTCTAAAGCAGAGGAAAAACAAAGCTGAGAAGAATAAGGCCTCTTAAAAGTTTCCTACAAGGAAGCCAGATCATTTCTTAGGAGTTACTTCTGCAGAAATTAGTGATGCAAATGTCCTTAGAATATCAGACTCAGAAGCACGAGGCTGAGGGTTCCCAAGCACAGATTGCTTAGAGATTCACTACCAGACAGTTTTTTTGTGGTACAGACTAGCATCTTCCAACACTGGGCTAAAGCATGGTGTCCTCTAACAAGGGGGAGTATTTTCAAAGTTCGAAGAATTCCAGTCTAAATTTAATTAGTGTAACTACCACACACTACCTAGAAACAATTATTCAGTTTAGTTTGCAAGAAAAGGATGGGAGATTATTTTTATTAGGATGAAAAGTGGAAGTGTTTAAAAGTCAGTCACTTAGAAACAACAGAGCTCTTTTCAAAGACTTGATCAAAAAATTCCAAAAGATATACTCTTCTGTTTTTTTTAGGAAAAAAAAAAAAGCTTTGATAATTTATTTGGTCCTTCTAATAGAATAAAGTTAATAAACTAATTGGATTCCTGGTATATAGACTACTGTACTAAAATTTTATTGTTGTTTCACTTGAGCTCTTTATTCTGTATTTCTCAGATGTACCCTTTCATTTATGAGACAATACTATAAAGATTTCCTGACTCATAACCTTGGAACAAGCTTTCAAAGATGAGTTTTGACACATGGAATTAGTTCCTGGCCTTCAAAAGCCTTATTTGCTCTAACAATTTAGCCCAACATTTTTCAAGTCTTTTGCGAGCTATGGTTGCAAATATCCATTTATATATTTAGCTATTTAAAAAGTCAAATAAATTAAATACACGTTCCAGACTTGCTGTACTGTGTAAGCAATCACTCCCTATCCTTGAAATCCATATTCACTGTTCTCTTCAAAGAGGTGTATATTTTCTCCCACATTTTAGAAATGAACAGATAGCTTCTGAAATTTGTTCTTGGGAGTTCCTTAGAAACCTTAGTTCCTTAGAAACACCTTAGAAACCAGGTGGTTTTAGTAGCACCAAAAAAAAAAAAAAAGTACAACCACGATAAAAGAAAACTCTGGACTATTTACATGTTTTTTACCAGTTTTCTAAGTATCGGGCAAAATTTACTTGTGACACATGGCGGGGAAGGGTAGGGGTGGGTGGAAAGGAACCGAAGTGCTTTTGGAGTTTTTACAGGCCTCATCATCAGTTCATGAAACACAGAAACTTTTAACAGAAAAGACAATACCATAAAAAAGTCTCTGTCCCTGACAACGCAGTGTTTTATACAACTCTAGCCAATCTAATCAAAACCAGTGTGGCTACAGACATTTTTGCAATACTATAAAACAATCAGAAGATAGTTAGGAATTCAGTCTAGACACACAAAAGCAGCTTAGGAGTGCAAGCAATTACTGATAAAAACAAGCAGGAAGAAGCAGAACTTGAGGATGAAGTTTTTACAGAGGAAGGTTCTTAGAAGTGGATACCAATTCAGCATAATAGGTTTTTAATGGCTTCTCCTGGTTATCAATGCTACAAAAGATTTTTTTCTGTTTGTGACTTTCTGATGCCGCTAATAAACACCCTATCAAATTAGAAAGCCAGGCACGACAAAACTGTTACCAAGTTAAAACCAGTCCATGGACATATACTATCAACCCATATAATAAAACTTTAAGTAGAATTAAGAAGAGGAAACAAACAGCAATAAAAATAAATGGTGAATATACATTATATGAATGGGGGGTGTTGAAAAGGACATGACAGATATTGGCTTTTTGACGTTGCAGTGCCTTTTTAGGAAATGTAAAGACACTGTTTTACCCTTGGTGTAAGTTAATTTGAGAGAGGTAACAAGATCTGCAGCATGGTAACAACTGTGTGGAATTCTCAAGCAACGCAAAGATAATTACTTATTCTCATCTCAGACAAAACGGGACTGGTGTCAGAGTTCAGTTAAAAAAACTCCATTTTTAAAAAAAATGTCTGATGTAAGCTTTAACATGTCAAGTGGATGAATTATAAGTCACATGGAGAATCAGTGAACTCACTGACTTGCATTCTCACTTAACTCTATTGCTTCATTTACATATATGGAATTTCCAAAAGTTGTCAAAGGAGCGTAATTTAACTTGTTATTAAATCAGACGAAGTTTTAGAAAAGTTGATGAAAGGATTGTATTCCCAAGGTTAGAAAAATCAGACAACTTTTTATCTAATGATCTAATTAATGACATTACCACTACCTCTAAGCCTTGTATCTGCTATTAAATCAAGAACCTGAAATTGTTTCCAACTTTACCTGCAGTGTTTTCACATATAGTTTCCTCAAAAGAAAGAAAGAGAAAGTAGCAGTATCATTACAGCTGACTATTCAAATCGAAGAACAGTGTCTTACAAATTATATATAATAATATATCTGATCTGTCGCCCACTCCTACTTCCTGAAATCCTTCCTCAGCCTATAGAGGAGTCTCTGCTCAGCACAGCACAGTCTTCCAAGTTCCAGAGCTAGAAGTAAGAGGGCACTGGCACAGTTAGAGGACATCCAAGTCATTTTACAGTGCTTTCCTTCATGCAAAATTCATCATACATGTTAAATCCCTCTCCTTAGGCTTAGAATGACTGTTTAGAAACCCACCCGGAGAATGACTCTCTGACCAGGAAACACCCACAGCAGTCAAATGCTGCCTACACCTTGATAGTTCAGTTCATTTTGAAGTACTGACACTGCAAAGTGTCCATATAACACCTTTACAAATAACAAAGAGTTCATATTTTCAGTTTGTTCAAGCACATACAAATACTTTCCACTTTCCTAGCTAAAATTGCCCATATCACTGAACTAAAAAAATATTAAGTCAAAGCAAGTTCTGCAGTACAAAAGTACACGTGACATCACGAGTTTTTGCACAAGCTGCAAAATATAATTCTGACATCACCAAATGCTCCAAGTACATTTTCTTTAAGGAAAGAATTAGGCAAGAAAATTATCAAATGTCATAACCTCCTGAATACAAAGGTTGAGAATGTCAGCATAGGATGGCTAATACAATGATACATCAGAGAGAGCCTAAAAGCAGAGGAATGCAAGAAGCACCATTTCCTTTAACTTAAGTCTTCCAGGCTGCATCTCAAAGGAAGACCAGATGTTGTCAAGTGTGCAGTTGTAATGGTATCTCTGCAGACCTGGACACATAAAGTGGCATATAATCTCAAAGCTCAGTACAGCAAGGTTGAAGCCTCTCCCATGTTACCAGGTGTTTCTTTAATGTACCACATTTTTAAGAATATAAAGTGTTAGAAATTTGGGTCAGCTTAAAGAAAACAATGTATTGTAGGCAAAATTACTTCACTTGAACGCTTGTATCACCTTCTTTAAAACTCATTTAACATTCAATGCTGTGGGACTCCAAGTAATGGAAGGGCTAATAGAAAAAAAAATTGTAGTTCAGAAAACAACAAGAAGACAGTTGAAGGGAAATCAGAGATTTGGAAATCTTGGTTTCAATTGCTTGTTCACTTATATAAGCACAATTACACCTATAAAGGACCCCAAACTTCTCCTTTTTCACAAGCAATTAACTAAGATATACTGATATATTCCAGCTTTTCTAAGCAGCTGCCTAAATTTGAACCAGGCCAGTCTTTTGACAATCCATTACTTTTTTTTTGGGTGACATGAATATTGTCATCCAGACGTAAACAACCTCAGAGCAGCTGCTGATTTTTTTCTTCAGGTAGAATGAAAGCAACAGTCAGTATGGATTTTTTTTTTTTAAAAAAAAAGCACTACTAATTAGAAAATTAGGTCCCTGCCATTTAAAATCATTAACCTGAAACCGTGGATCCTACATTTGGAATAAAGAAATGATTTCCCTCTTACATCAGCTCTTTGAAGTATGATAAAGTTAAACGTTCTATAATTAAATCTAATGAGTTCCCACAACATTTCTAACCAGCATCACGAAAGACATTCACCGCCTACCTGACCCATCACTGGAGACTGAACTCGCATTAATTCCAGAAAGGCCAAATAAGGGACATTCTCGATCAGTGTTCACATGACCCCACTTGTGGCATTTAATACATCTCACATTTCGCACCTAAACAGGAAAAAAACGTATCCACATAAGGTAGTTAACAATATAGCTTAACGTTTACAGAAATATGTGTGTTATGAGGCATAAGCTTTAAACTCACTGAGAAACAGACAACAAAATTAAGGGAGTCCATATGAATGTTCTGCAGTTAGATAATAATTGAAATACACCCAAGACATCCACAGAGTGAAATTTATGTAACTTGCCTGGATACCAAAGGGCTGATCTCTGATATTCATATCATCCTTAGCATATCTGTCACACAAACACGAAAGAAAAATAATCAATTCAAAATTTTTTAAGAAAAACATCACATACAAAAATACCTTTTATTATTAGGTGCATGTCCATTGCAGAGATACATTCACAGAAAACATTAGTTTTAATGTACTGTCAAATATGGATGTAAAATTCCAACAAAAACTAAGCTGATGAAGGAAATTTTTCCAGGTTTACAGGTTTTACTAATTAATCATCAGGACATGACAGGATTACACAAATCACCCATGAGAAAAGAAAAACTGGGGCAGAGGAGAAGAAGATATGAAAGGTAAGCAAGAATTAAAAATAATTATTTGGATAAAATCCAGACATCTTACTTTTCTCGAGGGGCGACCTTCTGCCATTCAAATTTGTATTCAGTCTCTCCTTCTTGCTATAAAACAGAAAATGGGGGAAGTTTTAATTTTTTAAAAGTAGATTTTAACTAAGTAAGAAGAAAACAAAGAAATGATATAATCAAATACCTCTTTAGTTTCCTCTTTGAATGTTCAGAAGTCATGAAAAGAAAAAAAATGATACATTAATTATACATGTAAAATGCAGCTACTGTCGACAAAATATTTTATGATTTATACTAATACAATAGCACAAATACTCAGAAAGCAAGTTTATTTAAATAGAGTGCAGTTACAAATAATCAGCCTCTAGTATACGAAGTTACAAATCCCGTAAAACCAGAGGAATCGCTGAAAACCATAGATTTGATATATTAATATGAAAAACTTTGAACTTTTTTGCAAAAGCAGCAATACTTAAATTAAAAACCTTTTAAAAAAGGTATTTTTAGCAAAAATCAATAATTTAAAATTGCATTTGCTCTAAGCTCAAGGGATTACTTTAAGAGTTTTTAAAGATAAATAACTGAATAACTTCCTCTACAAGAATGGGCCCATCCAAGCATTTCCAAGGGGTTCAGTTCAAATGGGAAAGGCGCATTTTCAAGGGAACCTGGGAACACGTTAGAATATGACTTCTTAGTTCTGCAATTAATTATATCGGTCACTTAATTTTAGTAAAGTCTTAATGTAACTACCAGGTATTTAGTAATTTCTGCTTATCGATCTATTAAATACAGTCAGACCCATCAGTCCTGTCATACAGCACTTCTGATTAGAGACTCTCAGTATTTCTTATTTACAAAACTTCCACTAATTGATTTCTTCCTTTGACATACACCAAGCTCAACTACAGGCAGAAATTTTAAGCAAAAGTGACCTTGCCATTTCTAAAAGGGAGAGTAGGCCAAAATACAGGTTTGTGTAGTTTGAGTCATTGCCTTGGTAAGCTCTAGTCCTCCTCATCCCATGACTTCATAAGTGGCTAAGGAAACATCTTTAGCCAAGCACAGCATTTCTGCTGTTGCCAGGAAAGATATTTTGTCTGTTTTTCCCTTCACATTGAACTGTTGCATAAAAAAAAACCCAAATCAAACTATTATCAGTTTGAAATTAAAATACTGTGAAATCAAAATGACTTCTTACTATGTATCTCTGCATATATGAACAGGAAGACCTAAAGATCATACCTTCCATCATTACCTCACTATAAATACATTATTTTAAAATAAAAGATACTATGCTTATTTCCTCAGAAGGCTTTAAGCTTTGCAGTGCTATTTGCTCACAATCAGGAAGCCAGAATACCTTTCTTTGCTCCAGGTGGGGCCTCATACATGAAATTAAGACCATTCTTCACACGCTCATCACCCATAAGCAATCTAAAGACAAAGGACAGAATTAGGGTCGTACACAAAAAAACATTCACTTTGGTACTACTTATAAAAAAAACATACAGCAAGAAATTGTGATAATAACTGGCATATTTTTTATTTGTTAATTTGAGTACCAGAAGTTGAACATCAAAAAACCTGAGAGCAGTCAATACTTTTGTGGTCCCCACTCTGCGCCAAATTACACATTTCAGTTAAAACTAAAAAATAAGCTGTGTCCACAGAGTTATGGCGGACAGATTTCTGTGTGATCCAAACATGTTGCTGTACAAGATTACCTGCTGTTCTGTGCAAGGTAAAGTATTCTGAAAATAATTACATGACACACACAAACCATTTAAAAGACATTATTGTGACTTCTGTTTAATCAGACATCAATTTAAGAGTCACTGTCCTTTCCTATGACTGTGGTCAGTGGGAGACAGCATTTCAAATAACTGATGATGAGATGTCCTTCACTGCCATGAAAACAAGAAACAGCAGGAAAAAGAATGCCAGTTCTCACCTATTATCATAGGATTCCTGTTCTTTAAGATACTGTTGCATTAATTCTTCTTGTTTCTTCTTGTCATAGGATATCTTCTGTTCTGCCATCCATACCTAGTTAAAAATGAGTCTGGACTTGAAACAAGCCTACACAAACCTCATTAACATATAAATGCTTAACTAGTCTAGTCTATAGAACATACTTAACAAGGAAAAATACCCATTCTATTCATATAAAATAAATTATTTTCATCCAATAAGCCTCACACAGATGTTTTTAACGGGATACAACTCCAAGGATCATTTGAGACCTGAAAAGACGTGGGGAAAGTTTAGTAAGGCAAGGGTACAAATCAGCTCAGAGAACACCTGCCTGTGCCACTACTTTCCTTGTGCCCATACTTTCTTGCCTGAGGCTCACCTGGCCCCAAATCCCAGGATCTCTCAGGAGCTCCTGGAATGCTATGGGGCTCTGGGAAGGAGGTGAGGGCAGATGTGAAATGCTGGGAGAACACAGGCATGCTGTGACAGAAGAGGTTCTCCTGATGGGGCCAAGTGGACACTATTTGCCTGGAGAACTAGGCAGGGAAAAGCTGGAGCTAGGAAATGACAGTAGTTACACGTATCTGAGAGTGAGAAAAAACTGAAATTTCAAGGCCCTGGCACCGACACACCTGGCATCCCCCACTTAACACGTACATGTATACATTTTCAGGAAATCTTACGCACATCCTATCACCTTCCAAGGTCTGGTTTTAACATTACGAACTTTACTAGGGTGAAATCTTTGGCAATTTGGAACTAGTTACAGCTGTGCCTGCCGCTGCCCTGGAGCCGCAGGCGGTGCTGGCAGCAGAGCTCTCAGCTCAGCTCCCGTCGCACTCGAGGCGGTGTCACCTCCCGGGACCGAGCAGTGCCCGGGGACACACGGCTCGAGAGAAACCCGGTGCCAGTGGGACACCCTGCCCAGCTTCGCAAGGGCTGATTTACTTCGCGGAAGCCCAGCGCCGCCTTAGCTCAAAACAAACACACTCCCCTTTCTGTCACAACAACCACTTCTCTCACCCCGGTGCCCGCCGCCCGCTCACCTTTTTGATGTTGGACTTGGAGGCAGGGTGAAAATCCTTCTTGCACATGAAGTTGGCGAACGACTTCCCCATGGCGGCAGCTGACAGGGACACATCGACGCCGACCCCAGACTCCGCCGGGCCTTCCGGGGTGCGGAGCAAAACTTCCGGGGCGCGGGGCGGGACTTCCTGCGGCCGCGCGGTACCGCCCCGCAGCCAACATGGCGTCCCGGCTCTCGCCGCCCCGTTCCTGCGACACCTTCGTGGCGCTGCCGCCAGCCACGGCCGGGGCCCGCGTGGTCTTCGGGAAGAACTCGGACCGCCCGGCGGACGAGGTGCAGGAGATCGTGTTCTTCCCGAGCGCCGCGCACCCGCCGGGCGCCACGCTGCAGGTGAGCCGGGCGGCAGCGCCCGCCCCCCCCGCTCCCCGTCCCGGTGCCTCCCGGCGGGGCGGCGGCTGACCGGCCTCTCGCAGTGCACCTACCTGGAGGTGGAGCAAGCGGAGCGGACCCACGCCGTGGTGCTGAGCCGCCCCGCATGGCTCTGGGGCGCGGAGATGGGCGCCAACGAGCACGGCGTCTGCATCGGCAACGAAGCCGTGTGGGGCCGGGAGGAGGTCGACGACGGCGAAGCGCTCCTCGGCATGGACCTCGTGAGGTTGGCCAGGGGAAAGGGGACCGGGCTCGGAATGCGATCGTAGAACGTTTCGGTTCGGGCTCGATGGGGAAATACGTGCGTCTGTTTTTAGGAGACTCCTCGGTCCCTTCTGCGGCCCCAGTCGTGCTTGAAAATAAATGTTTCTTAGCGTGGGCATCGGATCTCTGCCGGGAGACCGGGAGAGGTGGCGGTTGCTAGAATGGAATCTGTCAAGGGAACTGTCAGACTTTTTTTTTTTTTTTTTTTTTCTGTATAAGCCTTATACTAAAACGAAACAAGACTTTTGACAAGAACGTCAGTAACTGGTGTTTGGGCCCCTTTCTAGGGTCTGTGTTCATTCCCTATTTCTCCATCTTTCATGCATGTACTTTTTATGTTAGTCTCAGTCGTGCATCTCCAAGTAACTAATGCCCACATGTGCTTGCCTCACTGGGTGCCAGTGTAACTCTGGCTAACCTACAGCAGATAGTCGCTGCTTGGTTATGTTTGCCCCTGTCCAATACCCAGACAGGACTTGCAGGCATTTCCTAGGAGCCCTCTCCCTGGCTTTCCATACTTGCATTTGGTTGTTTTTCCCCGTGTCAAGGACGTACAGGACCTGTTTCAGACAAGCCCGTTAAACAATTTGCTCCTTTCTCTTACCAGATTGTACAAGCATCAGGTATACTCAGAAATATTCTGATTCCATTTGAATACTCAGGTTGAACAGTTGTAGGTAAAGCTTATAGTTCCAAGAATAATATCTTCCTTTTGCTTTAGGCTTGGACTCGAAAGAGCGGACACAGCTGAAAAGGCTCTTACCGTCATTGTTGACTTGCTAGAAAAATATGGACAGGGAGGAAACTGCATGGAGAGCCACATGGCATTTACATACCATAACAGTTTCCTGATAGCTGACAGAAAGGAAGCATGGGTGCTGGAGACATCAGGAAAGTACTGGGCAGCAGAAAAAGTAGAAGGTATGGATGGTCATTTTTGCTTTAAATATTTCAAATGCAATGGCAATTAGCATTCCTTCACTTTGTGTTTACCATTTTATTAAGGCATCACGCTAGCCTCCAGATATGTACCTGTGCCTATAAAGAACAGGAGTTGCTTCCTAGGGCATCAGTGTGGAGACACTAGTGGTTTCACAGAGGAGCTGAGTCACAGGGGGCTTTGCCAGAGTCAAAAATGACCACTCCTGCACTTGGAAAACAGGATAAGATGGTCAGCATGAGAATGACAGCAGATGTATGGTCTTAAGGATGGTGGCAATCAATGACCATTTCATTTGGTGACAGGGTAATAATGACAGGGTCAGTACAGTGGGCCTTGAAGTGGCTGATTCTTCCATGGCCCTAGAAGGACAAGTTCTGTCTTTGGAGGTCTAGGAGGAAGAATGTAAAGATGGGAGTAATCAGGACTGACTTGAAATATGATATTGGCAATAGAAGTGAATGAGTCAAAACTTAGTGAGGGAGAGAGGGCTAGAAATAAGCTGCAGGACTCGTAGGAAACTCTTCAGTGCATAATTTGCTTTAATAAGCCAGTTGTAAACAAAACAACAAGAAAAAGTACTCAATGTATTAAAATTATTCTTTCCTCACCTTAAAAACAGGAGGTGTACGAAATATTTCCAACCAGCTCTCTATCACAACCAAGATTGACAGAGAACATCCAGAATTGAAGGAATATGCCAAAAGCAAGGGCTGGTGGGATGGGAAAAAGGAATTTGATTTTGCTGCCACATATTCTTATGTAGATACAGCCAGAATGACCACATCCAGAGGCCGATATTGTGAAGGCTATAAACTTCTGAACAAACACAAAGGTATCGTTTTTGATATTTTTTTAAGAAATGCAAAGTATTTAGTGTGCCACATTAAACCATAAATCATTAGACATCTCTCATGGGTAGTCATTCACAAGATTTGGTGGACCAGAACTTACTAGAATAACTTTTTGCCTAAAGGAGAAATGCTGAACTTGACAGCTCTTGTCTGGTTTTGCCAGTTTGTTAATGAGGAAAAATGAAAACAAGGGTCAAATACAAAACATACACATCTATATTAACAACACTGAGAAGTCCTATTAGGATCATACCACTATATACGCCATAAGACCTAGCTCTGAAACATTTTGATAGGCTACATATTATTACTGTACCTCTAAGTAAAAAAAAAATCAAAACCAAAACAAAACACCAAAACCCAGACTCCAAATGGTTTGCAGCCACTAACAGAACCTTATGAATAACTTCAGTTTGGTACCGTTCATATAGGCCTAAGACAACAGCACAGCATTCAGAAGTGTATCTTAGATTCTTTTTTAGAGATTTTTTTTTAAAATCTTTGTAGTTTCACTAGAACTGCTACTCTAACCTTGTGTAGTCTAACACACTGAGGGCAGAACAAAATAATTTTGTGTACTCTAAAGTAGGTGCTTCTTATCAGAACTCTATAGAAAGAAGCTATTACTCTCTTTTAACTGCATCCACCTGGCAGGCTTTCGCTGCATCTGTATTCACTTGTTCATTTGAAGTAATTAATCTGAGCCAAAATTACATTGCACCCCTGTGGGTTTTTTATTTATTTGGCTGAGCTCTGCCAGACCAGGGTTAGCCTTTAGTTAATGCATCAGAATGAACTACTTTTTGCTGTCCTGCTCTAGTGATCATGTAAATCCTGCATTCATTTTGGGAATTGCAGGTTCTGAATACTGAAAGCATTTTCATAATACCAGTATTTACTTGTATTATGACAATGTTAAGATTCTGTTGGTGTTTTCATTCTAAATCCCCACTTTCAGGCATTTACCTGAACCATTTTAAAAATCACACTGGGTGTTCAGGTTATCAGCCTCATGTGGTTTCAGTTGGTTTAGATTTATTTTAAATAGGTGCCCTACCTAAAAGCTATTTGGTTTACAGCATCAGTGAAATCACTGGTTTCTTTATCTGCCCTTCCCATTTTTTTCACTCAGTGCATGACAGGATTTTTTTCCAGGCCACCTATGTTGTGAAGATCATTTTTATATAAATGTTATTTATATTTCAAAAGACAGGGAATGTACTTCAGGAATAAAAAATAATAAAAAGTCTGGTGGAAAATACATAATACCTTCTTTCCTGCTGGACAAGTTGCCAACTTACAGTCAACAAATTGACTCTTGCTTCCTTTTAATTTCTTTGATTCATCTAGCTTGCTAATTTCTTGAATTCTCTGACTTTCTGAGGTAACTGTGGGAATACTTATGAGCACTTCCTTGCTGAAATGCAGTGCTGTGTGTCTGTCTACAGGCAACTTGAATGTGTAAAAAAATATATATACTGGAGACAACTGAATTAGCAGCAGAGTTATTATTTTAAAAGGATACAGCAAGGCAGTTGAAAAAAACGACGAATCTTTATGCAGCTAGAACTTCAGTGAGTGAAATACTAAAAGGTTAAATGGTAGGTGATGTTTTTCTGCCATGAACATATGCTCAACAGGTACACCAGATTTGAAAAGAAAACTGCAATTGCTGACTGTTAGAATATTGGATTGCCTAATGATACTATGCCAGTATTTAAGCCTCTGTGTATGCTATGTGAACAGCAGTATCATTTGAACACCAAATGCAGAAGTCTATGTGGAAAGGGGTTTGTGTTTCACCTTCCTGGAAAGAAAGATTTCTTTCCACAGAGACATTTGGCACTGTACCTCACATAGGTAGTTGATTAAGACCTCTTTACTATTGTAGTTTCTGTTGATTGTGAGTAAATAACATGTTGTTATTCCAGTGCATTCTTACAACTATTGCTTGAAGTCTTAAGTGTTTTAGAAGGTCAGATGATTAAAATAATGCATAAAAAAAAGTGACTGTCTTGGCATTTCATTTTCAGTGACACACAAAATCCATGCACAGTGGTATTATTTTTACATTTCCAAAGCAACTGAGTGGCATTAACGGTATACAAATACTGTTAACTATTATAGTGATTTATCTTAACTTCCACACAGTGCTCAGAAAGTTCAGCCTTTAATCAAAACAACTAACTTTCACCTGAAAAGTTAGTGTGTTAGAGACCATTTGCTAACCATATGTATTTTACCTTTGTGGGACACACTGTATGTCATCATTCTCCCTCTTTTCTAAATCATAAATGTTACAGCTCATTATCACCTACTCTTTGAAATAAAAATATTAATATTTTTCCCCAAATATGTTGCATATTAAGATATGCCATTAAGGTGTCTTTTTTTTTTCTTCTGCCAACACAAATTACAACAGGCATGCCTACTAAAGCAAAAAGCACACAGTGCAAACAGTATGCCTTTTAGTACAATAAGTAGTGTAGTATTTTGTATTTTAAGTAGTGCTGTGTGCAAATAATTGTATTGTATCTGAAATAGGTTCTATCACTTCTGAAATAATGATGGAAATTCTTCGTGACAAAGAAAGTGGAATTAATATGGAAGGTGGATTTATGACAACTGGAAGCATGGTGTCTCTGTTGCCCGAGAATCCTGATCTGCCCTGTATTCACTTCTTTACTGGAACTCCAGATCCTGCGAGGTGATGTAGCAGCAAGTAGTTAGGATAAAAAGCAGCAAATATCTAAATGTAAAGTGTTGCAATTTGTCTAACTATATTCCTTTTTGCTTTTTTTGTTTGTTCCTTTTCCCCTGAAAAAGCACAATAAAAAAGTAGGAGGAACATGAGGTACATTAAAGGGATCTACCAACCCACCTAGTGAAACACTGCTATGACACTGACTTAAATATCACTAAGGAGATTTAAGAAAGAAATCTTTAGGGGAAAAAAAAAAAAGTAATTTGGAGAAAAATACAGCAATTTGACTCAACAATTTTAACAAAAATGTATCAGTAAAAGATCTCTGTTCTATTTTCTCTTTCTAGGTCTGTATTCAAACCTTTCATTTTTGTGCCCAATATTACTCAATTATTAAAAACTAGTTCCCCTACATTTGGTCCCGATGATCCAGTTAAGAAGCAACCACGTTTTCAGAGTAAGCCAGATCGAAGACACGAGCTCTATAAAAAACATGAAAGTGCTGCTGTAGTTATGGAAACTATCAAGGTACGTTGATTAAATTAGATTTCAGTGCAAGCAGGTGGTTTATATAAGCTCCTTGCTCACATTTTGTTAATGTGATACCATTTAATGCCCTTTGATGGATTGTGAAGAACACTATAGTGCACCAGAAGCCCATCATCTTAGCATCTGGTAGGCATATGTTTGAAACGCTAAAAATTGCAACTAGCACTTTGCTGTGGCACAGGCCTAGCCCTGGACAAATATCTGTACCACTCATCTTGCAAAGCAGCAGGGCCACACACACTCCTGCACTAGTCAGATAATGAAGTGCTGGAGCAGTCACAGACAGATATACAGGTCCTGAGAAGAGTGCTTAGAACTCTTCAGGACCCTGGTCTCGGGCAGTAAGGAGAACATAGCTTTTAGCATCGCTTGGTATGGACAGGAAAGGAAACAAGATCACAAAGATAGCTGGACCAAAGGTGAAGCAGGGAGGTAATTGCTTACTTTTAACAGTAGCTTCTCCTATTTAAATATATATGTTCTAAAATATAAGACATATGCCCACTTAAGTCTTGGTAGCATAACTACTGAGAGCAGCTTTAATTTTGTTTATTTTCAAGCGAGTGCTGCATATTAGGGAAGATATCTAAGAAAACCTGTCATGTGCTAACTTCTACCAACACAACTTGAACCCTAGAAACTATTAAGAGGTTAAAATAAAGAGTGCAACAGAATTTCTTCAGCATGAACACTGCATACTCTGTGTAGTCTTTAGTGATACACAGATGTTTCTTTTTGCAGGGCAAAGGTAAAGAAATGCTGAAAGAGATACAGGAGTTGGAGAAACAGAAGATAAGTGAAATGGAATCAATCCTGCAAAATGGATGTCTTGACGTTAACAAAGTGGTTAACCTTTTTGCGCAGTGTGTAGAAGAAGAACTCAAAATATATAGCTAAAACTACTATTTGAGTGTGGTAATTGTGGTTTTATGATTAGCTTCTTAATGAAGTGACCATATAGATTACATTTTATTTTCAGTACACCAGTTAGCATGGGCAGTTTTAAAGATGTGGATTCATATTCAGGCCAAATAGCTTTTGGTTGTATGATACAATGCTGAAAAGGCTCTTAAGAGGGAGGCAAGGGCTTTGTGTGTGGCATAAAGCTGTCCAGAGATTGATTTTTTCAACAAATAGTTGGAAGTAGAATATAATCACTTGACTATCCTGCAGAACAACCCCATCTCTGGATGAATAAACTCAGATCTGGAGAACTCGGTTCTACACACATCTAGCTTTTATAATCAAGATAATTGTAGCAGAATTTCACACTGCTTGTATTGAAATGGCTATGTTTACGGACTTTCTAAAATGTAGAACTTATTATCTGCACTGAATAAAAAGGAGTGATATGCAAGTCAGTTGATATTCAGCTGTTTGATAAAATCATTCTAAGATATGTTTCTTATGTGAACATTCTACTCCTTCAATATAAAATGAGGCTTAGGGGTCAAGGTGTATTACAATCAAATCACAGTTACAATTTTACCATGATTACATGGAATTTAACAATGCAAGTTACCACACAATTTTCACTTCCCTGTCTTATTTTCCCTAACCTGGTACTGAAAAAGAAATTATTTACATATAACATGATTATAGTCAAATTAATTTTGCAGTACATGTTCATAGTAACATCTGAGTTTTTTAATGTTTCTCAGCTTGTTAATTTTTAAATCTGGCAACTAGAAAGGAAGAGATTGGGATACACAAGTACAGACTTGTACTCAGTGGGACACTTAAAAGGACTTTCAAAATTTTTATGCCCCCATTTTTTCATATAAAGCCGTTTAACCATGACTTGTCTTGTCAAAATCACTATGCTGTGGAGTTGATCTAATCAAGGTTTTTGCCCTGCCAGGAACTCTTTTCCCCGATCCTGTTTAAAAGTAACAATCAGTATGACACTGCTTCCATTATCTGTGGCAAGAGACAAACTGAGCAAACACAACAAAGAAAGAAGATTTTGACGTTACTACATGATCAAGCAGGATAAAAAGTATGACTTGATGAAAGAAAATCCCACCTACCTAGCACTACTGCAGATCTTCAGAAGAGAACATGTAGCTTGAAATGCAGCATTAGAACTACAGCAGAAGTAAAGGACTTGACAGAGCATATCCCCAGAAAGGCAGCAGAGCAGAGGAAGATCATTTGATGATTTTTCTATATTTAGGCAATTTCTAGAATCAGATGCTAAAGATGGGGCTACACATATGCAGTTTTCTCCTGCAAAACATTCTATCCCTGCACTGGTAAAAAGTAAGTATAGGCAAACAAAATACATATACTATGAAATTTCCAGAATGAAAAAGAAAATCAAGAGTTCAGCAGAATTTGTTTTTCCTAACCCTCCAATGAAAGCAGAAAATAATTTGGGATACTTTGTTCAGATCCACAGCAAAAACCTAGGGGTCAGAAATGGTTCTGAAATTTTCCAGTTCTAGCGATCAGTATGTGTACCAAGTGGCAGTAGCAACTAAGACTGAGTAGCAGGTAAGACTGCCAGTAAGCTTGAGTTGTCTGAACCTTTTGTGCCCATGTTGCCAACAAAATTTCTTAGATGTTCAATTACAGTGGTTGTTCATGAATTGGAAGGTATATTTAACAAAATTTTGCTGTATTTACCTGTTTTCCCCCTGGATGTCTATACCTGACAACTGTGTGTTATCCTATTTTGGATCATCAGCTGTTTCACACTACCTCTTTGATAATGTCAGAAAATAAAAAATTGCCAGGTGAAACTGGAAATACCTGGAAACCACGATATGAGTCAAGTTTACAGGTAGCATAGCAAAACATGCTATGCAAAACTTCATGCTACAATGAAGTTACCCAGGAATGAAAGTAGTGAAGATGGTGGAACAGTCTCTTAAATGAACTTCTTGGCCACTTAAACCTAGGATGGCAATTAACCAGGTTAAGTATATCAATCTGGTTGTCAAGTAGGTAAATACAGTCTGAATGTTCCTCTAGTTTGTGTGCTGTTTTTTATTTACTGGTCTGCAGGACCTAAAACCAATGTGATGTGTGCAGATGGATCAAGCGATAGGTGACAGAGTGCAGGATATTTTTGTGTATTTTTATCCTGGGATTTAATCCTTCTAGAACACATGTGAAAATGGGGATAAGATCAGGAGGAATAAATAACCCTCCCTCGGGCAACCATATGTTTTTAAAAAACCCAAACAAACCACCAAAGCCCCCTCAAAAAAACAGAAAAAAACCCAGAATGTCCTCTAGAGGGCAATCTGCACCTATTTCATCCTGGAATGTATCTTGCAGCTCCCTTTAAAAGGTCTAGAGCTTTATGAAGGGTTATTATTAAAAAAATGTACTAGAATTGCTACCCAGAAAACCAGAAGTTTGATATCCACCCCTGTCCATCATCACAATTATTTTGGGATTAGTAAGAGAAAAAAAGTTCCATCATGTGTCACTGGAGACTCCCCTAGACTCAACTCATTTAGTGGATGTTCTCATTATAACTTCCAAGTTAACTAAAATTTATCCCAAACTAGTCCACCTTCAAAATAAAAGAACAACTTGTACCATTAACCACATCTTTAAAGCAAAGCTACTTCTAACCGCCAAAATTCAGTAGATCAAGAATTTATATACATCAAATGGTCAACTATTGTAAAACTGGCCAGTGCTCTTCAGTGTAAGCAAACATTTATCAGATAAAAGTTATTTAACTTTCTAAAGCTACCCAAAGTCTATTCTTAGCTTCCAGAAGTACACAGTGATTTAGAAATAGATTATAATATCCTGTATTTCACTCATGGTTCCTGTAGTCTATTTTTTAACTACCATAGACTCTCATTGGACTAATGAGTATGAATAATGAATATCAGAGGACTGTAAAACTGATCTAAGCTCAACTCATTAAGAATTTGAAGAATTTTTTTTTAAAGTTGTATTTGGTAAGTAGATGATAAAGCAAAATGTTCCTAAAGATCTGTTTAGGCTCTTAGACAAAAACTGGTATTGTGTGGACACCGAAAACAAACCCTCTTCCTACTTAAAGGGCATCATGAGTGGACTTAGGAAATACCAAGTTTGAAACTCAAAAGCCACTTTATCAAATCTCTCAGAAAAACACGTTTTTCATGAATCTTAACAGGCACGCATAACCCTCCCACATGTCACATTACAAAGCTCAGAACTCTGAAATCAAGTAACAGATTTATTGACACGTTACAGTACTTAAAAGCCAGGCATACTCATGCCTTCTGCTCTTAAGTCACATACATTTAATTATTCCAAAATATTTGATGTAGCAGTCTTCAGCAGTTGCAATGGAAATAGATTATTTTTTCCTTTGTGGCCACAGCCTGATATAAATGTCAATTATTTTGTTGCTGGAAAACATTAAAATATATCAGTTCATATAGCATACACATTCAGCAGGATGTGGTTATGTTTCTGTGCACACTGCAGATGTGCAATAAGACTGACAGTAAAAGGAATTATTTGTTTCCGATATGAGTCTCACATGGAGTTATAGCTACCACAAAACAACTGTTTTTTAACAGCAGCTTATGATGCTAAAATCACTTCTAGTTCTCAATACAAAGTAGATGCATGAGTAGCTGTAACAAAAACAAGTACCAAAAAAAGGAAAAAAGAAGGGAAAGGCTTGTTAAAAAAAGGACAAGAGAAGTTACTCATATACTTGAACAAATGATGTTTTTTAATATTTAGGTTCCTTCCCCTCACCATATATATTTTTTTATACAGACATAAACGCTGTACTTGCAGATTTCAAAGGGAAGTATAATGGCTATTGGATACTACAGTTTCTTGTTAACATTTTCAAAATACTGTAGCAGACAGATTCTCACATTCTGCCTTCAGGAACTGGAATGTCACTGTAGTAACTACTTAAAAACTGTAAGGGAATACCTCATATTTATAAGAAAACTACGTCAGGCAACTAATACTGACATTTTAGTGTCTTTAGTTTACTCTAAACCCTAACTTGGATGTTCAGTTAGATTCTTTATATAACAAATTTAAAAGCCATTACACTTAATTTAAAAGGTTTTATGATACGATAAAATTCTTTCAACTTGATTTGCACAGGTATCTAAGGCTTCCATAACATCTTTATTTGAGACTGGCACATCTGAATTAAACGGGAAAGGCTAATTGTGGAAGGTAAAAACCTGCTCTTGAGAAAAATGTTACTACCACCTTAAGGCAAAAATTCAGAATCTATTGTTCATAGAATGGGTTGGGTTGGAAGGGACCTTAAAATCCAGTTCCAATCCCTCTGCCATGGGCAGGGACATCCCACCAGACCAGGCTGCCCAAGGACCCATCCAACCTGCCCTATAACACTTCCAGGGAGATCACATCCACAGCTTGCCTGGGCAACCCCTGTCAGTGCTTCACCACCCTCATCATGAAGAATTTCTGCCTAATGTCTAATCTAAATCATCCCTCTTCCAATTTAAAGCCATTTCCCTATGTCCTTGTGAAAAATCCCTCCCCAGCTTTCTTGTAGCCTCCTTCAGGTACTGGAAGAGTGCTATAAAGTCTCCTCTGAGTCTTCTTTTCTCCAGGCTGGACATTATATTATTTCCTCATGTGAGGGAGTGGTGGGTATTTTTTTATATATTTTCAAGATTTAAGTTCGTACAAAACCATCAGTATTTCCTCAGCTTTAATCCTCCAACAAAGGTATCATCTTCACAACAATTCTGTTTTTAAAAATGAAGGATTTTATCCTTAAGGGAGAAACAAACCACCTGATCTGAGGTGTAAACAGCTAGAAAAAGTTCCTGTGTTGGACGACAGCAAGTAGTAAAAGCAGAGCACGATAGAAGAAATCCTAATCCTATGAAGCCAGGGGGAAGTCTGCTTGTAAAAAGGAATCAGTATTTCATCACACTAAAATATGGCAAATGTATAGCAGCATGAAAAACACCTCTCAGTTATGTATTTTTTCCATTGTGGCACCAGTCACTCAAGCCGCTGCTACAATGCCTCTCTAATGCCACAGTGACATGTATCAATTTACTATTTGTTTTGCTCAAGACGGAAAAAATGCTCTAAATCCAGAGCATCTTGTTTTCAGTTGCATTCTGGTTGGAATGCTCACTAAATATCACTTGCTACCATTTCCATCAGAATAGACAGAATTAGAACCATATTTCTTAACTTTACAAGAGAGAATACACAATCCTCCAAGAGCCCTGAGAAAGAAATACTTCCAGTTTCATCAGTGCAGGCAGAGGAGATGGTCACATTCTCCACTGCCTGCCTGCTCTCTGCCTGCATGCTCAGGTCAATGGTTCTCAACTGCAACTGATCTCTTGGGAATAAAGCGGTAATACAAATATTCATCCCGAAATTCAAATTCATTTGTAATATGCTGCACGATGCCTCCTTTCATCAGTCTGTCTCCATACATCACAGCTTCACCACGGTCAGAAGCAAGGCCAACTTGCATGAGCCAGTTCACCAGGTCGCAGCCAAAGAAGATGCCAGTGGAGACCTTCGCACCACACCTGTATGTCAAAGGAATGATTCACCCACATGTTCTGTAAATCTGGTATCACCACTGCACGATAGGGAAAGGCAAGGAAAAATAGCAGGAAACAAGGAAAGACATCATAATAGTTAAGAGCATGTTAGAAGAGAATTTGCAAGTTTTGTATATTAGGGACATGCCAATGTTCATTACCTTTTCCTACAGACACTTCTAAGAAAAGCAAAAGGTTCCTACAAGGTTATTTCAGGCTTGCGCAAATAAGCTGCAGTGAACACATGTAGCAATTTCCTAAAAGCACAAAAAGGAATTCTATTTCTTGGATACTTACTTTCCATGTGCTCATTAGCAGGGCTATTTTGTCAACAAAATATCTAGTTTGAGAGCAACTGAAACTCACTCTGAATTTTAACTTCGTATTACAATTTCACTACAGCTTTAAATAGACACTGAGTGCTTACATGTGTTGTAAACGAAAAAAAACACTTAACTTGCATAAATGGTTAAATATTTACCACACAGACAATACTAAGAATAAACAAAACCTCTACAGCAAGACTGAACTAGTTTTCTTCTATGTATTTGAGACAACCCGCTAACACCTACATAGATGCAGCAAAAATATTCAGAAATTTACCTGCAGCAGTTAATGTTTCTGGTTATCTAAGAACTGCTCTCTACAACCCACATGCAGGGTTTCTGAAGACGGTTAACAGCAAAACCCAAAAATCTTTCTCTGTTTTTTTAAGTTAAAAGCAGCAGTAGCACAGAGCAAGCGTTACCATCTATTAGCAGAGAAGCAAAATTAAAATAAACAGAAATCCAGGATTACAAGATCTCAGTTACAGTATGTTTAAATCAAAGAGGACAGGATCAAGTTAGATAAAAAATTAAAATGAGAAGATAAATGCTTTCTTTTAACATAGATGGAGAAAGAAGAAACTAGTTCCATACACACATAATATTTAAACAAGGAAGCAATAAATGCTAGTTTTTGATACATTCTCAGGTGATATACGATTAAAAAAACCCAACACAAAACCCAACCAAATGAATAGCCTAAAGCCCAAAAAACCACAATAGCAGCATAGGCACAGGAAGCACACCTCTCTCCTATTTCAAAACAAACATTTTCTGATAACATCTTTTCAGTGTGGCACGAAAGAAGCAAGTCCTCAAGCTGTGGTAGTGCAGTAGTTCATTATTCCTAAATGCATAACTTTATCTCTTATGGAATATTAGTGATTTCTTAGAAAACTGATGCCGTCAAAAAACAGTTTGAGAATGTTGTTTTGGACTATCTAACCATTAACATGTCACCCCACCCTGTCAACCTAGACCTACTTAAAAGCTCACATAATAAGAAAAGTAGTAGTGCCCCATTAGAACAATTTTTCATTTGTCCATTTCATAGAGTAAACACTTAAATAAAGGCAGAACTTTTTTCTTGTTCCTGCTGCTTCAATCTGCATTTCTCTTCTCATCCACCTAAAAATACCTGAAGGCACGATCCTTGATTCAAGTATCATAATTTGCATCTGAAAGCTTTGCCAATTTCACAAATTGAGGATCTGGCCTCATGAGAGAAATGAGGAAAATAAATTATATGAACTCAGAAGGCATAAAGGTCCTAAAATATAACTATAATCTCACATATTGAGTAGCCTCTAAGTACATACTGATATCAGTTGCAATAGTTTCACCTCCTGTAAGAGCTATTAGTAAATATCCAGTCACATAAAGATTGACACTTTCTTAATCAAATGAAAACAAATGAAGTCTCAAGTTTGACAGAACATGTAGACGCATGTACTCTACTACAAACATTACCACCTACATTTCTTCAGAAAGATTTTCTGTCCTGAACTCCAGCTAAATGCACTAACTAGGGCTATGCCTTAATGATATACAACTTTTTATACTTTCTATAGAACCTAGGTGGATAACACAACAACTTTAACCTCAATGTTTCAACTTGAGAGTAGAAACCTTTCCCTGTTACATTCTTAATCCTCACCTTAAGGTTTGAATAAATATGCCCACTACAGGAATTGCCCACAGACAGATTAAACTGCATTTCATTATTTCCAAACTGTGACCTTTGTAACAAGTTGTTTGTGCTGGGAGAAACCTTACCTTCTACCTCTCACAATGCTTTTGACACAATGATCTCTATGATAACGAATGAACTGTTGACAGGTCATCCTGATTTCCTCAGGTACAGTGGAATCCGTATGCCCTGCTGCTTCTCTTCCTCCCCAGAGAAATTCAAGTCTTTAAAAAAAAAAAAAAAGAAGAAAGAAATAAAGAAAAGGACAACAGAAAATAAATTAAAACCGGCAATTCAACCAGAGGCATTTTTAAGGAAACTGCAGATAATGGAGCAGATCTCATAGGAAGTTTATCACAACTATTTTACTGGTTTTGTGCCCAATAATTTACACACAACCTTCCTAATAAACTTGTAAAGTCTTTGAACAGGGAGGCTTTGTCCTAGGCTCAGGCAGAAGAAAACACAGTCATTTGGAGTCACCTTTGGCTGCAACATTCACACTGCAGCCAGCTAGCTCTGAGTTAAAGATGTCTTTGCACAACTGATGCCTCCACAGTGAGGTACCAATGGAAGCGTCCATCCACACAAAGCACTTGCATGAGGTTACAAATACAGGACTTTAAAACGGTGATGACAGAATCTGGTTCAGCATTCATATCTAAGTTTTAATTCATTAGCTGAAATTATTTCTAAAGATCCATCACCTCTTGGATCCAATCACATACTTTGCCATTATTTGCCAAAGATCTCGTCTATAGGAAACCTGTGGGATTTTTGTCTTTGGGAATGCTATTAGGATAGCAGTAAAAACCTGTGCACGGTGAACTGCAATTAACTCTCCACAACTGTGAGAGAAAACAAACTGTAAGATTGAACAAACAGGAAATGGAATGCAATGGCACTGAACACTCAATATCCTTTAAAATTACTGTCTTTAATAACTAAGTTTATAAGTGTAAGAGTAAAGATTCTATTTACCTTCGCTTGAATGGTAGAATGATTAAATGCTTATCTAGGCCAAAAATACCAAAGGAAATAAAGCCCTGCAAGAAAAAAAAATAGAAAAAACAACATTAAGCAAAAACTTTGGTTTCTAAAGAACAGAAATAAAATACTAAAAGCTCAATGCCAAAACATACATAAGTATCCCTCTTCTCTAGATATCTAGATAGTGACATCAGTGAAGCTTTCTGGTAGAAATAAGGCTAAAATTCTACTCAGTTTCCATAGGCATTAGGTACTCAGTTGTCATTTTTACCCTAAAAAGTGCTCATGCACATAAAAGACATGCGTTATGGTAAGAAAGATATCATGGCAAAAGAAAGATCTTGAGGAAAAAATGCAAAACAACATAGGGAGCTCGTGACTTTAGCATTGTTTGAGGACTTTGACTCAATGTGCTTGTAACAGCACGTGCTGCAACACCCACTAACGAAGTGATTTTCAGAACAAACATTGATACATACCTGACCAAAATTAAACACAGCACAGAAGAACTGCAGTTCCACATACAGCCTTCCAGGCTCCTGGTTGAACAGCCACCACAAGCAACTGGAAAGATTCTGTTAAGGCAAAAAAACAACACAACATAACCCACAAAGCTAACCTGACTGTTACAAATGAAAAGCACTTTCTTACTTTTCACATGCTAACAGATGCTTGCACAAGTTTCACTATCTTTATTTAACAAATTATTCAGATAAAGACAAATAGAAGGGAATAAACACCTTAACTGTCATTTTAGTTAAGCTCAATTGCTAAGGCTAGGGACAGCTTGTTTGTTTTCAAATAAAATAACACAAAATATAGCAGTGTAGACATCTTGCCCCTTTACATGTTTAGATAAGGAGCTTGCCTTAAGCATACTTAGGTATTCAATCTAATACAGCCAATATTAGCCCAGACAGATTTGCAGTATTTGTTTTTAGGTCTGTTTAGCTGAGACCAGTGCTTTCTATGCATTTTCTGCATAGTTAAGATTGTGCTAAGCTGAAGCACATACCACTTCAGCTATTTTACATGCCTGACAGAAAGAAGAAAACCTCTTAAGTTAATCACTTCGGGTGTGAAGGCTAATTTTTTAATGTAACTGGTCTCATTTCATAGTATCTATGTAATCATTCAGATACAACTAAAAGAGAGGCTAATATCTGGGACACCTTTTAAACACAGAAGATGTAAAAAATACATTATAATGGAATATTTCATATAGAAAATTTGAAGGAAGAAAATCTTCCATTTTGTAATATCATAGGACCTGAAAAGCAACAGCAGCAACCAATACGCTACACAGCTACGCTGCAGTGTCATTCTTTGTAGTATTACACATTCGTGCCACAGCATTTTCTATTCCAAATGAAATTATTTCCTGCCTTTCATCCACAAGAAGCTCAACTTAAGGCATTACATTCAAACTGACAGTTGTTTCTTATCTTTGTCACAGTTAAAAATTCAAATTATATCCCTAATGCATTACATTTTGGTATTTCACACTTTTACACAGAAGCAGCCACTTCACAGCTTAGATTTAGCCAGTGATGATGCTTGGCAATACCAACTTAGCTATGTTGCCTCCAAACCACCACTAAGAGGAATAAAACTGGACTTTCTCATTTCAAATAATCTTACATTATTCTTCATTACGAAAGTACCCCAAAGAAATCCAAGTTCCAAATACGATTAGATGGAAATTATTTCCATACAGTCTCCATCAAAGTTAGAATTCACTTTATATTTATTGGTTATTATCTCAGGAATAAGATTATATCTTGAGAAAAATGGGAAGAGGTGCAGTAGTGACAAATTAATTACCAAATGATAGAATTCCTTTTTTTTTTGATTTCCCTTTAGGGCTCTTAAGTGTGGCTTGCTCACAAAACAACATCGGTCTTAACTTGCCTTTAGTTTATGATGCAGCACTGAAAAAATAATTTAATGACATTCTTCTTCCAAGGATTCATTTAATGAATTGCTACATGAGGAACTGGAAGTTTTTCTAGGTTGTCTACATAGCTTTCCTAAAAATCATTCCACCTCAATGACTTAAGCAATATAGGGAGAAAAAATACTTACAGCAAACAGGCCAACAATAAGAAGTAAGCACAGCAGCACATGTCTGGCCAGTTGTTTGTCTCCTGTCTGTAGAAGCTGCTCTTCCTGAGCCAAAACACAGGTTTGAGCGCTGCAATGACTCACACACTGATCAGCTGAAAAAAAACCAGAAGTTTTCATCGGATTTCTAACTTACAAACTCCACAAGCAAAGCTCATTAATATAACTTGCTGGGTTAAATTATCTTACAAGTACCTGTACTGAAGTCACATACACAAAATATAATATTGGCTCTGACAATAACCCAACCCGATCAGACATCTACTTTCAAATGAAACAGTAACTTACAAGTGCTTCTAAAATGAAGAAACGGTTTGCAGCAAAATTCTTCTTTCAAAGGTTTAGCCACAAGGTTGTGGCTAACATTTAAAAAAATACTGCTAGAAATAATGAAAAAATAGGTTTTCTCAGAACAGTTTTTAAACTTAGAATAAATTTCTGGAATAAATGTTACAAACATCTAACAACATCAGCTCTAGTGTTTTACTCTGAATCTTAGCATTGTTGAGCTCTAGACCAGACAATTAACTGTATTTATTTCAGTTCTGTGACTGTATTTTTAAGACAGTATATCAGAACACTGTCATAATTCTATCAGTCAAAAGAAGCCAAATACACAGAGAACAGATGCTTCTTTTCCAGCAACAGAGTTCTAAGGAATTCTGAGTATCTTCCTCTAGATGGCAGTAAAAAACTTCCTGGCAAGGGCATACCTAAGTGCTTGCACCAGAGACCAGTCATAGCTGTTAAATGGGATAGCAAAAGGATTAGTCATTATTGAGGTCTACGTTACACAAGTGTATCTATTACTATTTGTTTTACTGATTTATAGTTTAAAAGTGCTCCCTCAGTAGGTTGATAATATTTCCTCTCAATTATAAGATATTTTCTACCTTATCTTTTAGGATAAGAAAATTAAACTGGCCTTCCTCCACCATTGGAAAATATTCTTACAATACTTGCCTGAATTCCTTAATAGATAAAACAGTTGGCAATAGATGGAAAGCTAGCATTTTATAAAAGAAGACATAACTAGGTGTCTTGCAGCATGAAATATTTAGATTTGTAGAAAGTTATGCTGCATGCAAACAAAGCCTAAGGATATAAACTTCTTTGTTAAGGATACAAAACAAACAAGAAAATATGAAAAAAGTTGCCCTACAGCTAGCTTTGATTACTGAAAGTGACACACAATGAGAATGGACTGAGCATGCACTTCTCTGTCAGCTGATGAACAGTCACTTTCATCTATTTTTTTCTATTTCAGCGACTCCCACTGCCCCCTTAGTCAATTTTCTCCATTTCTCTCCCCTAAACACAGATAATACAGCAGCATGGACATTTGATCTAATCTGTAGTAAGTGTTTGCTCATATAGGTCCAAAGTTTCTTATTCAAAAGCAGTGCGTAATTACAAATGTTTCAGAGGTCCTTTTAGAAGACACAAGATTTGAATGTGAAAAAGTAAAAAAGTGTGTTTAAGTTGAAAACTTGAGGCAAAGCAGGGTTTTGCATTCAAATTCCTAGTGTCCGAACCAAGCAATGATGGAGAAGTAAAGTCTAAATACTTAGAAGGACGTGTTAAAGTAGCTTAGTGGTAAAAAAACCAATGTAAAACAACTATTAATCTTGAGCTCTGAAAGAGTATTAATAACTATCAAGTAGAAGAGAAGAAATTTCTAACATATTTCCTAATACTTGAATATAATATGAAATATAAGTTGGACAGGTAGGGTTGAAAGAAAAGGCAAACAGGTTTCTTTGCGAGAACAACACAAATAAATGTTGTCAAAGAGTTTGTAGTATTAAAACAAATAGACACTACTGCTTTACCTGTCTCAATTGGAGGAACCTTGCTTTCAACAGCATTTGACACTGCTTTGCTCTCTCTAGCACAGGACAATTCACCATTTGTCCCTTGACAAGAACAGCAACCTATTAAGTGCATACAGCAACAGGATAATTAGCTTCCTTCACTACCATCATTTATTTTCCAACTATAAAAAAATACTTTATACAGATTTAACTATTATGCCCAAAAATAAACTAAAAGGAGAAAGCACACTTAATTTTTCCAAACTGCTGAAAGGGCAAATGGATTATGCTACTAATATATAAAAATATTTAACGTAGCACTATCACCATGGAAGCAAAACAAGTACTTTTAGCTAGAGGGAAAACATAAAGGAAGTGATCAAAAAGGCTACATAAAACCAAGGAAGATTAGAAAGACATCCAGTAGCAATGCTGCAGGCTCATAATTCATTCTCAGAGAGATGCTTTAGTGGGTAAACAATCTAAGATGCCTTGTGGACTGCATTTATCATGTCCTTATCAAGATACCACTACTTACATAAAAACCACACACGTTTTTTTTTTCCCCATCCACATCCCAAACCCTTATAGTGATAAACATCAAACTTTCCTTAAAAACTTAAACCTAAATACTGGGGCAGTTACACTTAGATTTTCTTCTGTTCTATCGTAACAGTGGAAGGTACAAACAAATATCCTTCCTAAGTCAGAATTAATTTTGAAACAATATTTTATTGTATTCTGAGCTATTTAGTCTTTCATAAATCTACTTTCCCTACCTCTTTCTGCTGACGGTTGTGCAACAGATCTTTGAGGAGGCTGTGCAGAAGGTTCTGCAGAAGGCTGAGGTGTGGTGGCTGAAACTTCATTCCCCTCACTCCCTTCCCCTTCAACAACCTCCACTTGGCTACGTGGTGAATATGGGTTTAATACCTCATACCTTGATTCTTGCCTATTCCTATTCATGCACATAAGTGAGATACCCGACATCAATATACTGATGAACAGGATCACTGCTGTAGTAATGATCTGTTAAGAGAGCAAAGAAGATACACTTAAATATAAAATAAAGGAAAATAATTTCATACCTGTCTTTCTAACTTCTGTACTTCCCTAAATATACTAACAAATGTATCTGATTAAGAGAGAATTTTCTGTATTTACTGCTCCCGCACCTTGTGGCATTGAAAGAGCAATCAGTACACCCAACTAATTTCCCAAGTAACTTAGCTCTATCCATTTTTTTTTTTTTTTAACATGGGTACCCCTGTTTCCCATGCAATTCAGAAATACCCCTTCATCATCATCATCATCCTTCTCAGAATCACTACTGGTCCAGTTTAAGTTCTGTTCAGATACCTATTAACTCCAGTGTGTTCTTGTCACCCTCTGGCACAGCTCCAATTTCCATGTTTTCTCCCACGGGCAGTATCCCATTAATCAACCTTTTCTTCTAATCATCTGTTACTGACACCTGTAGTTCACTGTGAGGCTATTCTAGTACTTGTGAAAGTGCCACATGAATAATGAGAGACTCACAGTCTCTCTATTCATAACAAAGACAGAGGGAAAACATGACAAATACCTATGCTGGTGCACCTCACATCCACTGATAAGAACAACTATTTATTGGTAAAAACTGACGTTCAGGTTCATGGACTCTTTAGTCCATGATTGTGCAGAGAAGTCTCCCAGAGCGAAAGCAGTTACACATGTAACTGCTGATCCTATCTACTACAGACTGAAAGCCATTAATTAGCTACTTGATGGTAACAATTCTAGATAATTATCAAGTGAGATTACAAATTAGTCACCAGGAAAAGGGCTCTGCAATTCATTACCGCTCCTAAGCTTTTTCTTTGGAAATCCTACTCCCTCTTTTTCTTAGTCACAGCTGCCTAACCTTGAAAGTTCTTGTCCAGACAAGTTTTCCTAATGGCGCATTACAGAAAAACATTTTTTTTATCTATCTATAAGCATTTTACAGTGATACTTGTATTATGGTAGACTGTACTTTGACTGAAAGCCACTTACATAAAAAGCAGAGAACGTAATTTCTCAATGATATATTAGACATGGTAGAAGGCTGCAGTGAAAAGAGCAGAACACGTTCATACCTGATGTTTTCCATAGAAAAAGGCAGAGTCAATAATAATGCCATTACGTTCACCAACAATTAGTAAGATTCCCACCAGAAGTGTTGGGATTCTGAAAGAGCAGAACACAAAGTAACATATCTAGTGTGTTCCCACTAATTCTAAAGAGAAACATTTGAATTAACTTACCCCCATCCAGTTATGATAATAAATCCAATGGGAATCTTAACTGTTTCTCTTTTCCTTGATAGAAATAAAGAGAAAGACAAAAAACCTAGAAAAAACACAATGCCTTGTTTAGTATTAAAAAGAGAACTAATAAATACAGTCTAGAAACAATATGATGTACCCTGCTCAATAACCAAGACACTCTTCTCAAAGCATCTTCAAATAGCCCAGTATTGTTTTTCTAGTTGTGTTCTGAGAAAGTAAAATAGAAACACCTATTATCTTTTGACAGAGGAAATGGGACATCACACAGAGACCATTATGACCCAAGTGAGCCAGTTTACTGAAGTTCATAACAGATTCTTATACCTTACGCGATTAACACAGGCTATCTTTTAGCAAGCTAATTCGACAACTCTTCTGTAGCAACAAGCAATCAATTTGTTACATGAATCTCATGCTTTCCTATGAGAAACAGCTATGGAAGTATTCTAGCTCACAGCTTGACAGACTACAAAGTAACAACTCAAGGTCTAGCAAAGAAAAGTTACCAGTGAGAAACAAGAGAAGCATTACAGCAGAACAATCGCTTAATGTTGTAAAAGAAACTTTGAGCCTGTGTAAGCCTTTGTAGTCGTGGTGTGTACGTGTGAAACTATGCATACAGAGCTGCAAAGCCTTATGTCTTTATTTCATTTAGCTTAAGTTGTTCAGTGCTTGGAGATACTCACTAAGTGGCCTCTAGTTTGTAACCACCCACCAATCTTTAAAAAAAAATCATATTAATAATGAAGCATTGAAGAAATTCCAGAGCATTTTCTATTAAACATTCACTTCTAAATGCTTAGAAGGTTCACAAGCATATAAAAAGTGTCCTAAGAGCATTTAAGACACAAGTAACTAATTTCTTGAGGTATCAATAGCAGTTGTTCTAGACTGAGAATCTTAAGTAACCAACAAACAATGTTGTGTTCTACTATAACATTTCTTTAAAACCAGACCAGTCCTTTATAAAGCAAATGATAAATTTGACAAAAAAAAAGTTTTACATTTTTACATGTATTTACTTCTTTTTTTCTTTTCCTAAATGAGTAATTTTTTTAAATGAAAACATGAGTTTTTCTGTTGGTTTCAACAGCTACAGAGCAATAAACTCAAAAAAGTAACACAGGTTTGTGGAGCTGCGTTATATACAACGGAGAGCAATTTAGCACTGGCAGAAGGATGGGTTCTGACTTTAGCACGGTACCAAATCAAAGAATCATTGTCCAGTGTCTACCCCTTGGGCATTACCTGCTTTTCGCAAGATCGTCACACAAAGTAAACTGGTAATTCAGTTTTCCCCTACCCCTGCTCTGTCCACAGTAAAATAATATGTAAAAATAACAACCAACGTTTATTAGGCTGATTTCCTAAAGCACAAGGGAGGGAGTCTGATGGATACAGCTGTGGGGATGAGGCTGAGAGTTGATCAAACTAGCTAACTGCATACATTTAAATGTATTCCAAAGTGACAGGGAACAGGATAAAGGCCTGAAGCTCCGCCAGGGAAGGTTTAGGCCGGACATGAGGAAAAAGTTTTTCACAGAAAGGGTCATTGGGCACTGGAACAGGCTGCCCAGGGAGGTTGTTGAGTCACCTTCCCTGATGGTGTTTAAGGCACGGGTGGATGAGGTGCTAAGGGGCATAGTTTAGTGATTGATAGGAATGGTTGGACTCGATGATCTGGTGGGTCTCTTCCAACCTGGTGATCCTATGATTCTATGATTCACAACTCAGTAGCTCAGGAACATCCCACACATCAAAGCAAAGTTAGTATCAATGTTAGGCTATCCTAATCATTAGTTACCTGTTTCAGGTAATACAACTTACTCCACAAAATCACCATAGAAATTAAACTCTTAGACTTCAGGACTCAAGAACTGTGTAAAAAGTCTCCTGAATACCGAAAGTCTATTTGTTTATCATACATGTATGGTTTTGCAAGCTTCTTGATGCATCTTTCAATTCTGCCTATTTCAAGTAATACCATCATTAATCATCTACACTTGCAGAATTTCTGGTTTTAGAAATTACAATTGACAAGGGAAAGAAATGTTAAAGATACTAGGGTATTTCCTACTTTATTGAGACACAAAGTTTTTCAATCTACTGAATATGGAATAACTAAACTCTTAATCTCTTAAACTCTGCATTAATTAAAAATCATCAGTAAGATTTTGACTAGCTGAAAGGTAGCTCACCACATCCTCTCCACTTGTAATTGCTTCTGTGTTGACAGCAGCTTCTTGTCTCTTGTAACAAGCTAGCAAGGCTGCTGTATCTTGCAAAGACAAACAAGACCTGTCTAGGTATAAGCTTCCAATAGCAGAAACAGTGCCTGACACCGAGCCCAGTGTTGCTAGTGCTGCAGCTCAGCACAGCTTACAAGTATCCATATTTGTAGAATTACATACAAGAGAAAGGAACAATTATGTTAAAAGATGTAATAAAATTATTTCAGTACATAGATCTTTAATTACAGTATCTAGGTTCTGCCTAGAAAAATCATACCTGTCCACAGGTAGGTGCTATAAAGTGAGCTGTAGAGGAATATAAATACCAGGATCTGCATGGTGATGTCCTTCTCTTTAACAATGAAATTCCATACCACCATTCCAATGCAAGCAATAAACTGGAAAGAAAGGTAAGATGCCATCATTTAAACTGGGAAAGCAGGACGACAAGAAAAACTGAATACAGTATAATATAGCTACAACAAGCTTTGAAATTAGTGTGATTTTACAAATTGGATACTTCTCATAGCAGTAAAACAGGACAGCAGTGAACTCAGTTGTGTCACTGACTATGGTATCCTGTTTTCAGGAGGAAGGTTTTTAAACAGCAATTATATATTTCAGAAAAACTGGGAGCAAGGCAAGTCAGACAAAATATATAATCTTTATATATCTTATAATAAGTAAAGCTTTTGTTAAGTACAAACTATTTATCTGAAATTATTTGTACGTGAAGCTGAGGTCAACAGATGTTTGTTTGGCCAAGAACTATGCAATTTTTCACCCATCGATACTGTACATATGACAGTTTTAGTACTGACAGAATCTGAAGATAGGCTGAAATATTATGGAAACAGTAATGTAGTACTTAAGATTTTTTTTTATGATGAAAGCCAACTTCACTGTTACAGACAAGAAGCACCTGCAATTCTTACACACTACAAGTGATTAGACCTCAGAGAGTTTACTACATTTCTTCTTTAAGCTGCAGAACACTTCAAAAAGTATTACTAGCACAGATGCATTAGAAGCACAAGTTTCTCTCACCAAATTTAATAGCAGTTGTGCAGTTGACTTCAAGGGAAGAAGGGACATGTACTTTATAGTTTTCTCTCAGTTTAAATAATAATTAAAATTAATCCAGAGCTATTTGGCTTTGCCCTTCCCTAGCCACCAGCCATGCATTCCCACAGCCTTTCCTTGCACCAGCACTGGCACCTGCCTGATCACTCAGTGATCCACTTCAGAGAGCCAAACCAATATGGGGATTACGCTTTCTATTTAGCTCCATGAGCCAGGTCACCGTAGAGTCAAACAAACGCTGCTGATGATACTGGAATCAGATACTGATGACTTCAGATTGGCATAAACTGATAGAGAAGTGTGCTCAACGCCATTAGGTAGTAACTCAAAATGCTAAAAATACATTTCAGAAGTCACTCTGTTCTGGTTGCTTATAGTCCCTGTTTGAAAACCATTTTACCAGCATCAACTATTATTTTCTTTGAGGATGTATTTTAAAGCACAGAAATTGTTTAAGCAAGTCACACATGACATTCTCCTTTCCTCCACAGAGGCTTACAAAGATATGACTGTAGAAACCAAACTTATAAAAATGTTAAAAGTAAGACTTTGAAAAACCAACAACTCACACAACAGCATTCTTCTCACTACTGACCTGAGCAACAAGTAGATTTGTTGTTATCATATGAGGAAATTGTTTGTATTTCTTACTTAGAAGAACAACAGTAAGAGACCAGATCTGCAACATACAAGAAAAAAAAAGAATTTAAAAATGCTGATGGTGAAATATTTCTAGGAAGCTCCAAGAGCTTGCCTCTAGTGGACAGAAGCCTGGTTGTTCCTCAGGACATAAATGAGTTGATCACAGAGTATCTTGGCAATGTAGAATTTAAAATTCCCCTTCTTGAATCTCCTCAAACTGATCTGTGACAGTAACAGGCAGTGTTTACCTGTGGATTCCCTTGGGGCACAGTTTCAAGGCAAAAGGACTTGAGTAAGAAAACAACTTAAGAAAATTCTAACCCACTCCAACATGAATATTTTATTTTTTTGAAAAGTAAAATATTTTCATTAAAACTCATTAATACTTCATTAGATAAATATTCACTGATGTTATTAGAGCTGAAGTTTGTACAAAGCCTCCCTTACTACGATATTTAAGCACCTCACATGACTTGGTGCAATTATTCCTCAGTATTATTGTTTCCCCACATTCTGTCCTTTAAAAAACAAAACAAAACACCCAAAACCCAACCCAAACAAAAAAAAAAAGCAAAAAAACAAAAAAGACAAACTCTTAAGCTCTACTTCACTTAGCAGCTAAATCAAGATTTTTAACTCCTTTCTCATCCTTCTGCAACCGGATACGATGGGGAAATGTGAGTCATCTTATCATGGACTCAATTTGCTGCTTACGTACGAACGCTACCCTGACATGACTGCATGCTTTTGTGTTTCGCTTCATCAACACTTACCAGAGAAATGAGGCTGACAATGCTTATGTCAAAGCTAACATTTTGGAGTGCTGATGCCAGTGGGTTGGGGTCCATAGACGGAATGGTCAACAGCCACGCAGAAACATACATAATAGGTGCAGATACAAAAGTGCTTATCACCATGCCTGAGGTAATCTGCAAAAAAGAGTCAAATAGAAACAAAAACACAGTTAATCAGATGTCAAGCCATAATAAGTAATCTGCTTTCAGGAATACAACTACTGCAAAATTATACCTTTGAATTAAACATACAATTTAAGCTTTGAATTTAACAAATCACGGAGTTGTTTCTATAAAAATTATTTGGAATTTCAGCCAGAAAGTATCCATTCTATACATATTGTTACACTGAGAATTATAACAAACTTCTGAAATAGGAGGAATAGAGAGTTCCATACTGCAATCTCTTTCAGAGCTTTTTCCTGGGTGTCAAATATACCAATGACTCTGTGATCTAGGGGTGAATTGACAATGTGACAATTTACTTTTGGACACAAACATCCACACAATAAATAAGAAAACATGTAGTTATGCACATATCAATATGCATCAATTCATAAGAAGAAGCCATCTATATTTACATTTAAGCGATTCAGGAAGGTTTTAATGTCACTTCAAGTGGAAAAAATGGAACATATAAAATTTATGTTTTAAGTTGAAAAAATAATTAATACCCTCTACTATAGAAAAAGTAAAATGTATTTCTATGACTAGATTTAGCTGAAGGGCAACACAACATAATCAGTTAAACCTTAAGTTCTTCTCCAAGTCTTCAAGGACTAAGCTAACACTTTTCTTACTGAAGTAATTAAAAACTTCTTCCTACAAAATAAAAGTAGCTCAGAGATAAGGTCTTTGGAAAAAAACAACAAAACACTACGAACCCAAACAAAGAAACCAAAACGAAAAAAAAAACCAGCAAACCCACAACAAATATACAAGTTCATTACATTTAAAGCTGTCCTCGTTCATCCTGCTAGAGTCACAAATAAGTAGGAAGACTTATTTATGAATGTGTATAATCAAGACACTTGAGATAACACAAAAGAATACATTGCTTATTTAAGAAACTGAAATACTGTTTACATTTGAGATCTAGAGAGTACAAGCAAATCTAAGGAGTTTATACTACAGAATAGAAAATTCATCAAGTCCACTTAATTATTTAAGTGTTTCATCAACAGTTAAGCTCAAAGTTAGTACACATGTTTGGGAGAAGCTAACTACGTACAATTCCTACTTCCATATTAAATTGACTTGCAAATATTGCGACACCAGGTGCTGCTGGAAAAACTCCATAAAGAAATGCATAGTTTGATAAACTGGTGTGGTTGATTGCGCTGTCACTTTTGTCCAATATTTCCACCATTTCTCTACAGAGAAATGGCATTAGAAGTCTGAAAAGAGAAGGGAAAAAGTAATTATGAAATACAGTAATAGGCTATAGTAATAAATGAATCAAAAGGAAATTTAAGACTTGTCTGAATACTATTTATGAAAAGCAAAATACTAACATGGCTTCGAATGAATGCCTTTATCGTTACCATAACATCTACCAGCTGCTTCAAAAGTTTGTGTCACAAGTTAAAACAAAAGAATATATATATTAAAAAAATGGTTAAAATTACAACAAACTCTGGGATATAAGCACATTGTCTGATTGTGCAGACACATTATTTGTATAAACCTCAGATGCAGAAAGGTAGGATATAACCCTCCTCATTTTTCAACTGTTAATGTAGTTAGTAGTCAAATATTCCCCATGAACGTCATTTTGTTTGCCTTTACCAATATTCCAGACCTCACAAGCACTCACTACATAAGCCTTATACACGTTAACTGCATCAACCCATACAAAGAGTAAAGTCGCAACGTTAAAAAAAACATTTTTTTTCTCACACTCTTACCAAATTTATCACTGAGCTGGTTTACAACTATGTCTTCAAGTTGGCTAGTTATTTGCACTGATATTCAAATGCACCTTCAGATTTTACTGCATAAATTTAACCAATAAACAATCATTCTATTATGGTAATTGTGGCTCCATAGAAAATAATATATTTAGTTCACCAATAACTGAGATATATTCAAGGGACGATAACGATGGCACAAGTTCTAAATACAAATTGTGATCTGTTTATGCTTATTTATTCAGTTTAAGAGTGCAAAGCAACCATTTTTAAGCTCTTCCAACGTAACAGTTTAAAAGTTTTACAGACAAAGCAAGCAAAACCAACTAATTTAGAGACATACTGTGTAATCCACAGAAAATATAAATACTAACCAAATAATACTTAATCACTCTTGTCTAACTATTTCATTAGTAAATTTTAAGTAATTCCCCAAACACCTAGTTTGTGACAGATGGTCTGTGGGCTGTCCATGAAGTCAGAGCACCCCTGAATTTTTTTCTCTGCAGAAAAACAACTTGACAACAGGTTTGAAAACGATATTTTGCACACCACAGGTTAACGGTTGCATACTATCTGAATTTGGGAAGCACTCACTGTAAGTGAATCACACTACCAGTATATTGTTTTTGAGAGAAAATTCATCTGACCAGCATATTTGGAGTTTAAAACATGTAGAGAACAAAATTATAAAAGCACATAAACTGAACTTACAGTTTAGCTGTGATGAGAAGGATCAGAGTAACAAACATAGACTTTGTCAGTTTTTTTGTTTGTCCCACCATAGTTAGTCCAAGGTAAAAAAGTGCAGAGCCAGAAAATGAACTGCCCAGTCCATCAAGGAAACTTTCAAGATATTCAGGAATTTTCTGGCCAAGAATAAAGTTAGAGGCAATTCCTATGAAGACCATGAATACAATTGGATTCTGCAAAACTCGAAGGAGTGCTAGGCCAACTACTTTGATTTTGCTGTGAGACACACTGCGATTATCTCTCCACTTCTGGACTTCACAGAAGATAAACCCAAGTGGGTTTAGCATCATAAGAGATATCGGAGCCACTAGGTAAATGTACTGGAGATACTCTGGATAAGTGGTTTGATATAAAGCTTCAACTAGAGGAAGGAAATAGAAAGTGATGAGTGATAAAATTTCAGTACAAAAATACATTCAGATTGAAATTAAGTTTTGTTATTCAAAAACAAGAAAAAACCTATTTCATTATCCTTCAGAAATAACTACATTAACAACTGATAGAAGATGATGTAATAATTTTCATTAGGCCAGTCACTTAAAGAACATATTAAAGATCAAAGATTAACTATCCAACGCTATTTAACGAGTCTATGAATATTCAACATTTACAGGAAAGAAAAACCCAAGCAAAATATAACAATCTCATACACACTTTAAGTCATCCCAAATGCTGTGGGGGAAAAAAAAAAAAAAAAGGTATGTTTTTTTCTGAATTGCTTGTCCTCCCCAGAACCACATGCACCTTTTCAGGACACAAGCTGCTTCTCATCTTAGGAGAGTCTCACGTCTCTGGAATTTAATCAGTTTTCAGAGTGTAAATCAGGTCTATAATGTTGTATTTCCCATGTATATATTAAGTAGTGGATTAAATTATTGAAATTGCTGTTTATCTGGTTAACAATACAGAGTTTATCTGTGTAAGAATGCTATGTTAATTTTCCAGACTTCTTTGTAAAGATAACATTTGTCATTTACCTGCTTTATAATGATACTATTTGCAATAATTTGCAGAAATAAAAAGTGATGCTTTCCATTTTAGCTTTTCCTACCCAGACTGGAGAGATACACACACTTCCCCATATCTTAATATGCAGATGCCATTCTATTTGTATTACAAAGAATATAAAAAAAAAGGAAGCACTATTTCATAAATACTAGACATAGGACTAGTACTATTTCATAAGTACTAGACAACTCTATGGGATAATTTAGCTCTCAAAATACTAAAAAATGTTTAATATCACTAAGCAGCCAGCTGTTGCAGGTACTTTCATTTCCCTGTATACTAAACCTAGTCTTTTTCTGAAAAAAAAAAAAAAAAAAAAAGAAAAAAGAAAAAAGAAAAAAGAAAAAAATTCCCTCACAACCATGAATTCCCTCACAACCATGTTTTTCAAAATCCAAAAGATTTCTACCTGGAATGACAGGATGTACTAAGTGCTAAATCTGCATTTACTATAAACAGTCTCCCTTTTAGATTAAATAAACTAACATTTGCCACCAGTTGATTTCCAATATGCAAGAAAAAGCACTAAAGGTGCTTTTCCGCTTATAAGCCATAACTGAAGTATGTTACACAAGAGCTACCTGTCCTAAAACTCTGAATAAACTGCTGAACAGAACTACAGTTTGTGGTCAGTAACTGCATTTAACAAGTCGGTTTTAAACACTAAGTATATTCTGATAAATAAAGCCACTTCAAACATGCCAGATGCTTTTTATGTAAGTTAAAATTTTCTAAACCCCCAAACCGTTGCCTGAGTGAAAAATGTAATAAATCTTTATTTTTTGGCAAAGTGAATATGTGTATTTAGTACACTAGACTAACCTCCATAAGTAATATAACTGACATATGAAGTCATAATGTATTTTCCCGGTTCACATGAAGTGGAACCAATGTGGATTGCTAAGTCAGTGGGGAAAAAAGTAAGAAATCACACCTAAAGAATCATCAAGACAGTGAAAATTATCCACAATTTTTATCCATGATGAAAACTTTTCTTATTATTTAAACCAATGTGCCTGCTTGCTTATCACAAAACCCCTTGAAATGAAAGATATCTCAATTTTCCACATCCCAGCTGATCAAACTTATATATAAATTACACACCAGTTGTTCATGCTTAATACAACTAGCATCATTAAAGTCATGATAACTAAGCTATCATTCACACAACACTTCTGCTACTCTTACATTTTAACAATACAGAACCAGAGATCAGACAAAGCTGTTTTGTCAGTTGCGCCATCTCACTTAGTAATAAAATCCAAACAGACAAAGCTTTTTATCATAGTAATTCTATCTATATTGGCAAATCTGATAGGAAATCTCTGTAACAATTGTTTTTCACTCCAAATCAACATCAGTTTGTAGTGTAGAACTGTCATAATAGTGATTAGAGAAAAGCAGAGGGATTACATTTGAAAATTTAATACATATTTTAATTTTCCTATGTGCAAATATTTCCAACAGCAAAAAATATTGTAGTGGTTATTAAATAAAAAATGAAATAGGATAAAAACACAGGATGTTATTTATCTATTTAAGCACACAAACTATCTTTTTAAATAGTGTTACTATAATACACAGATTTGTCAATACTATTTTTTTCTTTACAAATTTAAAAAAAGCAGCCCGTAAAAATATATTTCCATTGAAAGAACAGGTTTTGCTCAAAACAGTACCTAGAATGATACACAAAGAAATAGGCAAGGCATTCTTTGTTGCCTTGTCCTCCAAGCTCTTCAGAGAAGCCACTACTATTAAGTTTGCACACCTTACAGCATGAAAAACACTGCAGAACGTCTGGGAATGGAAGAAGCAAAAGGACAGGAAAGAAAATAAACAGTTCAGAGTTTAACAATCTTTAAGTGCCTACAGTATTACTGTCATGTTAAGCATTACAGTAAAGCTCTTAATGAATTACATGTCTGTAGAAGAAATACTAATAATATTTTATAAATCATTAAATACTTGAGAAAAATGCAGTCTGACAAGAAAGTCATTCAAAGTAGACAGAATGTCTTAACTAAAAGGATAGAATGGAAATAGGTTCAGACAACTTCAAAACAGAAGAAAAGAGAAACTATAATTGGCATTTTAATCCAGTACCAAGAAACAAACACATAATCCTCCCAGCCTAATTTGTGATACCTTTCTAATTTCTCTCAAGAGGTACAAATCTCAGTAGATACAACTGAGAGAAACAAGGTATTTTCATCCAGGGGAAAAAAAAAAGTATACAATTGCCTTTGCCTATTTTTTTACGGATATCCAGCACATTTCAAGAGAGTAAGAAAGAGTCCAGATTCTTCTGAGCATCCTGCCCTGGAACAGGGAGGATAGAACTACCAGCTTCTCAAGTAATTTAAAATACAGAGCTACTTGTTATGTATAATCTGGAAGTGCACATTTAAGCTTCTCTTTTGTAACTGCATTTTCAATGTTGTAATCAAATATGTGGCTTTTTGCCCTGCTAAAATGAACTTCCTTTCTTTTTTTTTTTTTTTTTGTTCTTAACCTTGTCTGAATGATAAGGGTGATCTCAAGAGAATTTGAGAGGCACACAGTACTTTATCCTCAAAGAGCAGCAAACAAATAAAATGTAGTCTGGGTATCCTCTCCAAGTGCATTCCACTCAAGCTGTTTTTTGAAGATCCTGATACCTGCAGTGTGCATTCCCACACCAGCCTGGGGAGAGGCAGCACTGAAAGCTACATTGGCACAAAAAAGCCTCCCCAAAGGCAGGTAAAAAGCCCTGCAATTCAGCTAGCAGCAGGTGGCAGAAGCAGGTAGGTCTAACAGCATATTAACATACCACTAAAAATAAAAACCAAACTATATAAAGGGGAAATATCTTCCTTAAAAAAAGGAAAGAAAATAGTAGTCTTGCAGAATGGGATAAAATGAAGTTTAATAACTGATAGTGCTTAGAATTCAGAATATAGTCTTACAAGTACAAGCATACACAGCTATACGCTTTATACTCTGAATGCCTCTTGATTCTGCTTGTTTGGTTTTAGCTCCACTAGACTAGCGGTTACTTAGACATTCCAAGAATGGCACCACAAATACATAAAATTCTGATTTGAGATACACAAAGGCAAGTTACCACAAATCACACAGCAATCTTTTTTAAAAGACTTTTTCTGAGCATGTCCTAAAGCATGTTCACTGGCCACAACAGAATAAAGATTAAGGGATAAAACATGACAGGCTACATAAATTTTGTTAAGTAGCACAAAAATTATAAATTTCTTCTGAACAGACTTAACGTTTGTCACACACACTCCATAACCCATGAACATTAACATTATGGCTAAATGTTTTCTTTGAGTTAAACCAAGAGGTAAAGCCAAATTAATGAAAAACCCACTAAAACTATTGCAGACAGCATGGATGCAGGTTCATACTTGACAAACTGAGAAAATTTTGGTATTGAGAGAAACTGGCAACTTCCCATAAGGACATTCTTAACCTGCAATAAGGGTAAGGTAATTTATAACAATTCTGAAGCTACATTTTAAAACTTCAGGGTTTTTAAAAAAATCTGATTTATTTTAACATGATAAGATCACATGAACAACAGTAGTTGGATTGTTTTAAATTCTGTATCACTCATACTGACAGCTTTTGTCCCTTACATGGTCTGATGCCATGAAAAAGGACTCCAGAAAGTGCTTGCCTAACTCCTCAGTTCGGAAGTTAATTTCAAAATAGATAGAAAGATAAAAGCAAACATGTCTAGAACACTGAAAAATAGTTTTAAAGAAGAAAGCATACGGGACTACTTACCTATTGGATATCCCAGTGCAAAGTCATTGCTTTGTGTGGCAAAAATAGGGAACAAACCTGCTTTGCTAAATCTGTTCTCAGGACTGACTACTAACAATGTTAAAACACAGACTAAGAAAAACACAGCAGCTTTGGCAACTAAAATACTGTACAGGAAGGACCAGTTCACATTAGAAAAGTTAAGTACCACCATGTTTTTGAAGAGTAGAGCCGGGAGTGCAAAACGGGATACAAAATTTCCCAGTCCTTTGGCCTGAGTTGTTGTAATAATGTTGGCTCTTCCAGCTATGTATCCACAAAGGATTATTCCAAAGCATTCTAACAGGGCTGGAAAAAGCCTGCTTATTGACATAGAAGGAGTACCATCAGTAGCATTGAGTCCAGTCTGTCCAGGCAAAGAAATAGACATATTAGCTGAAAATGAAAGGTTCTTTGTATTGAAGTCTGAATAGTTATCCATTTTCTTTGATCACCTCTTCCAAAATAAGAGCTTGAAATACTCTCATCTGTAAAAGAAACAGAAGGGGGTTGAGTTTTTTTTATTTACTTCCAAAACTGTGCTTTATGGTATCAGGCTTGCTGCCAGAAGAGTTTGCACTTACAATTGCATTACAAATAAATAATCAGATAAGCAAGTAACCAGAGAGAAACAACTCTGAAAAAGAAGAATGATGAAAGATCACTCTGCACACAGATCATCTTCTCACAGATGCACACAATTCAAGAAGACAATTGATAGAGGCTAAATATTCCTTTCGAGGGTAACACTGAAATAATAAAAGTAAATGTAGATTGGGCATGCTAAAAGCAAAAAAAATCCATTGGAAGGAAAGAAGATACAATAAGGAATATTTTTTATTATTCTAGGACCTAAACATATTTTAGAATAAATTACAGCCCTTCAGCACTTTCCAGTCACTGTTTCAGAAAACAGTAAATGCTAAATTCTCAGTGTATGTTCCTCCTTGCTTTCCTGGACTACTATTAGCCTAGTGAACTCTCTAATAGGAAAGCAAGATTGTACACGATTGTTAGCAGCTTATAACCACTCTTACCTCCTCAGTCAACTCCCAAACAGCTAGTTTTCTTTTCTAACTCCTTTTTTTTTTTTTCCCCCCAGGACATCTTATCTCAGGTCCTCCCTAAACCACATCCTACTTGTTTCTTTTTTCTCCACAATAAAAATACACTTAAACTTCTCAAAGCAAAAATCCCATTCTTGACCTCCCCTTACTGCTGATCACCTCTGGTTCCACAAGGTCAGCATTATGCATGGCCAAGAGTCCTCCTTCACCTGCATCTTTAATCCAGGTTCTGCCCTTGAAATTGCTCTTACCAAAATCCTGAAAACTTTCTTAAACCCTCAGAATTGACGTTCCATTCTCATCCCTTGTGAACATCATACACCATCATAATAATTCTCTTCCTGAAATTTTGCCCTTCCCATGTATTTTGTAATTACAGCTCCTCCTAATTCTCCTCCCATCTCTACTTGTTCCCGTAACATTTACAGGGGAGGATCCCTCTAAATTTCTGTGGGTGCTGATAGGGCTCCTCCCTTGTTCCTCTTTTGTCTCACTACGTTCCCTGCCTATGTATTTCCATAAACACTTATTAAATTATAAATAGATGAGCCACAGATCTCTCTAATCCAGACCTATCTTCTTTTGTTGAAACTATCATTTCAGCTTGCCTCCAAGATATTTTTTGTGAATATTCTACTGTCAGTTCAAGACCAATGTCTCTGGAACTGTTCTCCTCCTATTCTCCTCAAAAGAGGCTCCCTCAATTACTCTGTGCCACGTATTTTGCTAGAGGCAAGTAACAAAGGTTATAAAATTCTCTAATTTGAGGGAAATGCAAACTTACTGAATTTGTATTCATCTATACCTCCATTGCAAAGAAAATCTTCATAGTCTATCAGTATCAATTAATTTTTTGTACATCCTTCTATTCACTTATTCTCCACGTATCCAAAACCCCCTTGTTTTTGTATTCTTCTACAATCTAAGTTTATGCCCTCTTCATCTATCATGGAATAACAAGAGGAGTAGCACTTAAAAGAACACAAGTACCAGGGCAAGGAGATAAATTTGACCAAGACATTCTGGACATTAGGAAAAAATCTGGACATTAGGAAAAAAAATTTCACAGAAAAGGTCATTGGGCAACAGAACAGGCTGCCCAGGGAGGTGGTTGAGTCACCTTCCCTGGAGGTGTTTAAGGCTAAGGAGGTGCTAAGGGGCATGATTTAGTGTTTGATAGGAATGGTTGGACTCGATGATCCAGTGGGTCTCTTCCAACCTGTTTTTCCTATGATTCTATGATTCTAAGAATTGTAGTTTCTTCACTCTAGCACAAATACATTTGGCAAGTCCTTCTCTACCTTCAAGAAAGACATACAGATTAAATTATCCTATCACACTTCAAGCTTGTACCTCGCTTTGTGCTACTTTGACCTCTCTTAATGTTTCAGTATCACATGCTAATGACACACTTCCCAGTTTGCAAGGGATCTACCTACCACACAGTGGCAAATGATTTAATTAATCAGGCTATTGCTTATCCATATTCCTACATATAATTCTTTAGCGAAATTTAAGTATGTATTAATTTAAGTATTTATGTACAGTAGATACACTTTGTGACTCCTGATCTTCACTTGTTACCAGTAATCCCCTTTGAAAGGGCTGGTTATAACACAGCAGGTTCATACACCAGTATACATTTAAGTCTGCAAACCTGGTGAATAGAGAGGATATCAAACATCAATATACAGTGGTCAATAGCAAGGTCTTGGCAGAAACAGACATAGGTTTGGTGACACATCTCAGAAACACATGCAGTCCAGCAGCTAGCACTACATAAAAATTTTGACACAACTAAATCCTAAAGTTTACTGGAATGGCAGTCAAAATAATTCACCCCATTTACTACAGATAGGAATCAAGGCAAAGACCACAGAAATTTTGCTGTAAAGCATTTACGATATCAGTGGTAAAGCTAAGATTCCCAGTTCCAAGACAGTACAGCACAACAGCTAGATCCATGCAAATTAACAACTGGTTTAAAAGTCTTCCCAGCTTCTTTGTATCCCATCCTCATAAAGGACAGGTAAATAAGCAAGTACAGTAAGTCAGAGCAAAGGTGACATCCTGTAGGCTCTATTACATCCTGGCATCCAGCATACACAAATTCACCTGCAGTATAAACTCTTCAACTCATGGCTTTTATTTATGCCTGAGACTTTTAGTAAGCAACCTTATAACGCAGCTTTAATTTATCTCGACTGAGCAGCTGCATCATCCAAATCTGTCCAACAGCCTTGGCTCCTTATTCTCCCAAGGAAAATAAGCCCTCCAAGTAGGGTTTATTTTAAAGGTTGTATTTTTCTTCTATACAGGTGATAAATCCACCTAGATGCATTTCAACCAGGAGCTCAAAGCATTACCTACTACAGAACGATGGAAAAACTTGCCATAAATAAAGCAGACAACAAACTATTTCTTCTATTAGCAAAAATAACAGAAGTTATTTGGGGAGTTGTTGGGATTTGCAAAATATCCAAAAGAGAACTGGTGACAGATTAAAAACAGTGAATCCTTAAAATAAGCCAGCCACATTCCACATAAGCTGCAAGGTGAAAAACAGGTTTTTGGTACAGTCTCACCTCAAATTCTGCAAGGGTGCAACACTGCATAGATCTAAGGCTCATGGCCAGCCAACACGTTCAACCTACTCTCTGTTCTGTTTAGGTATTTTTTCAGCAATAAGGTAAATGTGAAGGTTTTTCAGCTAAATGCAACACTTCATCTATAGTAGAAGTGTTGACTGTCCCTAAATTTTGCCATTCCTTCTCAGGCCCTGTGACTTCCCACCCAAGGCTGTATCTTTCACCACTGTGTTAATACTAAAGACAAAATCTATTTTATGATATTCTTACTCACAAAAGCCACAGTCTACATACAGTTACAGAGTGGGAAGGACTTTTACCATTATGTCTCCTCCTCTTTCTCTCCTGAAAAGTGGTTTGAGCTATCCAGGCTTTTTGCTTGCACAGATTAAGCCTTCACAGGCAAGTCTATCAATACAATTATACAAGACCATACTTTTAAACCAAAATTGTGCCTAAATTAATTAAACACCTCTCTTTCCTCTGTAATAAATTATTATTTAATCTTATTAAATCACTACAAAATATAGAAGTAACCTTATCCGTATTTTATAATTCAGGACTTAAGTAAATGTGCAGAAGGCCGACTTTGTAGTTTTATCAGTCAGCAGCACATGCTAAGTCCTATATCTTCTTCACTAGATCAAAACTGACACGGATATGACATCCTATAATCATCTTTTGTAAAGTGCCACGAATACCCCTACTGCTTTCCTTCAGGCTACCTTCATCTTAAACTTCATTATAAGGGGCCTTGCAAAGTCAGTCAGGCCCAATTTTTGGTGAACTACATGAATTTCAAAGACAGAAACTGCATCACATTAAAGCTGCTGCTGGCACCCTTCAGAGAATTTTGAGTGTGAATCATCTCTTCAGCTCCAGAGACATGTACATACCAAAACATTCACATTTAACACAGATTATTTATGGTAGAGCTGTATGTATTTTCCAGAAATGCAAGCTCTCACACAGCGTGCTGCTTAACACAGTGAATTCATCTCTCATCCCCTTCTGTTCTATAGGATACGGGCAATTACATCACAGTTGTGAGATTATGTAATGACTAATCACAGATTTAACATACAGACTTATCACACCTGGGGCTTAATTCAAACTAGCTTCTAACATGAGTAAATATGTCTTCAATTCACAGTTCTTAATGAAATCAAAGATACTGATGTGACGTTTGACCAAAACCTTAAATACCCTACACAGAAACTTGTCTGTTCTTACAGTAGATGTAACAAATCAGCTAGTCAAATGACACTAAAATAAGGAAATGTAACACAGTCCCAAAGGAAAGCACTTAGCTTTGCCTTCATATGACATGATTTGTGGTTATACCTTCAGGGATTGAGATTTGAATCCTTGAAAACTCAGCCATAGCTGCATAGTTGGGAACTGCAGGCCAATGAAGACAAACAAAGCATTTAAGAATAATGCTGCCTTATCTGCTGTCAACAAGCATAGCTGCTTGCAGCCAAACTGTCAGCTTGCTTTCAAAAGAAAGACAGTGCATCCAGCATGGGAGGAAGCCTGGTATGAAGACCAATAACAGACAGAGAGCAAGGAGTAAGTGCAGTTTACAATTCCCTTGAAGGAAGCCAGGGAACTGATATTTGCCCACTTCTGCCTTAGGTTGTCGATATTTGTAAAGTGTTAAAATTCACCAGACCAGAAACTCAATTATCAGCAGCTGTGAGTTAAACAGTATATATCAGGTTCCTTTCCGAGTGGTGAAATAGAGGAGCTGGCTCCTTTTCCAGCAAGGAAATCCCTCTCAAGTTCTTTTTTTAATGAAAGCCAAAGATGGTATGAGAGAACAGAAGAGATACCTCAACATATAAACCCTCTTCCTGGTCTCTCATTCTAAAGCTTTCAGCAGATAATCACTCTCAGGATAATTCTGGTGACACTAGCAAGGCTGTGCGTACATTCATAAATAATATCCCACAACATGACTTCATTTCCTACCTTAATGCAATATCCCAACGATGACACATTATTATACTGAGAAGGCTGAAAGCAGAATCAGGGCAGGAAGAGTTACTGTTCGTGGCAGCTCTAGCACCTCATCCTCAGCTCAGATAAGAATGTACCATATGCATGTTTGAGTAAAAGTCTGTAGGGTAAGTCAAAGAGGAAGCTGCTTTAGAGAGTTACAATGATAAAAGTGGGAAGAAGTGATTAGTGTAGTTCCTATAGCTGCAAGTTAACTACAAGTTTTACTTTTCTCTCTACTTGGCTGAGAAAGCAGATACAGGATAATACTGTAATAGCAACTAAGCCAAGAAGAGGGCCACCACTAGCCTGAAATCCAGATGATCGTAGAATGGTTTGGGTTGGAACAGACCTTAAAGATCATTCAGTTCCAATGCCCCTGCCATGGGCAGGGATACTTTCCACTAGATCAGGTTGACTCAAACCCTCATCAAGGTGATAAGAAATATTAGACCTCAAGTGCCTCTCAGCTGTTGTTCTTCAAGATGACATTTCCCTTTGCTGTCATTGCAAGGGAGCAGCCTGGGTGCCAAGAAGTGGGAGCCACGTGCCCAGCGACGCCGAGGCCTGCCCAGAGCACGCGACTGGCACAGCTCACAGCGGACACAATTAAAGCTACATCAAAAATTGTCAGGGCAGGCATTCAGACAAGACCAAACGGAGTTGCCGACAGCATGAAACACCAAGCCAGAAAAATACATGCAAAACACGCCTCCCCCTAATTTTCAATTAGGCTCACCTTCAGGCTCGCCAACATCTTTTTGATGCAAAAGGGCAGAGCAATGTAGAGGTAGGACGAGAGGGAAGGGGTATTAGCTGGAGAGGGGCAGATTTAGGCTACACATAAGAATTTCTTCATAGTGAGAGTGGTGAGGCACTGGCACAGGTTGCCCAGGGAAGCTGTGGCTGCCCCATCCCTTGGGGGTGTTCAAGGACAGGTTGGATGGGGCCTTGGGCAGCCTGGTCTGGTGGGAGGTGTCTCTGCCCGCGGCAGGAGGTGGAACTGGATGGCCTTTAAGGTCCCTTCCAAACCAAACCATTCTATGGTTCTAAGCGTCGGCTGTTTCCCCCTCAGCCGCGCTCGCCGGCGGCCGCAGCATCCTCAGCCCGCAGTGAGGGGCTCGTCCCCCGCTGCCCTCCCTCTCTCCGTCCCGGGGACCCCGCGCTGGGCTCCGGGGAGCCGCTTACCTGCGCCGGAGCCGGCAGGCGCCCTGCCCGAGGCCGCGGGGGAGGGGCGGGAGGGCTCGGCGGGGCCGCCCCGCCCCCCCCGCCCCGCGCGGGCACAGCCGGCGGCGGCCGAGGCTCAGCCGCAAGATGGCGGCGGCGGCGCGTGTCGGGCCGGACTCTCCGCGATTATCCCCTGTAACCCGCCCCGTGCTTATCGGCTCCGGGCAGTCCCGGCCCTGCGGCTCTTAGTGATACGGCAAGTTGCCACTGATACAAAACGTGGAGTTTAAGCTGAAGGGGAGCTCGGTTTCATTTAGAATCACAGAATCACCAGATTGGAAAAGACCCCCAGGATCATCGAGTCCAACCATTCCTATCAAATACTAAACCATGTCCTCGAGCACCTGGTCGACCCGTCTTTTAAACACCTCCAGGGATGGGGACTCAGTCACCTCCCTGGGCAGCCTGCGCCAATGCTCAATGACCCTTGCTGTGAAAATTTTTTTCCCGACACCCAGTCTGAGCCTCCCCTGGCAGAGCTTGAGGCAATTCCCTCTTGTCCGGTCGCCACTCACTTGGGAGAAGAGGCCAGCTCCCTTCTCTCTACAACCTCCCCAGCTCTCGCAGCTGTTCCTCATAAGGCCTGTTCTTCAGCCCCTTCACCAGCTTTGTTGCTCTTCTCTGGACTCACTCCAGAGCCTCAACATCCTTCTTGTGGTGAGGGGCCCAGAACTGAACACAGTATTCAAGGTTCAGTCTCACCAGTGCCAAGTACAGAGAGAGAATAACCTCCCTGGACCTGCCGGTCACACCATTTCTGATACAAACCAAGATGCCATTGGCCTTCTTGGCCACCTGGGCACACTGCTGGCTCATGTTCAGTCGACTGTCAACCAACACTTCCAACTCTTTCTCCTCCAGGCAGCTTTCCAGCCAGACTTCTCCTAGTCTGTAGCACTGCTTGGGGTTGTTGTGCCCCAAGTGCAGGACCTGGCATTTGGCCTCATGCCATTGGTCTCAGCCCGTTCATTCAACCTATTCACATTCCCTTGGAGCCTCCCTACCCTCCAGCAGATCAACGCTTCCTCCCAGCTTAGTGTCATCCACAAACTTGCTAAGGGTGCACTCAACACCTTCATCCAGGTCATTGATAAAGACATTGAACAGGACTGGACCCAGCACTGAGCCCTGGGGACACCACTTTGAGAGTTAGGCAGGATATCCCTCTGACCGCATGTTTTCTTTCAAGTTGTGTTTTTCCAGATGGTGTTAATTCTCTGGAGGTGACACCATCACCTGAGGGCTCTGCTGCCAGCACGGTCTGCAGTCTTTATCTCAACCACAAAGTCAGGCAGAGCTGGAGCCAGCTCCAAATTAGTGAGAGATTTGCCTATTGCCAAGTTCATAACATTAAAATTAGACCTCGGAAAGTAATAGAATATGTATAAGATTTCTGGGAAAACATATACACATGCAAATAGGAAATCTATTCTGTTCCTAGCTTTCCTCTCATTGCACACAATTGATGGGGATCACTCCTTTGTGTTGCCCAGGCCTGATAAAGGATGCTTGCTTTCCAAAACTCCAAAATGAGTCTTAGAGGGTTTATTTGCTGACTTTTTCTGTATCACTAACAGTTAGAGTGCTTAGAAACAAAACCTAAACTGAAACACCTTGTTTTCCACATAGTATCAGTTCCCCAAGGCTGGTCAGTCAATGTTTTTTTCCTAGTAAAAACTAAAAACCTGTAACAGCCAAAGAGTTTCTCGCTGAAAAAAGAGGATCCGGCTTTCTCATGCCTTCCCGTTTTTAGTGCAATTGAGGAGGCAGCGATCTGAGCTGCCCATTTTCTAGGAACTAAGCAAAATATTGCTGCTGCAAAGAGAGCAAGTGTAAAATTCTCTCTTTTGTGCGCTTTCTTCTGTAGTTTATATGACACAAACCAGCAGATAGATAGCAATAGGTGTCATAAATGGAGTGAGTGAACTCTGGCAGGTGTGATGCCAGCCTGAGTCTGTGTGCTCAGTAGTTACTCCCTCCAAAGGAGGAATTTAAGGCAAAAAAAAAAAAAAAATGTTCCTCTTCTCCTTTCACTTAACATCCTGAGGAGACTGAAACAGAAGGGTCAGAACTGTCTCGGCCAAAGAAGATGCATGTGATTGACAGTTTAGGAAGTGCCATCTCAGAACTATTCTTATTAATTTGCCCATAGTTAGTTCAATTTACGAGGTCTACCCTCAAAATACTTACAGGAACCTTACCAGAAACAAATCAGATAGTATGTATTAAGAACATCAGTATCAGTAGTAACAACAAAAGCAATACTTAAGGGGATTAAATTAGGGGCCAGAAAGGAGTTAAGAAAAATCCCGTAAAGAAAGCAGTCAGAGATAGAAACCTGTGGGGGAAAAAAAAAGACTGTTGGAAACTTTAAAAGGTACTATATTGTTGATATTGTATGTCTGCTTTCATTTTTATTTAAATGTACTGATGCTTAATGAATTAAGTTTTGTGTTGCTGCATTAAAAACACGTACTCTTAATATAGCCCCCAACTGACATGTTAATCAATGCACATGTCTCGTTGAACAGCAATACATCCTGGTAGGTAACACTTGCCTGCCCTAACATTAGAGTGAGACTTTTTTTTTGGTGCAAACACTAATAAAGAAGACTCTCTTGTTAATTTATTCAACATCAAAGTCTTTCTGTTTGGCATCTGGCAAAGGCCACTTTGGAACTGATTTGGATTAGTTTTCAGAAGGTTGTAATGGGATATTTAAGATTTTTTGTCTTTCTGCCTTGCACTCTTCCCTATAGAAATGGCATTCCTTAAAGGGACATGCTCTGGGGTATAGCAAGAAAGGCCATCCAGACTGCACTAAGTTTTGGTAAGAATTTATGCTTTCCCTTCTCTTGCATACATTTTTTCCTCATAAAAAGATCACTAGTGATTCAGCATTTGATAAAGTATTTTGAAACATGATCTTCAGTGCATTATTTTAAGAAAATATGCATTTACTGTATAGAAGGCTTATTGATTGCAGTCGATATCCATCAGCTAACAGCATGATTTTGCAGGTGATGAGCAATTATGAGAGAGGGCTGCATTTCCATTTCACTTCTAGCGTGTACACACCCCTAGATCAGAAAAGGACACTTGACCAGGGTTTTGTATTTCCTTTTGGGGAACAATGAGGAATAGAGATAGTCAAAAGTGTGGCACCAAAGACATATGATTAGATAAAAATTAGAAAAAAATGCAATAAAATTTGATTTAGTATTTAGAACAATTATTTAAAGAAAGTTGTCTGAATTACAGCTTCCATCTAAGAAAAAAACCGGAAAAAATATATGCAAGGAAATAAATAATTAGGACTTAATATAGCACGTTTCTTCTTGAAGTCTTCAAATTTTTAAATGTATTACAAGCAGCCTAGCAACTATCTGTCATTGATACACAGCCATTTCTAAGATGAAGAGCACAAGGGCTCAATCCTATATCCTGTTAAGAAGCATGAAATCTTTATTAAGTATACTGTACCACCAGAACAGCACTTTGAGTAACTAAAGCACAGGATTATAGGACCAGTCCTCCACTTGTTTTGGAACTGTTAGGAACACAGTTTGTTAGGATAGATTTGCACAGTTCATCAGATCTTGATCACAGCTATCCTCTACCACCACCAACTCAACTTTGGAAGTTTACATATGATCTATAGTTAACACCATTACTGGTGTTGAAAATCCAAGCTTTCCAATAGCCACTATATTAACATAAAAGTGAAAGTTGCCCCAAATTTCTAATTTTGATTCTCTTGAGCATTCCCATACTACCCATCACATAATCATGAATTGCTTTCCCCCTTGGGTTTTGTTCTGTTTTCACTTGAATCATATGTTTTCAACCATTTTGTGCCACTGAAATAGTCAACTGAGAGCATGGGAGAGACAGTTCCTGGTTTTGATTTGGGCAACAGCTCAAAACACTGAAAAGCAGCTAGAGAAACCATTACACAAGTTGTCCTGCTAATCTGTGGCTTTCATCATACTCATTTACCTACAAGTACACAGGCTGGTCCCACACAGGAACTGCAGGAGGCTTAACTCTCTCCATAAGAATAGGGTTCAGATAACTTAGCTTTCAAGATCTAGCAGTGACCACATGCAAACACATTTTTCATAGGCATACAGCTGCATAGATTTGCAGGGGATCACAAAAGTATCTTTGTGCTTGATATGAAAGCTACTTTCCACTGCGAGTGCTTGTTGCAAAGCCTAAAACACTGGAATATTCTTAAGAAAATTCCTCAAGAATTTACTGTAAGCAGGTACATTTCTCCAGTTTGTGCCTGAAAATACTAAGAGCAACAGGTTGGTTTTTTTTGTTTTTTTTTTTTTCTAGAAAGAGTCAGAGAGCTATCATGGCAGTTGTAGCTCAATTGTTAGAGTATGGTAGTAACTAAAAGACAACACTGCCCTGCCAGAGGAAGTTTCAGGTGAACTTCAAAGCAGCACTATTGATTAAAAATGTAGCATCAACATCTCTCTAAATAACTTCTCAGGAGGATATTACAAAAAAAGTGACTTTTCCAAGAATAGACAGTAATAAGAACATAGAGGATAAGCAGATAGCAAGAATGTTGGCAAATGAATCAGGATGAAATGTGTCTGGAAATCCACAGGTATAATCACAGTGCAATTTCCAGAGATTTAGAGTTTTCAACAGCATGGAAAACTCTAAATATGTTACTATCAAAATAGTTACAATGGTGGGTGGAGAGACTAGCAGTTATTAGGTAATCTCCTTGTATTCAGTTACAGGAAAAATACTCAATGCTCCTTGCTTATAGACAGTGAGCCAAATTTTATATGGAATCTGGAATTATGCCTGCAGACAACATGGTCTTGTAACTCTTCTAGTGGAAGAAGCACTATGAGAGTGCTCATTGCTTCCCAGGTAAGTGGATGATACAATGCAGAAGGCAGGGGCCAGCGCTCAACTTCTGTTAAACGTTCTTAGCTGACTCCATCTGAAAATGCACGTCTAACTTTGGTTATCTGGAAATGTGATTCAGGATTCAGAAAGTTTGTTGTTTTCTGATGTCTGTTCTCTTGCAGTTGTGCGTAGGACATTCAGGAAGAACATGAAATGCTTATCTATATCTAGATGTGTCTGGTCACTTACACTGACTCACATGGCTACCGGAAAATAAACTATAGCTTACGATGCACCTATGTTTGATGAGGCAGTTAAACAACAAAGGAAACCTGAGGAAAATTAATCTGTAGACAGGCAATAGGTCCCTGGATTTCTTCTTTGGAAGGGAGTGTCACAGGAAAAGTACTTAACAGTCCCATGAAAGAATTTCCCAGACTTATAAGGCTTAAGCACCATGGAAAAATCCAGCGTCTCTCTCCCCAATAGTAGTCTAAGCCAGGGGCTGTGAGAATGCCCACCCAGATGCTGTTACCTATAATCGTGGAGCTTGTTAACAGTAATGATGAGGGATGCACTGGATATTTATGTTCACTTCAATTACCTTGGAATGCTTTTCTAAAACATCTTCCTTCTTGAGAAAGCTATTTATCTCCTCATCCACAATTTCACAGTAGTACCCCTCATTATCTACATTGGTTATGAGAACTTAATTGGTACTTTTGGCATAGTATCTTTTGTAAGACGATGAGTATGTTCAAGCTGGTTTTGCAAAGCCTGTGTTTACTAAGCTGCACTCACTCCCACTTGGTTCTGGGGCTAAGAAAAGGGCATCTGTTACTGGCATGTCACAGAGCTGTCGGTGCAGTTACAGTCTTCAAAATATTGTATCTGCCAAAAGAAAATCAGAAGACTAATACAGTCAGCTTGCAGAAAGCAAAACTAAGACTTCAGCAATAATTATTTACGTTCAGGTCTGATGAGATGGACTGCTCTTGTAAGTAAGAGCAGTTAACTGTCACACTTAGTTAAATTCACCTCTCTAAAGCAAAATAAAGGAAAAAAGTTCAAGCTGGATTGCACCAAATTCAGTAAAGTTCAGTATGGCCTAATATGGTTTCAACATTATGAGATTTTTTTCTGAAATTGCTTTCAAGTGAGACAAACCAATGTTGCAGAGACCTCCTAACGGTATAAAGTTCATCGCTGGTGCTAGGATATCACCCTGTTACTTGGCTCAGCAGGAAGGTAAGTTCGCTGAATCCAAACACAAGTACTCCAACATGAGTTAACACATGAACCAGTCTGAGTTGCGGGGAGTGGGGATGGGGGAGTAGTATGCCAAAGTCGCACAAAGAAATCACTATTATAACATAGTGGTTTAAATGCTTTATCTGGAAATTGATTATTAAGTCTTGTCCATTAACCTCATACTATGGTTAGAACTATCTCTGCTCTATGCAGACGCTTAAAATATTTTTTAACATTTTCACATTGCCACATGACTAACAGCACATGGTGGAATTATTAAGAACAGGACATAAGAGTTACAGCTCTTTCTTGACCCAAGAAACCCAACTCACTCATAGGCTGTATGTTACTTATGTGTTCCCAGTACTCTTAACTGCTCAAATTCACTTCTCAAGTGGCAGTGATTAAATGGGCTGTTTGTGATGTGTGATCTGCTGCACCTGTTGCTTATGCAGCAAGCAAGGGATCAATAAAGAACACACGCAAATAAACAACCCCCCAAACAATAAGCCACAAAACCGATTCTGTAGTCACAAATTAAAAGCTTTGGAAATATTTTCATTCTATGACCCAAGCCTCTGTAAATTCTCCCCTCTTACTAAGCTTCTGTTTGTGATCACACTATATCCCACCATTGTTCAAACCCTCTGTTTATTACATACACAAGCACAGTTTAAACATAACCCAACAAATGTATTGTCTCCTTTGGCAGAAATCCAGTGTTTTTTTTATCATCTATTTCTTCATTTCACCACTGCTACAGCATTCAAACCTTCCTCTTACTTTGTCACAGGACAGTATTAATATATGTCCTCTTCTTTCTGAATTCTTTCACAGGAAGCTACTGTACCTACAGGTTTTGCATACTTCTTCCTCTGTAACCTACAATTTTTTCCCTGACACTGTTTCTTCCTTACATCTTTTCCTTACTACGCTCAGCAATTTGGCATTTCATTTAAATTCATGGCCTATATATTAATCTCATGTGGATTGCCAAACTGACTGTATTTTCTATTTATTTGACTCCCCCCTCAGAAGAAATTTCTTTCTTCTGTTAAATAATTGAGCAAATATTGTCTTTTTGACTGCATTGTTGTCAGAGTGGCTTTCTTACTGTTACTTCCACTTGCCGTTTTCAATAAAAAACATGTTTTCTTTTCATTCTCACCTTTCTCTCCAGCTGCAGTTAAACATTGTTGTTGAAGACTGGATTTGCTTGGGTCTGATAGCATGCTGCTTTCGGTTGAACTGAGACAGAGCACAGTCAGATGTGTTACTCTGTTCATTTTTATGCCAATACTGGAATTTTCCTTGCCTACTTGTTTAGCCATGAAGAACGCTCTGTTGTCCTGACACTCACACAGCGCATAGTTGTCCTAAAACTTGAACTATACCTTGCCCTGTGCTCAGAACCAAGCCCACACAATTAAAATTACTGATAGTTAAGTACTAGGACCACAGCTTATGAGCTGCTCATTACGCAAGCAATGAAGCAAGAGTTCTGAGCCTGAAGTGAGCGGGAAGAGGAGGAAAAAGGAGATGGATGAGTTGGCAAGTGGTTTCCTTGCTGAGCTTGCCTTCAAGGTGCATGAGCAAAGGTGGCTTTGCTCTTCCCCTGCATCCATGAGCCACAGGCAGCGAGCGGTGCCCCTGCCTCAGCCAGCCTGTGCTACACCCGTTTGTTCAGCAGGGGAAATAAAAGCTGGTTTATAAAAAAATAATAACAAAACAAGAGAGCTCTGTAAATAAGCATTTAAAATTTCCTGTTGATGATTGCAGGGAATGGTCTTGCTGTTAATTGACTAAGATGCTCTACCATAATGCATTAAGCCACTGATTACTTAGAACGCATGGTTTAGATAACTTACAAGGGCACAAAGCTTCTCTTGCATCAAAGGCAAAGTATTTCTCAGCACAAAGATAAATTCCTAGGTTGGAGGTGAATCCTGGTATTCCTACCTGCTTAGTTAAACACAAATATACAAGGTTTATCATCTTATGATGCTTGGACTTGGACTTAGACTAGAAATGCTGTAGCTAAAAAATGTATTTACAACCCCACCGCCTATCCCCCCATGTGGCCTGTATGTATGTGAGAGCAAGGAATGAAGGTCCTGCCATAGAGAGTATGTGGTGATTCTCTTAAAGTACACAGCAGGGATTTTGGTTTTAAACCAGCAATAACATGGAGTGAGCACACCAACACATAGTTGTTAGGTGTTTGGATGAAGGTGCAGCAGCGTAGCTGATGAGAATAAGCTATGTATTTAGAGGAAACAAACAGGATATCTGTACATTGTCAAACAAAGGTTCCCCGGTTTTGTAAGCATCATAAGCTACTGGCCACATAGCAGAAGTGAAAGTTTCTATTTAAATAATAAGGAAAAAACCTAAAAAAAACCCAACAAAAGAATTTCAGCAGTCTGAATCAAGGGCTATGTTTAGGCAGCATAGAAAATATCAACAAGCTCTGCACTCTCTGACACAGTGTGAAGGACATTTTTTATGAGGTACACTAGTTCTGGTATCAGTACGTACAAGAGAGGATGGGGTTTAAGCCTCGACTTTCACCCACACCCTTTACCTTGCTCTCTCCACAAGCATTGTGAGTGATTCGGCAGCCTTTTGCTCTCATGGCTTGGTAGTGTTTAGCCTTCAGCCACATGGGACCCATGTGCCTCTGCTGCTCAACAGAGCACGTGGAGGCTCACCAGTAACTCTGAACTTACTGAAATTTCTGCTAGAATGAAGGACAGGAAAGACTCATTTTTACATGCTTACTTCAAGTCATACAGGATGTGAGACAAAGAGATAGGTAAACACCCACCTTTGTGTGACCCCAGAAAGATTTTCAGAAGGGAGTTGGTTATGGGCTTTATTGGCGTCTGCACAAGCTTGAAGCTGACAGTTATGTTTACAGGTAAATGCAAAAGGTAGCCAAAGCCGTCCCTTTGGGAAGGGAATGTTGCACAGCGATAAAGCTCCCTCCTGGCTGCAGGGAGGGATCAGCGGTTTCTGTTTAGGTGAGAGGAAGGAGGAACAGCAACAAACATCCCCTTTGCCCTTGGCCTCTCTGCCTGCCTTTACCTCAGAGGTGTCTAGGCAGAGGTTTCTACTGTATTCTGGCCAAAAGTAAAGAACAGTCCCATATTCAAAATAAGTAAGGTATTAATGTAGGCTAAATCCCAGCATTCTTGAAGGAATATTTTTTTTATTTAAGGAAGAAAACAAGACTGTTAAAAACAGGAAAAATCAGGAAAATTTAAAAGTGCTCTGTTGTAGTCAAGTAGAAAGCTTGGCAATATCACATAGACGGCATTCATGCTAGGTTTCAGTTTTACGATTTGAATGTAGCTTCTGCAGAAGCCATGTGTCTTAAGCCATAAATACATGTTTTAAGACAGAAGAAGTGATTATCTGAACTGGTGTTTTTGTTCAATAAACAGATTAATGTTGGATACAGGTAGTCTTAGCAGCAGCCATCCGATTTATTCTCGGTGTTTTAATCAAAGCATTTTTGTGTCATTCATTCTTTCCACAGGATTATTCATGTACCTGGTCTGCTGCTGAATTTTTTTGCTAGGATAAGACCCTGATTACCAATGCAGGAAATAACAAAAGTGTGCTGGGTCCTTAACTGTTTCAAATTACAGTGTCCTAATACTTAAATATGTGTTTCCATCAGCTGTGAAATAACAGAATAAATCATTAGCTCTTTTTTAACAACTGAAAAATCAATTACAGAAGGAATTCATTGTGCCAGTGAGTTTTGACCATTGAAACTGAGTTTAACACAACCAAGACATTTTCTTTTCCATTAAGCTGCCACCTTAAAGCCTTTAAGGTCTGTAAAATTAAAAAAACAAGAAGTTTTTTTCTCATTTTAGGAAGTGACAGCAGAGCTGCTGCAGGTCTGTTGCACAAGAAGAGTACACTTATATTTGCAAGGATGCTAATATCTGAGCTAAAGAAGCTTGTATTAGATTATTTCCAAGGCACAAGAAAGGCAATGGGAGGGAGCTGTCACATGAGCACCTTCTGAGACTTACAGCAGCATTAACAAATTTTTAGAGGAATGCTTTCAGGAGTTATCGAAAAGTTATTATTGATGAAGTCAAGTACATAATCCTACAATGTGGAAGAATCATTCTGCTCAGAAGTGTCTTTGTAAGACCCTGTATATTACAGTGGTTATCACTTGTGTGTTCAGAGGCTTTTACTAACTCACATTAGTAACAGAAATTATTCATATTCCAGTGCTGCTGCAACATCTGTGGTGTGGAGACAGAGTGCCAGCCTGACTACTTTTGTACTTCACCCAGGTTTTTGATTACCAGTTGGTATTGTGTAAACACACACAGATCAGCCAGCATAGATACCCCAAAGGCAAAACAACCAACAGCGTACAGAAAAGGTCACTGGGGCCCTTCTGTTTTGCAAAATATTTTTGTGATGTCATTGAAAGAAGAATTGGAACCCCATCAGGGTTCCCTGCCACATACAGGCACAGCTCTGTAGATATTAACACCAAGCCAAGAGAATTTTCAGAGAACCATGATAGCAAAAACAGCTGTTAAGAATTGCTCATTATACTTGGTAGCCAGAGAAAAACAACTCATGAAAGCTCTTGATCTATTTAGTTCGTTAACCTAATTAATACATTAATTAGTTGTTGTATAAGGCTGCATGGGCCAGTGTTTAGCTTCCAAACTGACAATTGGCTAGGACTAATCTACTCTTTTTAATGCAAAATGGAGTCAGATCAGGTGAGAGGGCAGAAGGGAGCAGCCTGTGCATACAAGGCAGGAAGGTCATTGGTAATAGCTGAACCACGATCAAAGGAGTTGGATATTTTTGTGTGTGCTGCATGCAATACGTGAGCCTTCCTGCAACTGCAGGGAGCAGTCACAATTGTTGCAGTGTAGTTTGTGGGATTCTTTTCAAAGGAACAGCATTTTTTTTGAGATAAATGGAGGAAGGACTGTGTCGTGGTTATGACTAGGTCACAGCACGCTCAGGTCAGTTTCTCCTTCTCAAGCCAAGCAATTTCATTTCTTGAAAACCATAAAGATCCATGTTTCCTTTGGTAAATCATGAGGTAGACAGTCCTATTAGCTATCATTAGACTCATACTTCTGAGTCCTCATTCAAGGCTGCTACTGAGATCTGCAAACAAAGGTCTCAGCCTGCTGAGCCTGCTCCTTCACAGCTCACAAGCTCCCAGCCTCCACCCTCTGTCCTGGCTCACCTGTTTATACACCCAAGACACCAGGATCAGCAGGTTTCTAGGCTACACTTGAGCCATAGGTGTCCATGATCTTTTCATAAAGTTGAGTTCTCTGTTCCAGTCAGTCTGTAAAATGAAAGTATCAACAAGGAGTCCCCATAGATGTCAAAGGACCCACTACCTGTGCAAAAAGAAACCTGCTGCTTAAGTCTTTGCAATACAGGTGAATTACAGCATAGAGCTATTTAGCTCAGGGTTCTAAATGCCTTTTCTAATTTTTGAGAAGCTGGAGGTGCAGCTTGAATTTGAGCTTCATTTTGACTTACCAAAGGGCCTTTCTGTGTTGAACGTGGTCAAAATTATCTGAAAAGCTTAAAATCCAAGGTCAAGAACAGGGCTCCAAAGTCAGGAGGGTTTCAGTTGTTTGGCATTAATACTCCCTGGTAGCCTTCTGCCTAGTGAGTGGAGGTAAGAGGAACAAAAATCTGTGCTTACCTAGAGTGATTTTCTGTCATATCCCAAAGACAGTGCCCATTTTGTCTTGCCAGAAGCCAATGCCCATGGTTCACATAACAGCCTTCCGCAAGTACAGCGTCACTGACCACAGATTTTCAAATATTCTTTATCCTAAACTAAACTCCTTATCTGCAGATGTCTAATCTCCACTGTATGGAGGTCCAAAGTCCTGAGTGTTACCACTGTGCTGCTGCACAATGGCAAGCAAGAGGGGAGAACTCCAGCTCCTGCCAGGCTCACTGCTACACTCCTGCTAAAGCTGATGTGTTTCTGTTAGGGAGGCAACCGTGATTGTTCTCAATGTAACAGTCTGCGCCACTGATTAAATAAAAGTACAATTTATTTGGCATAGGAGAGAAAAATAAGAAGAAAATCATATACAAAATAAATGTTAAGCAGAAAAATATTCACAAAACTAGATTAATATTTTATAAAAAGCTCAAACTTTAGGCATCTGATAAAAACACGTTACTTTCTGTTCATCCTATGTTTTATGTTTTTCTTCCTTTCATCATCTTATGTGGCTTTGGAAGTCCAAATTTTGAGGTATGCATTAGTTTACACTAAAGAATACTTATTACAGACAAATTGTATTTCATAAAGCAACATACGGAAGGGTTACTCCTTTTTTTAAGACATACAGTATCCATTTTTTTCTTTTAATCTCTACCTACCTGCTGCCTACTCACTGAGATCATACACATGCCCTGCTTCTGCTCAGTAACTTCCATTTTTGCCAGTGCTCCAGATTTACCTTATAACTGAACGGTCCACACGCTTCCACCTTACAGGCTGCAAGAACCCCGTTCTCTTCAAATGTACATGAAGAACCATTCCATGAACTAGCTACACTTGATATGTTACCACATATCTTAGATAAGAGAGTCTCCTTATTTTCTTGTCAATACAGTTTGAAAGACTTAAGTTCATACAATATACATTATACAGAGTCAATGTACCACCATAACAGGTTGTTCGCACCTGACTGTGAGACAATGGTGTTCACACTATTGCAATGTAGTATTATGCACATGCATATCTGATATAATGATTTGTACTCTAGTATTGTTAGCAACATACAGCCAATTGGTTTGTATTTCCTTGAGCAATCTTCTCCTTTGCAGGGTCCTATGCCCAAGGGGCACTCTCTTGGTGTCTTGACATTTTGTTTAAAATAATCCCAGTTTGATCATTCAGCTCCAATCTTTGCTTCCAAAGTAAAAAGTACCTTTAGTATTTGCATATTTTGCATGAAAAATTGTTACAACGTATGTTTAGTTCCCTCACTCTCTGCTCCAACAGAGACCTACTTCTACAAGAGACATGTAAACAGTTGCTGCTGCAAGGAGAAACTACCATCTAGTTTTTTAAGTGACAATTTAAGGAACTTCTTTAATAGTTGTCTTACAGAAAAAAACCCCTCTGTTCATATGATTCTTTTAGTGTTGGGAAATGTTGGCTTCTAAGAACTTTGTGACATCATTTAAGTAGTTCATTTACAGAAATACATGCTTCCTGAAACACAAGCTGCGTTTCCTTTAACAATTCTGAATGTTAATCACTGTGACCAATTTCCCAATGACTGTTACAGAATATGATAGTAGACATAATACATGATTTTCATCTAAAAATAGTGAGCAGGAATTATTGTCACATGCTACAAAAGTAATTCTCATTTTATTTACTGACTTGAATCAAACAAAAATGAACATCTGTGGACATTTGTCACACAATGCAGGTCTTGGTGATGACACAAAGAGAGTTTGAGGTGTTAAGGTTTATAATACAATGCCATCGAACCAAACCCACTAAATCTTATGTGCAAGCAGTGAATCAAATTTAGTCCTCTAATAACCTATGCAACCACACTGAAGTCAGTTGGGTTCTATGGAGAGCATCTTGAGACACCGGTTTTGGGAAAAGCTTACAAAAAATTGATTGTAAGGTTAACCAGTGCCCACGTACATCTTACTGAAAGACTGATCCCAATGGTCTCTCTCCATACATTAAACTCAATCAGAAGCTGGCAGACTGAGCACATTACAACAGCAGAACTTGGCTCAAACACTGCAGTATGCTACTGTCAGCACTGTTCACTTTAGGACTTGGAGAGAAACGCCTATTAATTTTTCTAGTGAGACACAGAAAAGTAGACTAAAAAAGTCATAAGGCACCACTGATTCAACATGTTTTGAATTCTTCTTTTTTAACACTTACTAATGAAATAAATACTTTAATACTGATCATACTGTAATTAGCTATGGATATATGAAGCAATATATTGGATGACAAAATGCTGCATTGTTCTAGAATATATCTAGGGACTTTTATACCAGAAGATATAAATAGCAAAGTTGTTGCTAGGTGAAAAAATACATCTTTCTGCATTGTTAAGTTATTTTACATATATGCCAAACATCCATTCTGAAGAGATTTCTATAGTACAAACAAGTGCTAAAACCCAAGCAGCTCAGGTTTCTCTGCTTGTTGACTGAAACTCTTTTACACAGCACATTTTAAAGTGAGATTGAAGCTGGTTTGCCAAGTCTTTGGTAGTGGTCCAGAATTTCTGGTCAGAAAAACTTTTCTAAAAAATAAAAAATATAAGATATTTTGAACGATGCAGATAGTTGGCAGAACAAAGTGCAGCATCTTCACTGACATACTCACAGTTGTGCTGGAAGCAGGCAAGTTATAAAAATGGTACAGTTCTGAAAGTTTTTTATTTGGTTTTTTTTTGGCTGCATAGCTATTTGGATAATAAGAATTTGGCAGGTCAAGGTATTGAAAATATTGTCTTCTTAAATTCAAAATGTTTTTTCTTAGAAAGTTATAAGTGCTTCAGTTTAATAACCTGAATACAATAATTTATCCCTTAAGTTATTATCCTAAAAATCTTATTTGGACTTCTATTCACATAATAATATCCAAAAGAGACAGGCACTTTGTATAGTGCATATGTTTAAGTGACCTCCATAAAATACATATACAAATTCAGTATTGTGCTAGGTTTGATCCCAAGGTGCACCTGTCACATAGAGGTCCCACTAATATCTGTTTAAGAAACTCTTACAGCCACGATCCTGCAATTAGATGTAGATACATCCCTGCGCCTGCGCATTTAATTGCAGGTTCAAGACCACAAACAGTAACTTGAAACAGATCATTAGATATAAAAATGTAAAAAAGATACATAATCAAATGCTGTCACAGCTAACAAGATTTTGTAAACAAACACTGAAAAGGCCAAACTAATTAGATCTGGCCCAATTCAACTCTGTCTCATCCCCTTCATTGTGATTGTCCAGGGTGTTGGGTGTAAAGGGGATCTGCCCCTCTACACCAACCGATGGAGCAAGAAGACCTGCACAAAAACACTTCAGTGGGGTCCAGACTCTCTTTGGCTAAATTCCCTCGATTTTCAAGGACTGACCTCATTCTAGCTACAGAGCATACTCAGGATCACGTCTCCCATGCCAGAGAAACATTTTCTTAACCTACATGTCCTCACGTCCTTTTTTTTTTTTAATGTTGAGCAGCACCCTGTGAAGCATGGCTGCTGATCCAGGCTTGGTAGGAGTCACAAGGAGAATGTTGAGAAACCAGAAACTGTTGAGGAGACACATGAAAAATTTTTCAAGGCTAACCTTCAGAATTCCAATTAACAAAGAGCTATCTTTCAGCAATATTTCAAATCCAGGATTATAACCTAATTTCCAAAGCCTTTTTTATATGCCTTTACATCCACTTGTAAAATGCACTCATGCAATGAAGTCTTTTCTCATATACAAGTCTTTATAGCTCTCTGTGGAGACTTCTTTCTGCAAAGGGTGAATGGACAGGCTCATGGTAAACTCAGAAGGCTAAATCTTCCCATTCCTCTTGAACCAGTGCAGACAGCAAATTTTGGAGCTGATGCTCCCACTTGAATGCACAAACCCTAGGCCTCCTTCATTACATCAAAGAGCTTTCACTTACACATATTTTTTGCCCCAGCTGCTCTACTGCAATACAAGTCAAATACAATCTCTCTTGTGACCTAAGCCCCTGGGAGCTTTTTAAGGCAAAAGCCATCATTTAATTGTACCAAAGAAACAACTGGAAAGCAGTCTGTGGAGCACTGCTGTTAGCCATGTTTTACAGAAAGAGACAGCTACTACAATAATTACTTCATTTGCACCAAGACTACTTTCTGAGGACTCTTCACATGTCTCAGGTAGAGGGCATTAAAATAATCCAGGATACAGATAACTGTGGGGTGGTCTGGATCAGAGTAGGAAAGACTTACAGGACTGAAAGCAAAATGCTATTTAAAAAAAAAAAAAAAGGAAAGAGGATTACAAAAAAGAGAGATTTTTATGCTGATGATTTCTTCACTTATGCTCTTCTTTGGAAGATTCTCCGCAGGCAAAAACAAGGCCAGACACACTCCATCCTCCAGGCAGGATGTGCTATCTGTTGTTTAAAATAACATTTGCTTGGCTAAGCAGAAGTTAAAAGGTTTAGGCACAACTCTTGGTCACCATGTAGTAGGTCTATGGCTTGCAGAAGCAGATGGGCCAAGCTAGGCATGCACAGAAGGATCCAGGGGACTCTTGGCTACACGTTTTTCCCCAGCAACTGTTTTTTAAACAGAAAATAGATCGTACTTTATCATTCAAATAATCCAGCTTTGTTCCAGTCTCATTAAATTCAAAGCCAGACCTCCCATGGAGCTCTCAAGGGGACAGGGCTGGACGTGGTAAGCATGATGCATGTATATTGTGTATGGTCCACAAAATGCCTTTCAAGACAGCCTGCAGTATAAGCACGTAAAATTTATAGCTTCGAGCAACTACAGTTCATCAACTGCTTCTATTACTTCGTAATAGAAACTTAAGTTTGTTCCAGCTGACAAGCCAAAAGTGGAAATAAAGCAAAACAGACAACTTTCCAATGATGTGGACAGGAGAGCTGACTTGAAGGAAACTTGAAAACAGATGTTGCCCAAAGATGGGCCAGAACCCATTTCACCTTGGTATAGGTGGAAGCGGAGGGGCACCTCTTTCTTTTCGGCCAGAGCCACCTAAACAAGAAATAAAGTTTTTCGTGTTACTCTTCCTAGTTTTTTTGAAGTGGGAGTTTGTATCCAAGCCAATAATTCAGTAACTGGTGAAGATCTATGAATTTTTGCACATGGACATTTTACAAAAATCTGTGTAGAGTTTCCAGTTAGTTCATTAAACAACATCAGAACTTTCAACATGTAAAGGAAGGTTTTTAACTAACACTATTGCCCAAATGTCTGGAAAGCATACGCATTTTAGTCCTTTGTCCCCTTCTCAAAGCAGATTGATAGCTTTGAGCTATCAAAAGATTGATAGCTTTGAGCTATCAAAAATTGATAGCTTTGAGCCTCATTATTTTACGTGAACACCTATCCTCTTAGTGCTACTGCAACACAGGCAAATTTCAATGAAAGTGGCAAGCTCTAAATACAGTAACATTTCAAAGCTCTTCATATTGTTTCCCTATATGAACATTTTAATTGCAAACTCATGAAAGAAAACATTGGAAAAGTATCCATTACTTTGCCTTTCTTTGTGGAATAACTTGAATGGGATAAAAGCTAACAGGGCAAAGTGAAAGGTCGGACACTAACTGGAATTTCTGCTCCAAATCAAAAACTTGTCATTTGGAAACAGGAAAAAGAGTGAAACATCTGACTGTACAGATGATTACAGCATAAATATGAGCTACCAATGCCTCTGGTTGTGAAAGAAGTAAATTAATCCTTGGGTGCATCAGGCAAAATACCACTAATGAAGATACAAGACATTTATGCTGCTTTGGAAGACATGGTTAAGACCTTATTTGGAACAGCATGTTACACTCATTGGAAAAGACAAAATCAAACTGAAATGCATATAGAAGCAACCCTGATAATCAGAGAACATAGCTTGGAAGCAGAACGTAGTACATTCGGATTTAATTGGCCCAAGGAAAAAAAAAACGGTGAGAGGAGGATATGACTGTTGTGACTATTGTCTTAAAAAACATGAGGGGTTTAACACACCAAGGAGGACGACTAAATTTAAGGATGATGCTGGCACAAGGATAAATAAGTTGTGCATGAAATTAGATGGAAAATGAGAAGGAAGTCCTAAGGGATTTTGCTGTTCTGGCTGCCTGTAGCAGAAGAGTACTGACTATATTGGAGAAGTAGTTAGCTACAATGGCAGAGCTGGTCTCTTAAAATATGCATTCCAACTTAAAAAAACAAAAAATTCCCTATTTAAATACAAGTGTAAGAAGGCTTGTGTCTGCAAACCTGCACTTAGCTACTGTGTGGTGGGAAAGTGTGACCACACTGCTGCTCTGAGTAGTTTTGAAACCTCAGCATCCAGTCTTTTCCTCATCAACCTTTTTTTCAGGATGATATGCTGAAATTCCAACAGCAGAAGTGGAATGAACTTACCTCTACTTTCATTTCTTGCTAGTTTACTGGGATAACTTCTGTTCATGGGTACATATGGTTCAGGAGGTGGCAAATCAGATATAGGATGAAAAGAAAATCTGCCTTCCCATTCATCTGAAAAAAATCCCATGCAATTTATTCATCAGTTTTGTGACACAGCTTCAGGAAAGCCAACTGGCATTAAAATCATGCTTAATACATTTTATATTGCAAATGCTTAAATGGCTGCATATTGAACCAGCATCCTACTAGAAGTCAGGGAAGAAGATGCTTTAAGTTAGTTTGAGACTGAGAATTGCTAACTTTAATGATCACTTAGGCAATTTAAAGCAAAATCACAGAGCAGGAGAATAGCCGTAATTCCACTGCAATAAGTGCTACATTCCCTTCTATAACAGACCTGCTTTTTTAATACATGTGCAAACACATATATATGTGTTACCTGAAATGCAATGTCGTCTTCTTCCCAACAGTATTTTGTTCCTTGGTACTGAATATTCTGAAATTCATACTTTGTTGATAGAGAGCATCATTAAAAGCACACTGACTTATAAATGGTGTTTTCTCTTTCTTAGTTTTTATACAGGAAAACAAAAACTGGGGACCATTATGATAAAATTTATGATGACGGAGAAACTTGTATGTAACTAGGGTGAAAACAAGAAAAATACGCCAGCTGAAACTGTATCGCTTGAGACTACAGGGGCCCTATTGATGTACCTACTGAGTGTGCAGGATTCCAAAGAATAAGGCAAGCTGATCAGTTTCTTCATTGAAAGAACAGGAAATGTTTAGGATCTCTGTTCTGTACTTGGAATTCAGAGGCCCAAGGAAGAAAGTGTGGCCTATCTTGAACTCTTTAATTTCTTTACTAGGTTGCTTCAGGACTTTGCAACCATCTTTCTTGCAAACTTGTTATATTTTATTGCATAATTTAATGAACAGCTGATTAAGTTTTGCCCAGCAGTTGTACATGTGGTTATTTGCTGGGATCCAGTTTTTCTATGTTTACTTCAAATGGCTGAAATTAAAAAACAGTGTGTAAAGGACCTGCAAGTTCTGAACCCTGCAAATGACTTGTGTAGGAAAAAATCCATCTGCCTTATCTGATGTGGGAAGAAGCTTCAGAAGTGTGAGTTACAGTTTTATTTTTTATTCACTTTTTCTAATCTTATAAATATCAGTAAATACTAGTTTTGGCCTCCCATAATTACCTGAAAGATTCATTGTGGTTTGGGTTTTTTTTTTAAATAAAACCCAGTTATATAGAGAAACATGATGACTTTCTAAAACATAGCAATCTTGGACCTCATCTTTTAAATAAACACTAGCAAAAAGAGAGATACTTGAGATTTTCAGCAGCCCTCTCACACTCTCTTCCCTCATTCATTTTTCACCTTTCAGATGAAACTTGCTCTGATTTCCAAAAAGTCTTAGTGTAGCTTCTGTTTGAATTTTTACCAGAGTCAGAACAATCTCTGTAAACCTTATTTCTGCATTGCAGCAAAGTATGCTGAACACATTTCTTTTTTTCATGCTACATTTCAAAGTGCTATTTTGGAGACTGCGCTGACAACACTGCAGTTCTGCTCTGCGTGTGGCATATTTGCTCTGCTCTTACTTGACAGGGTTAATCAAGACCCAAATGACACTTCTGTTGGTCAGAAACAAAGGGTCTGCATTAGAAACAAAGCCTCTATTACAAACCTTTTTGATGTATTAAGGCGAAAAGCAGTTACACAGTCTCTATCAAAGGCAAAGAGCTGAGGGAATGGCTTACCATCACCTGGATCCTGGAAGCCATTCCTGACAGCTGATGAAGGTGGTGGTGGTGGTGGTGGTGCTGCCAAGCCCGGCCGGTCAGGGGGAAGTGGTGGCCGTGGTCCAACTCTCTGGTTGTCCAGACCTGCCCGGGAGGGCAGCTGGGGAGTAGCAGGCAGAGCCCTTGAAGTGCTTCCATTCCTGCTTATGGGAGGAGGTGGTGGAAGGGGGCCTGGAGCAAGACAAGAGGCAAGCACACAAATGCCATTAGCAGCAGGGGTTGTTCTTTCAGTGACAAGTCACTGTCTGCACCCCACAGCCCTAATGCTAACAAAACAGCAAGGGTGGGCTGGCTTAGGACCCTCATCTCCAAGGGGGAATCACTCATAGCACCCACCTCCCTGCTCTCCAGGGCTCTCTAGGGAGCTGGTGCTGATTCAAAGGACAGATATCAGGGGATCATGGTATATCTAAGCATAAATAAACCTCACTGCCCATATTCCCATTTCCCTCAGCTACAGACGCTTCTGTAGATGTGCTGGGTTTTGAAGCCACTTTTAAACCACTCTAAGTTATGTTTGCCATGATCAGCAGAATTCATCCTGGAATTCAGGGTACTGTGGATGTTCTAAGCCACAGACCATTTCCTTTCCATGTGCCTTTGGCAAGACAAGATAGAAGAGCTCTGCTACCCACTGAGGCTTTTTCCATAGGGGTGGTCTCCTCTGGTTGTCACAGTCAGCATCTGTGGTGGGACACAAAGAACTCAGCCCAGGAGTGGCAGTGTTAAGCCGCATGGCATAAACTCACTTGTTTATAAACATATATGCTGTGGGCCAGGTTTTCCTGTAGCTGGAGCATATCTATCTCCTGCTAAACTGGAAACAGAGCTCACAGGTACACTGGCATTCCCAGTGGCCACGTGTCTGAGTAACTGGCATGGTGACATGGCAGGTCAAATGCAAAAGCACAGCCCATGTAACATGGGATCAGGGCTTTCCTGAGGGCAGGGGAAGGCTGCTTCTCAGAGAGGAGCCAATAAATAAAGGCAAGAAAGCTGCTGCCACCAAGGAGAGGGATATCTGTGGTTAGGACACAAGGAGATGAAGCAGAGGGTGTGGAGGGCTGTGCATGTTCAAAGGTCTCGTTACCTCTGTTTGGAAGAGTTGGGCAACTGACAATTATGTTCATTTTTATGAAATGCTTTCTTGTTCTGATGAAATCTAACTACAGATGTGCATTTTGAAAAAGAAAGCAGCATTGAAACATACTTCAAGAAACAGGTTGTACTTTGTGGGGTTGTTTTCTTTTTTCTTTTCTTTTCTATTTTTTTTACACATCACTACAGCTTGCCTTCAGGGAATAGTTTCTAAGAATGTGAAGCATTTAACAACTTGCAGAATAGTTTTGCCTGCTTATTCTCTAAACCTACCAACCCCCCATCATCTATACGGAACTGCTGCACAGTAGGAGTATTTACATTTAAAATTTATTTCTACAACTTCCTTCAACCTAATACACCAGCAGAATGGTAGTACAGATCTGCTGAAATTTTCCGCCTCAGAAAAGAACTAAGCAGAAAAGCATCGGTGGAAGCAGAGACCATCATGGAAGAAGCTCTTGAAATGTCTGAGTAACCACAGAATCTCTCTGCAACTTTGATCCATGCTCCCAGTCAAACCTGACAGGATTTCTCTGACATATTTACTGCAGACTGTGCTGTCACCGTGCTGTCCTTTAGTGTAACAGGCTTATAACCAGCTCCACAAAGCGCGGTTTCATGGCCAGCATTTTGTGTGGCAGTGGCTGCTGCAGGTGCTCTGCTAGAGGGGATCCAGGCTGGGCCAAGGAACTGGAAAGCAATATGGATGGTGGTCACCTGTGGGAGTTCCTGTGACATTCATCTCCATTGTCCAAGAATGGATGGGTTTGAGATGATTCCCAATTATTATTCCAAGGGATGAAACGAAAGGCGACTTTAGGGAGCTTCCCAGAGTCGACTCCCATGAAATGTTTCTCCGTTCCTGACATAACAGCTACAGCCTATTTATTCCTAAATTCTCATAAAGGAAATTATGAGATATTAAGAGAGTTAAGTTACAATGTGCAATTTTTAAAAGTTGTGAACAATAATTGTCACAGAGGACAAAGTATATTATGAAATAATTCAACAGAGACAACATTATTTTTGGTCTCATTTGAAATCTACATGCAGTCAGCAACAACAGTTAGTCATGCTGTAACAACTGCCATATACTTAACAACTATCGGATAGGTCTTTTATTAAAATAATTTGTATTTGGCTGTAAGTGTTCATGCCTCCTAACACGTAGAAGGTTGGCCTCTGCAAACCTCCATTCCCAAGGACGTCATCTCTAACTCACCCGTTGACTCAGGGAGTCAAATTCTGTCACCTATCAGAAGCTAGATCAAACACTCCATTGATTGCATCCAAGAACATAATCACAGAATCACAGAATAGTCTATAAGGGACCTTAAAGACTGTCTAGTTCCAACCTCCCTGTCTGCAACCCCTTTTAATTACAGTAATTATAACAAAAGCTGCTGAGATCTGCATAAGTAAGTGTGAGCAGACTGGTGACGCAGTGTGACTTTCCCTAAGCCTTGTGACACTCACGAACCCTCAATTTCCAACGACCATCCCTTTGTGCCCAGCAGCACATGATTTGCAGCCCAGGCCAAGAGGGCAGCGAGGTCGGTGGAGATGATGCAGCCCCTGCTGCACCGTCTCGCACTGCACTCAGATAAAAAGGGATGTCCCAGCCAAAGCGACCTCACCTTGCTCCTCTGGGTCTCAGGGAGCAAAGTGATTGCGCCTTGCTCCTCCAAGTCTTTGGAGGTGAAGCAATCTCACCTCGCTCCTCTGGGCCTTGGAAGGCAAACTGATTGCACCTTGTGCCTCTGGGTCTTGGGGAGCAAAGCGATCTCACCTCACTCCTCCAGGTCTTGGGGGTAAAGCGATCACACCTCTCTCCTCTGGGTCTTGGGAGGCAGTGACTGCACCTCGCTCCTCTGGGTCTTTGGGGGCAAAGCGATCTCACCTCACTCCTCCAGGTCTTGGGGGTTAAAGCGATCGCACCTCTCTCCTCTGGGTCTTTGGGGGCAAAGCGATCTCACCTCACTCCTCCAGGTCTTGGGGGTAAAGCGATCACACCTCTCTCCTCTGGGTCTTGGGAGGCAAAGCGATCTCACCTCACTCCTCCAGGTCTTGGGGGGTAAAGCGATCGCACCTCTCTCCTCTGGGTCTTGGGAGGCAGTGACTGCACCTCGCTCCTCTGGGTCTTTGGGGGCAAAGCGATCTCACCTCACTCCTCCAGGTCTTGGGGGGTAAAGCGATCGCACCTCTCTCCTCTGGGTCTTGGGAGGCAGTGACTGCACCTCGCTCCTCTGGGTCTTAGGGGGCAAAGCGATCACACCTCACTCCCCTGGGTCTCGGGGAGTGAAGCGACCTCAACTTGCTGCTTCGGGGGGCGCAGCACCCGCGGGGCCGCGCGGCGGCTGCGAAGAGCGGGGGTTTCCCTCGGCGAAGGCGCAGCCCTCCCCTCCCCTTCGCTCCCGGCCGGTACCTGTGCGGCCGGGCGGGTCCCTGACGGGCGGCGGGGGCCTCTCTCCGGGCGGGGGCGGCAGCGGGCCGGTGCGAGAGCCCAGCGACGCGTTCCTCTGCGGCAGCCGCGGCGTCTCGTCGGCGGGGGGGGGCGGCCCGGGGCGGCCCGGGGGCAGCGGCGGGGCGGCGGGGCCGGGCCGGGGCGCGGCGGGCACGGGCGGCTTGGCGCTCTGCGGCGGCGGCGGGGGCAGCGCCGCCTCCCGGGCGGGCGGCCGGAGACCCGCGGGCGGCGGCGGAGGCGGCGGCTTCTCGTCGGCCGGGCGGCCCGGGGCGGGCGGCGGCGGGGGCCTCCCGGCGGCGGCGCCGGGCTGACGCGGGGGGGTCCCCGAGCCGCGGCCGCCGGGAAAGGGCGGGGGGGCCCTGGCGTGCGGGCCGGGGCGCGGCGGCGGCGCGCGGCTCCGCGGCGGCTCGGGGGCGCGCGGGCTCGGCAGGCGCGGCGGAGAGAAGGGCTTGGCGGGGCGCGGGGCCTCGGCGGGCGGAGGGAGCCCGTCCAGCGGCCCGGGGCGGCGCGGGGACGCCGGCGGCAGCCCGGGAGGCGGAGAGGCCGACAGCGACCGGTTGAAACGATCCCCTGCAAAGCAAAGAAACGCGCGTTAGCGTCCCTCTCCTCGGCCTGTCCGGGAGCTGTCAGCCAAGGAGCTACTTGGTGGGAAAGAAAAACTGAACGCTCTTCTGCGACTCCGGGAACTTTTGTATTAACACATTAAGTTCCCAAAACGGCCTGTGACACGGTAGAAAATACCAGCTCGAGGAGACGGTACTGTGCACACATATTGAAAACTTCCATTAGTCTGTCATGTAAGCCTATTAGTCTATAATAGAATCATAGAACAACCAGGTTGGAAGAGACCCATCGGATCGTCCAACCATTCCTATCAAACACTAAACCAAGTCCCTCAGGACCTCATCCACCTGTGCCTTAAACACCTCCAGGGAAGGTGAATCAACCACCTCCCTGGGCAGCCTATTCCAATACCCAATGACCCTTTCTGTGAAAAAACTCCTCCTAATCTCCAGCCTAAATCTCCCCTGGCAGAGCTTGAGGCCATTCCCTCTTGTCCTGTCCCCTGTCACTCGGGAGAAGAGGCCAGCTCCCTCCTCACCACAACCTTCTTTTAAGTAGTTGTAGAGAATAATGAGGTCTCCCCTCAGCCTTCTCTTCTCTAGGCTCTGTCGCTTGGTCCTCCTTCAACAAGTGTAAAATCCTACACCCCTAACCTTGCAAAATTCAGTGGCCCCAGATCTCTGTTGTTTCAAAGGGCGAAAGGCTTTGAGCAGCTGTTTTGCCAGCCAGAAGGATACAGCGGGTGCCCTAGGTGAGCCTGCAACTGCAGCGCCTGTGCCAGCCGGCTGGGATGACTCATGCGCTCCCTAAGTGTTACCAATCATGCCCACTGTGGCGCTGGTGCAATCTACATTTGGAAAGTAGATCCTTTTTCCTGGTGTACAAGGGAAAATTAACACGGGGTCCTCTTATGGTCCCCTCTGCTCCTGCACACCGACAGGTAAGGCAGGATCTAGTCTACCTGACTCTCTGCAACTCAACATTGCTGAGATCTTTAGTTTTCATCAACAGCTAGGATGGGTGTAAAGACAAGTCTCACTTCTCCCTTATAAAATCTAGTATTAAGATAAAAACAAAATTCAAGCTGCAAATTACATTTCCTAAGAGCATAAGGTCTTCGAAGACTTTTTCCATCCCAGCAGATAACACATTGCTGTGCTGTGAAGGTTTTAAGCAATGTCATTTACTGTTCCACACTGAAACTCCAAGGTCTTTCTTACCAGCATCTCGACTCGCAGCTGATCTGAGCTTTGGCATTCCTGCTTGAAAAAGGCCTCCAAGGCCAGGTGGTCCACCACCACCGAAGCTGCCACCACTGCCACCACCAAAACCTCCGCCACTGCCACCGCCGCCTCCTCCAAAGCTGCCACCACCGCCTCCTCCAAAGCTACCACTGCCACCTCCACCAGGTCCTTTGGGTTCTGTTGGGAAAAAACCATCCCCCATGTTAGGCAGAGACTAATTAATGTTAGAGAGACTGATCCTGCAAAGTCATCTCTTTCATTAGAGCAACACGTATAACTGGGGAAAAATGGATGAGCTTTCAAAATGCATGAGTCCTTTTTCAGGTTGGATTATACAGCTACCATCACCACCACTACTGCACCATGGAAGAGGTGGTGTAAAAAACATAGTGTCTTGTCTTTTAGTAAGTTACTTTCCTTTAGGTCTGCTCTGGACTGGAAAGCAGAGAAACAAGGCACTAGGGAGAATCTTCATACCTTTGTTCTGTTAGGAAAGGAGGAAGGAGAAATGTCTTTCCTCTTGGAGGTGTCTCTGGTGATCACTTCTAGGAATGCAGAGACCCCTGTGTGTGCCCATAAATGCTGTTACAGGATCTGCTAATTTTTCCAACAGGCAGGAATTATTTTATCAGCTCCTCCCCCGATTTCTCTCTAATGTCTATATTTCTTCTGTGACAACACTGAGATACTAAAAGGAGACTAAAAGTCTTTACACAACTACAAATAGAGGGAAGAGCCCTGTTCAGAGCATCACTGCAAAATGAGCAGGTCTGCAGGGTGGGATTATCTGTGGAGATCAGCTCTCAGATGATGGGCTACATGGCTGAGGATCTATTGCTTAATTTCTAGGCATCTTGATTTCCACAGCTTTGGGTGGGTAAAAATTTCACTGGCTTTAAAGTAATTAAAACTTGTGGATGAACATCACTTCTAATAATCCCGCCCAGAATAAAGGAGGAAGAATGTGTTCATGGGAGAGTGTTTCACATCATCCTTCTCTTTTCTTAAGCATGTTAGCTCAGTTCACCTCTGACTCCAATAGGGTGTGAGCCTCTGGAGAAACGCTGCTACTGTGCTTCAGTCTTTCATCACCATTTGTTAATTCACGTAAACAAGATAATAGGCCACATCATTTTAATATTACCGTTAACCTCTCCTTTAAGTACCTTAATACTTTTCTCCAGCTCATTACAGTAACTAGAATGTGTAACTAGAATGTGCTTTCATGGATAATACTCCAGGGAGGACTGTATCTATTTTGTTTAATTATTCTTATTTGGTCACACTCCTTTGGGTATTTCCTTCTTTCCTCATCATCTTCCTACCACAGTCTAGCCTTTAATTGCATGGCCAGACGTGGCTGGACTGAGTTATATCAAATTTGCTCATCAGTCTGTCAAGGTATCTTCTCTCCCAATGCAATAAATGCAGTTCATCCCACAGAGCAGGCCCTTGTTCCTCACTCTTCTCCTGTTTCTGTTCTGTCTTCTCAGTACTTCCGCTACAAGGGCTTTTTGTGACGAGATGTTGAGTGAGACACTGCAGCAGTGCAGCTGGATGAAGACATTGTCTCCATAGCCAGGTAAATTAAACTGCTGCCTTGTGCCAGCACACAGCTGGGCACACTGAACAACAAGGCTCAGCCAAAAAGGTAACACCTCTGAGTCACTCCAGGAGCAGCAAAGCGGGGTGCAGCAGAGTGACACCCAAGTAGGGCTGTGGCTCCTGGCTCTGATTTTGCTTTAAGTGGTACTGGGGCCATTAACAAGCCACTGGTGCCTTTATTTTTATGCTGTTTATGCAAAAGTGGAGTCTGAGATTCCACTTTACACCCTGTGCTTTCCTTGGTCCTGACAGGGATTTTGTTTGTCTGATCTGTTGCACTTCCTCAGAAGAGCTCCTAGTAGGGTTTGCATAGGGTTTGCATTGACTTAAGCAAATGAGAAAGTGAACTACATTATCAGAGTAAGCAAAGAAATTATCACTTGCATTTCATAAGCAGTACTTGATTTCTCAGATGACTTAATCCATGTTAAAGGGAATTTTTATATGCCAACTTTGGCATTTTATTTTACTCACTACTCTCATGGCGGCAGTTCATCAGGTGATATATAAAATAATTTCCTTCATTCAGATATGTAGAACCATTCACATATACGGAAACTCAAACGTGCAGAATCATACTTACTGTCTAAAATTGGAGCACTGCGGTCATTAGTAACAGTCTTCTTTAGCTTTTTTCCTTTCGTAATGTCAGATAATAGAGCATTTCGTCCTGCTTGTTCGGATCTGCTTAGAGCTGGTTTTTCAGTGTTTGCCTACAAAATAAAATAAATCTTAACTTCTTTGCCACAAATTTTTGCTCCAATACAGTAATTATCCCAGACCTCAATTTCTGTTCTAATGGCACTAGAGTAGATAGTGTGCCATGTCTGGCTTTGTGAATGATGTTATAGGTAACTGCACTTGTTACTGACTCAAGGCCTCAAACACTGTTGATGTTCTAACGCACTGTATTTACTGGAAACAGAACACTTCAACGTGAATTCATATTTTTTGAACTTGGGATTTAGAGTCGCTGATTTTTTAAAGCTAAGGCACATCTCTGGCAAATTGCCATTTTGGAGACTGAGCAAGAATACACTACACACATAATCTGATTATTCAAAAAGGTGAACATACTTGAAAGTTGGGGTGAGAATTCTCACCATACAAATTGTGTGTAAATCAGAAGAAAGGGAGAATTTTATTTACTATTTTAGTTTTGATGGAAATACTGTAAAATGGCCATCACAGCTTCAACAATGCAGGCCTGTTCAAACAGACCAAATAAAGCGTTTAGATGCATTAGGTTTGCCTCAATGATCCTCTTTCTCTTCAGTTATGTTTTGGTTAATGTGATTTTTCAAGGAAGAACTAAACAAATATATGTACACTTACATACACACACAAACACATATATACATGGTTATTTCTTCCAGGAAATGGTAGTTCCTGAAAAGTTTCCAATTTATCAGATCAGTGTTATGGAAATTTCCTGAAAGGTGGTGAGAGTTGCCATGGAGAGACAAAGCACGGAGGCTGTATCTTGCTTGTGGTGGAAAGTGAGGGAAGGACTCCAGCAGCACAGCTCGACCCATCAATGTAACCAGCTAAGGCTTTATTGTGAAAATATCTGAGTATTTTACAACAGCAATTTAAGAAGCCTTTTCATTCGTGTCAGTGAGGTGACTGATAGTTGGAGGGCAAACACAGCACAAGCTCTATTCCAGCTTAGGCTGACTTAGGTCAGGTTGGATGTATTCTCAACCACCTCTGTGCAAGCAGTGGATCCTGTACGCTAACAGCACAGGGTGGTTGAGGGAGCTATGCTGGCTAAGAACTATCGTTACCAAATGTAAAAAAAAAGGATCAATTTTTTCCCAATTTGCATCATGTAAGTACTAGAATAGAACAAAGGAGAAGATGGGAGTATGTAGCTGGAGGATGACCAGGGGAGAGCAAGACTTCAATTCCCCTGACTTAGACAAGCTGTTGAGGAGCTCTGCCTCTCTGCGTAGGATTCCAACACCAGATCAAACCACCAGTGTGGTAGGAAGAGGAGGATAGAGAGTCAATGTTGCTAGTGACATCCACATGAGCATTAAAAGAGAACGGAAATAATAGTCACTCTTGTTGGATCAGTCATAAACCATAAATAAAAAAATCAGAGCGCTTTCCCAAATATCATGCATACCCTTGTCTACACCTCACTGCCTATGGATGTACCTTTTCATATGACTAACAGCAACAAAGGACAGTGTATATGGTACATTTTGCCTCCTGTAAAACTTACCAAGGCCAGCGTTGGTGGCGGAGGGGGAGCAGGAGGGGGAGGCACAGGCATGGTGAAAGGCTGAGCTCTGTCTGGTCTTGCTAAGAAACCTGCAGAGCAAAACACATAAACACATAAAATCCAGAGATTAATAAATCTGTTACCTTTGGGATTACTATTCAGCTAAAAGCTACCCCTGCAGCTAACAGCTTAATCTCCTACATTTTCTAAGTCTAAATAGTCTGTAAAAAGCATTTCATGTTTTATTGTATGGAAACCAGCAGCACCCTTAAATGGGGACTCCCTACACGATCCCTACTGCCATGCAAACTCAAACATACAACCCATGAATTGCTATGGCAATGCACAAAAATGCAATATGGTCATATGCAACAATAAATAACAAAATTGAACTGTGTTTAATCTAACAATCTTGTTCCTGTGGAAGTACCTCAGCATAATCCCACAGCTATACCATCAATCCTTACTTCTAGAAGGCATCACCTCTTTAACATCATACTGAAAGAGATACTGCTCTTTTAAAGCCCTTAAGTTGCCGGAAGGTAACCCCCCCCACCCCCCTATTATGGGTAGGGTGGAACATCAGAGATCAGACCTTTGGGAAAGACCCACACTTCTCTCTTTCCCCTTGGTTGCTCTGAGGATACCAAGCTCCACCATCACCTCTGAATGTACCTTCCTCCTTTTCAGGAGTAGCACACAGAGTCGTGCCCCGTGCACTTTACCAGCAAAGGAAGAGCAAGCCTGCAGCCTGGCGTCTCAGCCACTGGCTGCTGCGGAAGGGAAAAGTCTGGCTGCCAAAGCTCAGCCTTCAGCAAGACTCCCTTCTGGAGACCAGACCCCAGCTTTTCTTCACCCCACACAGAACTTCTGATCCAGGGCAATCCTAGAAGGGTCACACCTGAGATGCAGAACTTCACTACAAGGAAAATATTAAACAACAAAAAAGGAAAGGCATCGAGGAATTTTTTTTAAAGCCACAAGGGCTTTTTGTGGCATTTCGTCACATTACTCATTGGAATCATGCCTATTGGAGGCTCCAGGTTTTTTCTAATGGTGCTATGTCATTTCAGCATGTTCTTTGCTCTTGCCCATTTACCTGAGCTAGCTGTAATAATAGCAGATTGCCGCAATTTACATCATGTTTGCACAGACAAGTAAACACAGTGGGAACAGGAATAAGGGCTATTCTCTAGACAACTCCAGGCTGACCACTGAGGTCCCCAGGGCAATTATTCCCAATACACAGCTTTTACTTTCTGAAAATCACTTAATTGTTTTTGATAAAACCACAGAGAACTGTAGGTATGGTGGACTTTACAATTAAAATAACTATTAATAAAACATTCTGAATGGAAAAAAATGGCATTTGCAGTGAGGGGTTGAAGTGAGTCACTACCTACAAAGTCTGTAATGGATTGGAGATGATCCATGATATGTGGAGAAAAAAAATGGCTAGTACAGATTTATCTTGTCTGATGCTCATACTTTAAACCAATTAGAATATAAAACCTAGAATATAAAACCTATAAACCCTTAAAACCCCAAATTGCTGATCTGCCTTCCTCAGAAGAAAGCTTCTGGGCAGTAAGACTTTAATGGAGTATGTCTAAAATTGTTAAGGAGAAAAGGAGTTGGAGAGGAATCAGACGCATCAACCTTAGCTCTGGCTGACTATCTAGAAAAAAAAAGCATGGAGTTCAAAGCAGTGTGAGGCACTACCACTGTCTGTAGTGTTTGCAAATTTTCTCCTGTATTGCAAAAACTATTTCTCTTTCTGGTTGCTGCAAAGGAGCAAGCAGAGCAGAGGGGAAGCTGGTGGATGGATGGAGTGACTGACAAAGAGAAAACTGTGCGAAGCCAAGCCTACCCAGCACTGTGCAAACACGTGCGCTCACAAAGTCCTGCAAACAACCTGGTGTGCTCTCATCAGTCCTATGGTGTGTTACTGCACATCTTGTGGTGTCTCCACAGAAGCACAAGTTCCACATTCAGAGCATCTGCTTTACTTCGGTTATATTCCTGCCTTCTGTATTTCTAGCTCTCAGTCATTGCATAAAACTCTGCACAGAGTGCTATCCTTTCCTGATCTGCTTATCCTAAATGCAATATTTGAAATCTGAAGCCTATTAAAAGCACCAAGACTAATGCTGCTTTGTTCTTCAGCTTCCTGTTTAAAAAAACAGTCAACAGGAAAATTACTTCTTAGAGCAGACCACAACCATCCTGTTTCTTAACACAGTCTTTTCACAGCTGCAGTTGTCTCTAGTGTAACTGTGCCACTAGGCTATTTCACCAAGCTTTTAACTCCTTCAACTGATTAAAAAGACAGATTCTGCTCTCTGCACTGCTTTGATATGAGGCCAAGGCAGTCTGAATAATGTACACTGAGTCTCCTTGGCACTCCATGTGCCACAGGAAAAGTTTCTGGAGCAGGCAGAATAAAGTTTGGTTTTACATCAGTCTTTTAAATGAATTCCTTAAGACAGCTCAGACCTGAATGCGGCAAGTGAGCCAGCTGGTTTATAAAGTGCTTTCTCTAAAAAGCAGTATTTTTGCAAATTATCTACGTCCATGTCAGTAAAGTGATTGCTTTCTGCATGCTTGTGCTGCTCTGTTCTACTTCTTTTCCTTTCAACTGAGTTGCTTTTGATCAGCTTCTTAAGGAACGGGTGGGAACAGAGGAGAAGCAAGGTAGCGCTGGAGGTCTGAATTCTCTAAGGGGAAGGCACTGCCCACAGATGCAGCCAGCTTCTCCAAAGCCCTCCCCTGCATACATAATTTGCAAGGGGTTAAGGAGGAGAAAAGCATTGTGTGTCTCCTCTTTCCCTACCCCATATTCTGGAGGGATGACATCCTCTGATGAACCTGCAGATACCTGCTGCACACTAGCTAGTACCTCTTCTGGCAATGAAGGGCTTTCTCAACAGGACAGGAATTGAAGTTAGGTATGCAGCTGCACATTGCTGAGCTTAGCATTCAGCTAGTGCTGAACAAGCCTGAAGTAGTTACCAGGGGGGATCTGGAAAATGGCATTTTGGAAGCACAATACAAGTATCTGTAATAGGCCAAGCTCAGGCAGAACTGGCTTCAAGTTTAATGCAAGCATCCCGCAGAATTGTTTACTCATGACGTTCTAAAGCACACACTTCGCTTAGGAGACATCAGAAAAGAGATCATATGGCATGACTCAGAAACTTGTGTGCCCACACACAAAAGTATAACACTTAGAGAGACAGTAAACCACTCCAGTTTGCAAATTTTAGCTTAAAACATAAGTTACAACACTACTTCACTCTTACTTTTCTCATTGTCCAAGACTGCTCCTGCTATTGAGACTTTCAGAAAATCAAGCTGAAACTTTGCAGCAAGAAATGGCACCCTTCGAAGCTCTAACTCACCCTTGCTATTTGGTTGTTAGATTTTATACAATCTATTCCTTTGTCTGAGTTTCTGTAAGAAAAAAAATATGCTGCTCTCTGGATTTTTAAATTAGATCACTATAAGCCTGTAGGAATAATAATAATACTACTGAGGAGATACAGGGTCTTGCTCACACAGCACAGTGCTGGGGCTGATGGCTTGGGATGAGCAGCACCTCTTGGGGTGCAGAAGCAAAGCAGCTGAGTCAGCACAACGCTGAACTTGAATCCTATAGCTGTTTTGTTCATGACTGTTTCACACAGAGCACAGAGATGTCCTAAGATGTTAAGTGTAATCCTACAGTTACTGTCCTACACTTCAGAAATGGATGCTGTTCATTATTTGCTCTTGAGTAGTGGGGAAAAGCTGGATTTAAGAAATGAACATTATGCTCAATTGCTAACAGCTGACACGATAAAACACCTGAATCATAACTGATCCACCCAGTAACATATTCTGTCTACAAAATCTGTTAACAATGAAGCTGCTTGTAACACTCAGTGGTCATTTAGTGTGTTGAAAAGAACCAATCCCAAGAGACCAAGACTGAAGTCACATTAGTACTTTTAAACCCAGGCCACACATGCTTACACATTCTCTAGGCAGTAGTGTAAATTATCACAGAAGTGATAATTTTAAGAAGTGATGTGGAAATGTTATATTTAGTGAGCAGCATTAGCACAGCAGAAAGGATTACAATAACTAAACTGCACACGTACACCACAGCATTGGCTCCTGAACCCCAAACACAAAGGTCTGTATTGTTAGCAAGAGAGAAGGATTTCCACAGCTGGTAGAGGCAGTAGCAGCAGCTGCTCTCCTGCTGCGAAGCAGGTGCCAGTAGTGCCATGCACACCACAGTTTCATCTGGAGGTCCAGCCCTGCTCAGGGCTGCGAATGCCACAAGCAGGCACCCCAGCACTGTCCTCACACTTGCTCAGTTACAACCCTGGTGCCAGTGTAGTTTCCCTGTAGACCACAGGAAATCTTCTCGAGAGGTGTGTGCATGCAGTCTGTATCTGCTGCCTTTTATGGAAACCCCCACAGCTGTTAGCAAACAACAGGCCTGCCTAATCCCAGGTAAATCATGTGATCTCATAAGGAAGCTCTGATTTTTGCAAACTACCAGGCACACCCTGCAGTCACTATCAGAAACGGTACTAAAATATTATAATATGCAACACATTGTGCTAAAACCTAATTTCATTAAAAAAACAAAAGTACAGGCAATGGTGAGTGATGCATTCTGCTTTGCTCCGCAAAACAATCCATGAAGACCAATAAGGAAAAGGGGCACTAAAGACAACACAAATTAAGGGCATTTCAGATTTAATTTGGTGATTCAGAGATCATTTCAGGAGCATTACAAATGCTGAAAAGAAATGTGAAGCTTAATGTGGGATGGACAGCATGAACAACTGGACTGCAAGTGCACTGTTTGCATCTCATCAGCCATTTGAGCTGCTTAGAGGCAGACAGACAGCTCACTGCGGTTAATCATTTCCTGCATGATTAATTTCCAAGCAGAAAAAGAGGAAGGAACAAACAACTGTAGAAATTAAATAGAAGTGAGAAAACTCAAGGGGGGAAAAAACCCCAAAGTTGCCCATTAAAATGCCAATAAGGCCCTCAAATGTTGCAAAGGGACCAAACGTCCAAACCAATATTGATATGGGGGTTTTTTTATCTTTCAGTGTTTTTTGTTTGTTTGTTTGTTTTTTCCCCAAATGCCTTACTTCCTCTTAATAAAAGAAAGGAAAAATTGAAAAATCTGAATTTGAGGAAATGGGGCTAGGTTACCAAGTACTTTAGTAAGGAAGCTCTCAAAACAAAAAGGACAAGTAATTATAATACATTAAAAGGCAGCTGGAAAGTAATTGAAAATCAGTTTCTTACAGACCACAGTATTTATTAATGAACCATTTTTTTAATGGAGTACAGAACTATTAAACTGTTTTGGCCAAAAAAATGTTACTGTCTTGTCTCTTGAAAATTTTTTGAGTCCCCCTGCTCTCACTCCTCTTGCTGGGGCCGAGTCATTGGTAAGTCTACGTGTCACGTATTGCACCATGATGTCCTCCAGAGGGTCTCTCTGCATTACGACACTTTGGTGCAGGCATGGGGCAAGGTGAAAATGAGAGCTTTAGAGGACGCTGAGGACATCTTTCCCATCTGAAAAATATCAGATATTTTTCTCTTTTTTTTTTTATTAAAGTTTCTAAACATATAGAATCCTATAAATAAATATGGATGGTTTTACCTCTAAAGAATTCAACGAGGACACCAAATCAAACCCAGTGCAGCATGAGGCTACCAGAATACTCTAATAAGGAGTTCCCCTTCAGGATGAAGAAAGAATATTCAGAAGGCTCTCTGGCCTCAGTCACTCACACAGGGTAGGGCAAAACCTCTAATAGGTGCTAAAGCAACCCAATACAAGATCTGCTTGAGAAACCACAGGACTGCTGTAAACTGCCCTATATTTAGCACACCTAACTGGGATAAACCTTCCAAAGTGTCCAGGTGTGCAGAAGGAGGAAAAGGACATTTAAAAGTCACCCTCAGTATTTTTTGGGTCCTTTAACATCAGTGACTGGTCCTTTAAAAATGACTTCTGGCTGGAATGATGGGATTACAAGACTGTGTGGCCTGAGAAAGGGTGTAAGAATGCAAATTTGTCCTAAGCTGTCTGGAGGAAGCTGTGGTAGTGAAAAGAGGCACTAACATTTCACCCTTAAAACCACTTACAGAGAACCGAACAACAAACAGAGATGCCAACAGAGAAGTTACTTTGGATGCATGAGATTCAGGGAAATTCTGGGGAGCTGTTACTGCCAGAGAGAGGAAGCCAAATATTTGGGACTTTTTACATTTCAAAGACACTCTCCATAGTATCTGAAATGACTGGTATAAGTATGACTTTCCATCTAAAGTAAAAAATGCCACCCTCTATACAAAATGCCAGGGCAGAGAAAGCGGCTGGCACCTGTGATGCCAGATAGCTCTTGCTCAGGTCCCAAGTCAGAGCTTTCTTTCTCTTTCCACAAACAATCACTGGAGGGGTGATAGATGACAGGCTTCATTCATGGGAACACGTGTAAAGCAGATGAGGTCTTTGAGGCCTCAAAATAAGACTTAGCCCCAACAGAAACAGGAGCTGACAATAACAGGAAAACCTGCCATGGGAAACTACATCTGTACAAACCTGGCAGTGACTGACTCGGGGGATGCAACACTACATTGCTGAGGTCAGGGACCAAAAAGGAGAAAAGTGGAAAGCAAGAGCCTGGAGGTCTCTGGCAGGAGTGCACAGGGCAGTTTCTGTGGAAGAAACACAAGCTGAGCCAGTATCGAGTGAACGTTTTCTCATTCCTGCATAAGCTGCAAAGATATGATTTTTTTGTTGTTTTCTTTTGTTTTAGTCATATGCTTTTCAATAATTCCAGAGTTTTAATCCTTTACCTCTTACAAGGCTGTAACTGAGCTCTGTGAAAGGTGCAAGTGGTCTACTGATGAACAGCAATGTAAACAATCATGATAACAAACAAAGCACAAGAAAATTTAGAAAAAAATATGAGAGAATGCCATAAGGTGCTTTCACCTCTATGCATGTTATCCCAAACATCTATGCCATGCCAATTTACAGCATCTCCACCTTCCTCCACCCCTCACACCTCCCTTGTCCTTGAGCACCCAGCCAAGCACAGTGACCCTTGCAGGCAGCACTGACCACACCTCATACTTGGTAATTCCCCACAATCTTAAAACCCCCTAAACACTTTTGATCTACTTCTTACCATTACAGGAAAACAGTCATGAAGCAGGTTACTGTGAGGTATCAGTGATAAGTGAGCTATCAAACTATTGAGCCAGCACATGACCACGGCGTGCTAAGATCTGTAATAGCCAGATGCACTCATGGTCTATGGCAAGTTGCATCCAGCAAACCTCGTCTGTCAAAGGGAATCAGAAGTTACATGGCAAAACTCCAGTGGTGCTGCATCCATGGAAAATCACAGCTAAGAAATAGGCCACTGTGGTGCCAGAACGTTGTTTTAATCCAAGTATTTCTTAAAGTTTTTCCTTTTCAGTGACATATTTTTCAAGATATGCAGATGATCATAGACAATGGCTAGCTTTGGAGAGCTGCCCTCAGTCACCAACAGAGTCACTATATTGAAGAAACAGAAAAGATTTTGGTCAGCTTAAGTGTTTGGATGTTGTCTTGAGAAAAGCTGATAACATAAGAGCAAACATGCTATAGCAGAAAGTATCTCTCTGACTAACTGAAAACTGAAATTGCTTCCATCCAATCCCTATAATTTGTTTCAGCCAATGCTTTCAGAGGCGATATACAGAAACATTCCTGTCACTCAGACTCAGAGTTGGCTCACTCCCTCCACCACAGTGACCCTGGTCTCAGGGCAGGACCTCAGCTCTGCACGTGGTGCCTGGAGCAAAGCCCTTGCACCAGTCACTGCGGGAGAGAATCTCGCTGGTGTTTTAGAATAAGCATGTGTGTGTCATTCCTCAGCAGGAGCTTGGGGTCAAACGTGTCAGAGAAATCTACACTCATTAGGCTGTATCCCGGCCCTGGGGACAGGAGGACACAACTTGAGACACTGAAACCTCCTACAGCTCCCTCCCCACCCTTGCCTCTCTGCCAAATAAATGAAAAGCCCTTTCCCCAATCCCTTCACAAAGAAAAGCCTTTCAGCAAACAGCTTCACCCTCTCTCCCAGGCAGAGGTGATGGATAAGAACCAAGCTGTTTGTGCCCGAGCTCTCACTTCATCTGTCCAGAGCACAGCTGCCTCCAATATTCAATTACCTAGCACCCAAGACAGCCTTTAGTCAACATGAATGTCTGAAACAATGCACAAGGCTGTGTTACCCTAGGCACACGGCCCAGTGCAGCCAAGGAGGGATTCACACTGGCTAGAGGTGACCTCAGCGTGCAGCCCTAAAGAAACAGACCCTTGTTGCTGTCCTCTGGAGAGGCTGTAAGAACAATCTCTCCACACAACACACCGAGGGGAACAAGGACCTGATGTCACTTTCCATCTTATTGTGAACATTCCACGTTCACAAAATACTGCTCCTAATATGCAGCCCAACAGCTTCTCTTTGTTGCGACCCCTTTTTCCAGCGTCTCAGTACTGCAGGGGTGATCACTCAGTGTCACAAGGCAATTCAGCAGCATGTGTCTTGCTGCACAGCTTTCTCCCCCAAACTTTAGCCATCTTAAACTCTAGGAGCTCTTGGCAGGGTGCACAGGCTAGTTCAGAAATTAAGAGTTTCTGAGTATTGCCTCCAGCTTACTCAGTCCTAAATCAGAAAAAAAAAAAAAAAAAAAAAAAAGGCATTGCACAAAGTTATAAAAAGTCGTGAAGAGCAGGAATCTTTCCAGCAGCCTATCTTCACAAGGTAGTGCTGCTTAGCTGTCTGCCCAGACGAGGTCACTGATGGCCTGATGATGGCAAGCACCTGGCACAAAGAGGCAGGCAGAGGGCAGGACACAGGGATGGAAAAAAGGATGGAAAAAACATGGGCTGATCCTTTGTGCCCCCAGCTTGTCATCATCAGAAAATAACTTTTGTCCACATCAGCACCTGCACCTTATGCCTTTCCAGCTATTGCTCTGTGGCTTTTTTAATGCTACAGGTCTGACCACTTGTTTCTCTTCTGTAGCATAAAAGGCATCCCGTCATTTAAATCAGTTTGACAGAAGTCTGGAAGATTTTTAATTTTTTTTTTCACCTATCAACTGTTTTATAGTATAACAGACCAAAAAGTATCAGGACTTAGTCTGAATTGTTTCTTTGGACACTTGAGTAGTTGCAACTTTCAGCCAGTGTGGAAAGAAGTCATAGGAACCAAATTTGGTGAGCAAGCCCTGGTACTTTGCTGGATTTCTGCTGACCGTGGTTGGCCACCAGTGCACTGTGGGTCCCCTTCACAGTGGTAATTATAAGAAGAGGGGCTTCTCTCTGCAAATCCTGAAGCTAGGATGAAAAGAGCCTCTTTGGAGCTACAGGTTACATCTTGGGAGCTCAAAGGCATCCTGCACCACATCCCCTCCATGCCTAAGGCACTGAATTAATAAACATTGTGACCTACATGACACCATTATGCTGAACCTGACTTCCTTCATTTTTCTCTTCTGACCAACAGGATGACATGGAGCTGCAGTCAAAGGGATTTTAGTGTAATGAATACACAAAGAAAAGGATCAAAGATCTCACACACTGTCAGATTATTTTACTTCTCAGTAGGTATTGGTATTCAGTCAGCTTCAGCATTTGAATAGTTTCATTTAACATAAAGTGTTTTCTTGATAACTAGGTTTTATTAACCTGCAGTGAACTGTGGCCTACTAAACCCAGCATCTATAAAATAATCTTAGAAGAGTGACCTCTAAAGGGGAAATCTGAGGCATGTAAGGGCCAGACACGTGGAATTAATTTAACACTCTTTTCCAGCCTGTCTCTTGTAAATATTGCAATATTCCTATAAGAATGTTAAAAAAAACTACAGTGTACAGAGATTAGTTTGGATTTCACACCAAAAACCTTAACAAAAAGTGGCTTGGGCATTCAGCAAGGGAAGGAACTACTACACAAGCAAGAGCACATTAGAGTTTTTACAGCCAAAGTGTCAACATGAACTAGAGAGTAACTTGGATACCTGTCATTAGAGGAGCAATCAATCAAAGAGTGATTGGCCTAGAATGTGGGAAAAGCAAAACAAAATCCAATCCCAGATCTGCCTAATGTAAGGCAGCCTGCTCGCCAAAGACAGTTCAGAAAAATGAATACCACCTTAGAGCCAGGTTACTGTCAATAAAAGACTCAATTCAGCATGGCAAGCCCAACAAATCAGTTTGGAAAGAAGCAAGCAACCAGGTCTAGTAGATATTTTAATTATTAAAAAAAAATTTCTTTTCTGTTCCAAAGTTAATTTTGTATGATTCGAGGCTGCAAAGTGCTGAAACTCCAAACCTCCACTAAAACAGGTGGAGACAGAGTCTGATTTTACTCTCATTAGTATTCATAGAAACGCCCTGGACAGTTTTCCAAGGGGGCTGGAGATGAGACCCATTGTTCCTTGTGACTTTGCTGAAAGTGTTTGAATTATTTGGGATGATCAGACTTAAAGACTAAGAAAAGTACATCCCACTAAGTCTCTTTATGTTCTCTGCTCTGCAGGGATTTGTGCTGTAGCTCAGGGTTAGTCATTAAACCAGATAATTTGTGAGGCACTGAATCATATTTACACATAAACAATGAATTTGATGAATGTCACACAGTCAGCAATCAAGGCTGGTGTTGGCTTCCACACCACCATCTTCTGGATGCAGAAGGCTGGTGGAGCAAGGACAGTAGCCACAGTCTGCACAGAGATGCCATCACTCGTGTTCAGCACTGCTGGCATCTTGCCTTATGAAGAGCAACCAGCTAGGGATTCTATCATCTGTCTCAATGGACAATAACTTACTGGAAAATTCTTCCCAGATTTTCCCCTGTGCCCCGCTCACAGACCACGAACAGAATAGAAACTCACATCAGACCTTACAAACTGACTATATACAAAATGAAGGCTCATTCTGCATGCAACTTGTATCCTCTGTGTTTGCAAATGTTCTCTGACTTCTGATGCAAAAAGCTATGAAATAGCATTTATTCTGCCATTAAATGTTTATTTCACTAACATGGCCAGGACAAGTTGAGTTCTTTGTAGGCTCTGCTGGATTGCCACAAAACAATTGCTTCTTTATAATTCATGTGCTCAAATGACTTAATACAAGTTTGCAAATAAATCAACGTAAAATTTTGAGCTTGCTGAGGTATAAATGAATACATACAAAACATACCATTACTTTGCATACTTAAGAGTTTTTAGTCTTTATTACGACTGACTTTTTATCATAGAACTTCCTCTGAGAATAGCTACAAAACTTTCAATTAATTTATGTAATAACTGGCTTACAGTAAATAAAAATGAAAATCACTTTCGAAGCCTGAAACACATGAACTATGTTAAGCTGGGCAACATACACTGGGTATCTGCACACGCAGGGAGTTAGATGACAAAGTGTTCATTTGCACAAGCAATCCAAGCAACTCGCAGAATCCGTTTTGGTTGCTTGGAAGAGGGTCTCTACCCTCTGAGGTCTGGCCTGCCGTGTCGTTCATACGAGTCTCAGAAAGCTTTCAGATGGGCTGCTATGGTTTCGGTAATTATTTTTAAAAGTTCTCAGCAATATAAAAACAAATCTGTGGAAAAAAATTTAGAATCAGGATGGAAATAATAAACAGGAGGCAAAAAGTAAGCTGAAACAAACAGGTCTGCTTCAGCAAACAAGCTCTCCCCTCCCCAAACACCAGGGCTTCAATCATCCCTTCTTCATGTTGGGGCCAACCTTAGCTGACCCCAGACTACTTGGAGACTCTGGCCAAAAGGTGATCATCTTTTGAAAAAGCTCCACTAAGCTTGAGAATCTGTGTCCAAAGCAATTAAAAAAAAAAAAAAAAAACAAAAAAAAACAAAAAAAACCCCAACAAACCCAAAACCTTAAATATCCCAGCATTTATATTTTGACTTGAAATGGATTAATTTTAAAACAACAAAGAAAAGCAACAGTGTTAATGAAAACACGTTATTTCACACGCAAATTTACACATTCATCTAATATTCTGACCAACAATGCCTTGTTTTAATCCACATGAAAAACAATTGCAAACTTACATTCTTGCACCACCAGAATATTTACCTGGCTGGAAACCAGCAAGAAGCTTCTTCTGCAACTTACTAGACAGGAATAGATAGAGGAAGCAATATACTATTGTTATTAGAAATTGTCCAGTAAAACAACTCAAAAACTGTAATTTATTTAGGTGGCTTGTACAAACCTAAAAGATCTGATAACCATTATGCAAAGTAGATTGAAGGTCGTGGTTATCTCTATATTGTTTAGTTCTTTGTACTATATATAAAATCCACTAAGTCAGACCATGTTTTTCTGTTTTAAAGAACATAAATTTTATAACAAATGCATATTAACTATGTTAATTCATTGCCTTTATTACTACAGCAAGAAAAGATTAATTTTAAAAGCCTAATTTTTGAACACAATTAAAGAATTATAAGCTGTTCCTAGCTGATAGGGACTGCTACAGTTTTATGCCGGGTATACAAAGACCAGAGGAAGACATGGTGCTAAGTACCATATACTATATGGTCCCAGAGTACTAATGCAGATCTGCAACATGAATGATGAGGGCTACCAGTTGAAGAGCTAGGCTTAAAGCAGACTATCAGCAGGGAACACAAGGAATTGTCTTTTCTCCCTGCAATACTAAAACACTGAATCCATCACACACCTTATTCTGAGTTAGCCAAGCACATCCCCACCTCCAAGACCAGTTACTGGATGAAGCAAACTGCTACCAGATGGAAATACATATAGAAACCCTACAGAAGATCTCCTGGTCTAGAATTGCTTCTTGGAAAGAGCGGCTCCAGAGCAAATTGGTGGTTTGGTGACTGCCCAGCAGAAGGTTACCTTTAAGTTAGAGGCCAACTGGAGAAGCAAGGGCAGGAGGGTGCTTGAAAACATCCTTACTCTTTGGCCAGTATAGAGAGGAACTCTAGATCAGTCTTGTGAACTGAGACCATGTGAAGGAGGTGGAACCGGTAGACTGGTGTTTTGAGAGATCCTCAGGCAAATAGCCTGTCAGCTTAGTGGCAGCTATCTGAGGGCTGAAGCAGTGGAAGGACAGACCTGAAATCATGCTTGAACACCTCTCCATGCATGACAGGAGAGAATGTAGCCTTTGGTATCTGAGTTTACATGTATGCAAGTCACCCACAGTGCTCATGCACTGTTCCTATTGCAAACAATTTCCATGTGGTCCAATCTGGAAAAAATACTGAGTAATACAAGGATGAATTTTTCCAAGTATTTCCAGTGCTGCCTTTTGGCAAGAAAAAAATCAAATGAAAGGTACAACTAATAAATGCTGAAATTATTTCATAAAAAAGCTGCCAAAATGCAAAGACTAAAATCTGAAAAGTACTAATATTCTTCATATTTATACCATTATAAGCTAAGCAGAGATGAGAGTATTGACCAATGACACTATATATTTTATTTCATTTTCTTATAAGAATAGAGCTATGACAAAAATTCAACTCAAAATAACTTTCTAAAGTAATTTTTACGCATAATTTTATCTACTTTCACAGTGGAAATTGATATTTATGAAATATAGACATCTATGAAATACAGGTGAAATAACACTGAAACACAAGTTTCAGATTTTACATCTGGCACTTGAACTGAAGACTCAGCCTTGATATTTGGATTATTATATTGTTTTGTATTATACTATTTTAAGCTTGAACAGAGGCATCTGAGTACACATCTGCAGCAGAGAATGCCGATTAAAACATCCATAGTAAGGGCACATGGTTAAGCTGCCCATACATAAACTAATGTTTTTATTGTCCATCTGAAAGCTCTGTACTCAGAGATATTTTCTGAGGATTTCTATGAAATATCTTTCTCCAATGATACCAGCAATTATCTAATAAATGGCAAGGTAAAAGTTCTGTTTTGCATCAGTCTGGTTCTTTTAGACTCAAGGCTACTCTAATGTGATATTAAGGACTAACTTCTAAGAATGTAGATTCCCTGTTTTACTTGGAGAGGCACTAAAATTTATGTTTATTGGTATACAACAAGATTTAATAATGTGAATTTGAAATTACAAAAAAGACAGGTGGGAAACTAATTTTGTCTAGTCAAACTTTGAGACAGGAATAGATTTCTATTTCAATCGAGATTTGGAAAATAACTTAAATTTTAAGAAAACTGAAATTTTACTCTCCTGTTTTTAGAGTGAAAATTTCAGCAGAACCAATATGTGCTTTAAGTATTTTAGATTTCTTTTAAGAGATAATTTTAGAACTTTCAAAGTTCTGAAATTTAAATTTTGTACTAAATTCACCTTCAATCTCAGGGGAAAAAAAAGTTTTTTTATAAGCTGATGGCTTTAATTAGAAAAGCTTTTCAATGAAAATGTCCTGAAAAACTGTAACTGTTATCTTTAACTCTGATGTCTAAATAGAAATTTTCCAACTTAGGCATCAAAATCCTATCGATAGAAGCTTAGCTTCACTACTGGATTTACATGGCTCTACTGACACAGTATAGGGCTCTCCTACTAACTTCTGACTGGCTTGATCATCTTCTGGTACCAGAAGGGACACTGGGCAAGTTGGTGTCACTAGAGCCAACACTGGGAGGACAAAAGCGTAGACAAGCAAGAGGTCCCAAAGTCCTGAAAAAGTGATTAGTTTAAATCAAACCAGAAGCAACCAAGGACAACAAACTGAAAACGCCCTTCTGCTTTTCTCTGTGTCTCCAATTACAGACATCTTTGCTCCAATTTATTTCTTTGGAAACAGCATTTTACAGCTGCACAAGGCAAGTGCTTTGCTAGTAAGTGAGGAAGGGAAGCTGGAAAGAATGAATATTAATAACTTCTGCCAAAAAAATAGGCAGGGCAAAGTCTTTCATGGCTTAGCACAAGAACTAGTTGATATTCCTCTGTGCAAGGAGGCGGCACGTCCTGTGTTGTCTTCCTGAAATATTGCATTACTTTCTGCTGCAACTCAGGCTAGATCCTGCGGAAATTTGCAGCACCCCCCCACTTTCTACTTGTGAAGGTGGTTGAGTCCACACACATTAAAAGAGAGCATTTGCTCAAGTCATTAATTAAATGAAAAATATTGCATTCAGCTATCTGCATTTTATTTTAACCATTTTCCATGGCCTTTGGCAACCAAGTGTTTCCATGCAGCAAGTGTAAATGAAAGGCAATGTGTTGCCTGCTCTGGTTTACCAGGGGACTCGGAGGACTGTAGTGACATCACTTATGAGGTCAGATCTAGCTGACTGCACAGATCATTCAGAAATGGGTGGAAATGCTAGGCAAGTGAATGCACTAGAGAGACAAATCCACATCTTGCTAGAATTCAGTGAGAGCTGCAAGACATTGTTCAAGGAGAGACAAGGTACTCTGGCCAGCTGCTCTAGGGCGGTCAGTGGCTTCATCCTGGTTCTTCCCAGGTTTTATGAAGTGGTGCCCAGCCAGGATCATACTTCCATTTAAGTTGGTGCCTCTTGAGACAGCAAGCTCCACAGTCTGTGCAGGAGCTCACTGGGAGTTCAAGGAACAGCTGGTTTGGTAGGTTATTTGTCTCCAAGCAGGTCTAGCTGAGCTCCTGTTGGTATTCTGAATGCAGCTTTTTGCATAAATGTAGCAGTTTGGTGCATTTAATCTAAAAAAAAGTAAGTACGGCATACCAATGCCACAAAAAACCATACCCACAAAACCAAAAGCAGCCACATACCATAATTCAACACTTGCATTTCCTCTTTAGAACATTCATAGGCAAGTCCTTGTACTCCACAGGGCTGCTCACATTCATCCTCACTAATAACAATCTACCAGAAGTTCAGAGGAGAAAACAAATCGGTTACTGCAGGCTGGAATGCTCAGTGCATGTGCCCTAAAACAGCAAGTATTGAAGGGTGGTAGCCAATTTCCTCTTATAATGGTTGTCACAGTTGTTATAACCTAGCTGAAGTTAGCATCACATCTGCTGAATCCTGTAAATACGGCTGGAACCTTTATGAAACTGGCTGAACGGCTTGTCTAGCTTGCATGGGCAAAACTAAACTGGGTTTATCTTAAGTAAGTTTGAAGACTAACTTTAGCACATAACAGACTTAAATACAACACCTTGGGTTTCAAAACCAGAATTAGTAATCAAACCAAAAGTTAAAAAACCATTTCAAATCTGTGTTTACAAGCTTCCGTATGAAAAGAAACTTCTTTGAACTCAGAAAGCTATCATATCTGGATCAAACCCAGAGCTGAAGCGAAGCTTTTCTTTGTGTTATCACATCATAAGACATTATTACTATCATGAAGTCAACTTTCTCCCTTAAACTGTAGTCATGATGACTGACAATCCTCAAACTCAGTGCTATTGTGAGGATCACTGCTTTATTCTGTACCTGTAAAGGCCCTTATAAGCAGGCTGGTGCATGGAGGGCTGGGTTACAGGTGGTGTTGGTCAAGGCATCACGGTGCAGAGGGAAAAAAAGCCCTGCTTCTGCACAAAACAGGTACCACAGCACCAGGGCTGTTGTATGGACAATGCCTGAACTCTGCAGCCAAATGCTGTTTCAAGTGAGCCCTAATCCCTCAAAACTAGCTATTAGGAAATACTGTTCAATCCAGACCAAACTGGTTTTGCACAGACAGCATGATTTTAAAGTTGGCCACTATTAGTAAAGTTTCAAGATTAAAGATAAAAATGAGCAATTTCCTGTCTTCCCACAACTCTTCATCTTCTGCCCCGTACTAGGCACTGGTAAGACTGCATCTTGACTATTGTGTTCAGTTCTGTTCCCCTTGCTACAAGAAGGATGTTGAGGCTCTGGAGCGAGTCCAGAGAAGAGCCATGAACAGCTGAGAGAGCTGGGGTCGTTTAGCCTGAAGAAGAGGAGGCTGAGGGGAGGCCTTATTGCTCTCTTCAACTGCCTGAAAGGAGGTTGTAGAGAGAAGGGAGCTGGCCTCTTCTCCCAAGTGACAGGGGACAGGACAAGAGGGAATGGCCTCAGGCTCCACTAGGGGACGTTCAGGCTGGACATCAGAAAAAAGTATTTTCATGGAAAGGATCACTGGACACTGGAACAGGCTGCCCAGGGAGGTGGTTGAGTCACCTTCCCTGGTGGTGTTTAAGGGATGGGTGGATGAGGTGCCGAGGGACATGTTTTAATGGTTGAGAGGAATAATTGGACTAGATGATCCTGGGTGTCTTTTCCAACCTAGTGATTCTGTGATTCACATAGCCTGCCTTTTCAGGTCTCTGTCTTGTGCTGGGAGCCGACTCGATTCTTACTTTTTTCAGCTGCTACTGATAACTCAATACTTTCCCACAGTGTGCTGTATTTTTATCTATTGACTCCCAAATTAGGAGAGTAAAATCTCCTTAGGAAATTCAGAAACAGTATGTCATCTTCTCTCCCTGGAAGGCGTAGTATGGGATACGCTGTACGACAGACATGGAAGTGTTTATTGCCTTTAAAATAACTATTCAGTTTTGATCAATAACCAGCAAAATTCAAAAGCACTGTTAACAAGGAGACTGAAATATAGAACAACAGATAGCAGGGCTGGAAGGGGGCATCTACCCTTCTCCTGAATCACTATTGATTTTATCATTTCTGATAGGTATTTACCTCTTCTCTTCCTAACACACACCAGTGATGGAAATTTTGCAATATCCCTCAGTCATCTACTTTGTTAGTCCTGCAGTTAATGAATATTTTGCCAGTATCTAATCTAAATCTCCTTTGCTGTGATTTCATTTGCTATTTCTCATTCTGTTTACAACTGATGTGCAGAATAATTTATTCATTTCTTCTTCATGGCTATTTAAAAAGCTGTTTACATGCTCTTCAATGTTCTTTTCTTTGGACTAAGCAATCATATTTCCTCCAATCTTTCCTCAGGCGCTCTACTTGGTCTGTCTCTCACCACTACTGCTGTTCCTAGGACATTCCATAATCCTGCCTCATATTTGAAATGGATGAGGGTGATCCAATTCACTATCTTTACCTCAGTATTGCAGTGGATGTTCTTTTGCAGCATCCAATTTACTAATTTGAAATGAAATATAAATGTCAATTTTAAAACTGCTCACATTTTACCCTATAGGCATGCCTACCTCCTACAAACAGGCTATCCTTTCTAGACCACAGTATCCAAACAGGAGTATTTGTTTACTAATCACACATTAATAGTGTCTTTTTTTGTCTTCTAATATGGAATAACTCTCCAAATACCAGGGCTTTGCACCAATCCTCATCCTGGCAGCAGTTCATTGTGCTCAGTATGAGTTGTGGAGTCAAGAATGATGTCAGATATTTGTCTGCTTCTAGGGCTAACTCTTCCCTCTCACATCACTTAAGCCCAGCACAGAGATTTCTGCAGAGTGTGGTTTCCAAAGCAAATGCACTGTGGAAAGCACACCAAAACACCAGCCCACTGGGACCAGCAACAGAACCTATCAAGAGGCAGCCCAGAACAGTTCTGTGTTCATGTCTACAGAGAACCGAAATCCCAAGCACTTCTGAGACCTTCTCAGCATCTTTCTCCCCAGCCCACTAATCACAAGGAAGCCAGTGAGGGCTTACAGTACAGTCCATATGAGACACGAAATAATATTTCACCTGTTGGACTGCACCAACTCTAGGCCAGCATGTTGCAGCCTACCTATACCACATGCTCTCTGCTTGAGCTTCTGTTCCAATGAAAAAAATAAATAAATTAAGAAGTAAACCTTTTCATGTTATTTCTGTTCATTAACACCAAACTCTGAACACTGCAGCCTTCACTGTGCAGTTTTCATGTGTTGTCATGCTGCAAGTCAGAACAACTACAAATTCACAGTACTTTGTCAAATCATGTCTTAGGTTTCTTGACCTACTTGTGAAGTCTTAAATCCCTCCACTGTTAGTCCTGTGCTACTGGAGCGCAAAAAAACCCCAACCTGATGAATGTGTTAAAAGCTTGTGGATTTGATGTAACTTAAGTCACCTAAATCTGAAAGGTGTGTCATATCACAGCATGTCAGTAAACTGGCATTACCACAAATCCTGCCCTAGAGAAGAATGACACCTACATGACTGCAAATCAAGACAAGAGATGGCTGTAAGCCTTCTAACTGTTAGAGGCTAGAGACGGCACATGTTGGAGATGTGTTTTCTCGTGCTGCTGCACACACAGTGACTCCTCCCCACTCCCATTCTCTCCCACTGCAAACCCTGCAGGCTCTGTACCTCGTCACCAGCAGGAGATATGCTTGCACAGAATAAGAAGTCAGGTAAATTCAGTCCAGAATACACCCGATGAAGTTAATTAGATCACAACATCATTTCTCAGGCTGCATATTCCTGGAAGGGGAAAAAAAAAAAGGAATGATTAATTGCAAAAGCAAAAAATTCAGGACCACATAGCCTGGGTACCGATCTGTTACACATTTCCTTCTGTAAATAGAAACTCTGCTTGAGAAACTGTTAGTGTGTAAGGAAGAGCCCCGCCTCCATCTAAAGAGGAATCAGAACAGGAAAATACACTGGCTGTGCTCTCTTTATCAGTTCCTGAGGCCAAAGGGCCAAATTTGTTCTCAAACAAACTTAACATAATTGCCCTGACTTCAGCATGGCATAGTAAAAGTAAATATAAACGGTGGAATGAAAACAGAAAAGCCTAAAACTATGAGTGGATGGATGTGGTGGCAAGACTGAATGTAGTTACCCACTGCTACAGTTCTTCCTCTTAAAAGAACCACGGTCCACTGATCGGTTTCATAAGTGGATTTCTGTAGTCTAGAGTAGAGAAAAATGCGTGCAAAAGCTGAAATAAATTGACTAAATAAAAGCAAAACTGACCTTCTTCACCCTGTAGATGCTTTTAGCAGTTAACTACAGAAATGATTTGCAGAACTTGCGTTCAGTTGTGAAGGAGGAAGGAAGAGAGAGGGAAGGGCCAACAAGATGTGAATGTGACATGCTGCAAATGACATCCCATCAAAAGATACCCTTGCCCATTTGAAGTATTTAATACTGAAACTGCAAAAAGTCTCTAACAATCCAGTCAATTTCAAATAAAATATAAGAATAGTAACCATTCAGCATTATATGGATTAACTTATACTTGAGATCAAAGTCTCGAGTCCCTCCCTGGTATGAAACTTTTGCAAACACAATGTGGTGAAATGAAACCTACAAGGGGTTCCTGCTATAAACTCTCTGAAGCTGGCCTATTCAGTTCAGGTTTGCATTAACTGGTGCTGCATATCTTAACTCCTGCTTTTTCCCTTGCAGAAAGTAGGGCAACCCTCTGCCCATGGATCCAAGTGCACAGTGGACACAAAGTGAACTGAGCAATGCAGCTGGGTTGCTTTTGGGAACCAAAACTGGCCAGTGATTAAAGTGGCATTCTGAGAGGTTTATTCTGTTTGTTTGCAAAATTAAGGATACTTTAAAATTGCTTTCATCTAACTTTGAAACTCTCTAAAACTTACAAGTCTTATATTAATATTACCAGAGGGAAAGAAACCAACATAAATAATTATAAAAAAAATACTGAAAAATGATTTTTTTTCTTCCATGGATGCAAAATACATATACACAGTTTTCCTTCCTTCTGAAATTTAGTAAAAGAGGAGGGTTTTCTTCCTAAACACAGAATTTGTCTCCATCTGGTTCCATTTTTTACTATTTTTTTTTTTGTTTCTTCCTCTCTCATTCCAATCCATATTTATTTCCTTTCATTTAGTCTGTACTCTTTATTCCCTTTCCTCTTTTTGCAGAGTCCTTTTTTCATTTGTTAGGGAAAGAAACATTCTTTCCCTGGTTTTTATAATGCAAACTGGTGGAATGGGCCCATTCAGAAATTCCCCCTCTGATATACCTCTCCTATTTTTTGCCTCCTCTTTCAGTCCTGGCTGCCAGTGCTCACTCCTGGTAGCGGAGTACAAGTGTTAGGCTTATTTATTTAGGAAAGTGTATCAGTTTAATTTTAAATTCGGTTTCAAATACCTGACACAAACCACTGCACAGAGACTCAAATATATTATTTACAAGTCATTATATTTACCTTAAACCAACTCCTAATCTATTTGGGATGAGGGGCTATAAGGCAGGATTAGGCTGAAATGAAAACGTCTGCAGTGGGATTTTACTAAATTGCTTTTAAATCATATTCTTCAACAGAACTGAGTTTCACAGTGCTCTGGTGAAGGCTAATAGACCCAAAACACCCTAACAGAGCAGAAAGGACAATTTGGGGCAGAATTTTGGCTCTCTTTGCAAAACCTGCCAGTTTTACAGAAGTAGAGGATCCCAGCTAAGGCCAGAGCCTGCTGCATGTAAAATTCCAAAGCTGAAAATGCAAGAGCAAGCTCTGTAAGGCTGCAGAAAGCAAAAGCCCCAGAGCTATTAACTGCCCAGAAAGAGGGTCCTGCTGTACCCAAATTCCTGAAACCCACAGCATCCTACAGATAAGCCAGACTCAGCATATGCCTCCCTAGGCATGAGGAGGTGTGGACTTCCCTGCTTCTGCAATTTGGTCCTTCCTAAGCTCTTACATTCATTTTACGTAGATGTTCTTAAGCTCAGATCAGGATGAATGTGCTTAGGTAGTATAAGGAAGGTAAAATAGCAGTGGAACTTAGTCTGGTTTTTTTTCACAGAACCAGGAAAATGTTTTAAAAAATATTTTGGAAGAATTATGGATAGCTTTAGGAATACTTGCCTGACACCCGAATATCTGGTGTACCCTTGGTATAGCATCTGTCATTCCCAAGAGCTGCAGTTCATGCTAGATCACAATCACTTCCACTGTCCAAGTCACTCTGCCTGGCAATCTGTGACCTTGCCAAGTAAGCCAAGGAGTCTCTGTGGAGCAAAAGCCTTTGCCATCGGCTGACACTACGTCATCTCTTCCCCTCCTCTTCCAGCACCACTTGTGCCAGGGTTTAATTTTAGTTCAGATTCAGTCAAGACTATCATAGCCTACATTTTATCATCCTTTAACTTTCACACTGACTTTGCATTCAAAATTTTTAATTAACGTAGTGATATTTGAAAGTAATGAATGTATTTTTGCACAGGAATACAAAATGTACATCTCATTAGCAGCATCCCTGAGAACTCTGAGAGCTCACAAGTTCTCCAGCACAAAACTGGTGCAGTTTCATTCCCTGTACAGTGCATTCTCAAGCCAAAATCCTCCAGCAAAGCAAAGCTGGGATGGAATTTCTCAACAGGAATTGCCAGGAATGACAGAAAACCTTAACAAGAGACTATACCAGTAAAATCAAACAGAACGACTGTATACTTGGTACAGCCAAAACAAACAAAGTGAAATTCTCACTATAGTCAATAGCTTTAACCTGTACTTGGGAAAGCATTTTCTGGTATTCATTAACACTGAACACTTCTATTAAAAATTCAGACCTTATACTCATTATATGAAACTCTTAACGAGACTGAAGATTTCACTCACACTTCTAATGTGACTCAGGTCCACACTACTGTTGTACAGCAAGGCAGGCTCTAAGCTCTCACAAACTGAACTAACTCACAGATGAGCTTCCTATTTTTGCCCCATAGCGTCCTGCTCTGAAAGCCCATGTTGCTTGCTACCTGCTCATACAAATGACACGTAGCCCACTACTTATTTCCCCTCTGCCAAAACCAGATGAAAATACACATGCAGAAACCTTGTAGGATGGTTAAAGAGACATTCTAAGAGGACTAACCTGTGCTTTGAAGTTGATGGAGGTCACCCAGTTCTGAACTTCCCCACCAGCTTCAATCTCATTTCCTGCAGAGCTGCATGTGACGCCACACTTCCTCACTGCACCTTGCTAGACTTGCTTTGTACTTTTAAAAACCAGATGAAGTGACTTACTGCCCCTTACAGCATGCTGAAGAGCTTTCTGCTCTCATGTTGAACCACTGACATTTCTACATAGCCAAAGAGCCCTCCTCTATCGCCTTCTGAGTCACTCCATGATTCAATGGATCTTTTCGTACAATTTCTTTGGATTAAAACCAAACACTGAATATCATTCTGTTACAGTATGCTCAGTGTCCTCCCCTTACCCCCAACCTTCTTTTGAAGAGGAAACAAGTGCAATAGTGGAAAATGTAATTATGCTGCAGGCATAAGAAATTTCTGTTAAAAGGTATTTATCAAATTTTGACAGTGGTAATGAATGGGTGTATTAGAATAGATGCAGTTATCAGCAATTTTCAGAAATATTTTTAATCTGAACTTGTTGAACAGCTTTCACAGGAATTGGACCCCTATGACTTCATGACTTCCGAAGAGTAGAATTTCTCTTCTCAGTTGTAGTAGTGTGCATCCATATGTTGTAATCTAACGTTGGGACAAACAGACCTGAACATATGTTACAAAAGTAAGGACAGTAAAGTCCTGGATTAGAAGAATATGTTTACAGGATTGAGTCAATAGGGGTTCTTTAGCATAAGTTTTCTTTCAAGACACATGGATGTCAAAAAGGTAGTCTAATCCTAAGTGGTACCAACATCAGAAATGCTGACAAAGCCGGGAGATGAAGTTTGAAGACTGCTATGTCAGAGAAGAGGCAGACTAGCATTACCAAGATCAGCAAGGAGATACTGCTCTACTGGAAGATGCTCCTTGTGAAGCAGGTTAAACACCCTTCAACTTGGCTAAGGGAAGGAGGGGAAGCAATTAAACATCCTTTTGTTTAGCGAGAGCTGAAACAACAATAGCCAATGCCTGGAGCGCTGATCAGCCCAGCAATGGCTGAGTGAAGATGAATGGGCTACACAGCGAGAGGGGTTCTCTTGAAGACTGATAGCAAAAACAGGAGTGCTGGGCCTTTGAATGGATTTAGCTGCACCTAAGTGTGGGTGTGAAGAACCTGAAGGCAGAAAGAAAGCAAACGAACAGTGATGCTGCACCATTTGAGACCCAAAGCTTTCTGCAGCAACACTCATTTTTGGCTGTGCCCTCACTGCCATTCATTTCTCCATGCCCCCTGGCTTTCTCAGGTGGGTTGGCAGAGTGGCTCCGTGGCTTGTGCTGTGGACTTCACTGAGGAACTGATCTAGTGTTCAAAAGCTGATTAGTTTGTTTTTTCATTTTCTCACTCTCACACAGCAGGGAACAACTGCTGGCATGAAGCTGGCTGTGCTGCTACCCAGGCTGTAACACACACCCACAATTTACAGCAAGAGGCCCACAGCAAACCAGTGGGATCTTCTTTGCCCATTGATTGATGGGTTCTACGTAATTTCTACATGAATTAAGACATTGCCACTAAAAATGCCATCTTTTAAATTAAACTATGCCAGATGAAGACATCAATGTTGTGAGCAGCCTCCTGGTAACCACGAGTCAGGGATTACCTCCCCATCTGCTGCCTTGGGGCTTCCTACCACGAGTCACTAGTTTACTACTATCAAGCAAACCAAATTAGCTCCAATAATTTGTATCAGTGGGTTAAAGTAATCTGACTGATCCTCCTAGAAATTGAGTGGCAATGGTTTCAAGGATCCCTCTTACCCACAGAGAGGCAGGAGTGGTGACCTCTGGCAAAGAGGCAGCAACAAACAACAGGATTTCACAGAGCAGCACGTGCCTGCTGCTGGCATAATCAGCTGCCAAGTTCTGTGCTTATGCAAGAGTAACTGTGCAAGAACAATCATACCTCTCTTAGAAATTGGCAAACATAGTATAAAAATTGATGGATAAAGGGACAAGCTTGGGAGAAGAGAGGACATGTTGAGGCTGACAAAATGAGACCAGCACAAATCTTTCCAATTCAAGGAATTTTAGTATCAAAATGTTGAACAAATCACACCCATCTAATAAGAGATGTAAGTATTCTGTGTACGTATAGACAGTACCCCTCCAAATGGGAATCTATGCATGACTGAAAAAAAATTAGTCCACAAAATGGATGCTTTTGCATCAGACTCTGTGGATGCACATACGCCTACTTGTGCCTGCAGTCCTGAGCTCCTGCTGTTGTAGCAGGACTGCATGTGCAAACACATATCCACAGATGCACCTGCCCTGCCTCCATTTAAAGTTTTAGGCCAAATGGCCAAGGTATTATTTACTCTGGAAGACACTTGAGAGAGCTGCAAGACACATGCAGCTTAAGCATTTTCCCCTCGGTAAGTGTGCAGAGACATGATATGCTGGACCCTGAGCTTCAGAGATGCCGAGGGGAAGTTGAAGAGTTCAGGAAGTGGCCATGTTTGCTCTCAGCACACTGCCTCTTTGTCCTCCCCCAGCTGCTCACCCAGCAGCTTTCAGACAGCTTGAATCCCTCACATGAGATGGGTTATTTCTCTACATTTTTAAGAGGGGGGCTACATTTACAAAATCACTTTTAATGTGTCATCCACAGGGTGAGGATCTAGTCACATATATTGCACTGCGTGAGAACTCTGCTTGGAGTCACCAGTGGGGCAAATGTAGTTTTATGTCCCTCCAGATACTCTGGGTTGTTCAAGACAGGAGGAATTTTTTCTCCCAGCAGGTAACTCACAGCAGTCTCCCAGCTGCTTTTAAGCTACACCCAAGGAAAACTGCCTCCCAGGGTGTTGATTTAGCCAGGTTCAGAGTGCAATGGCACCTCAGCGGGGCCACAGAGAAAGCACTGCAGGGACAGCAAAGGCAGCTGTGTGACTTCGAGGAGACTCAGCATGTCTGCAGAGCCCTCGCGCAGCAAGGTTTGCTGAGCCACCATGGACACCAAAGGGTCTGTCAGCTTTGACCATAGACCATTAAAGATGTGAAGGGAAACATCTGAAGCCTGATAAATTCTGTCCTCTATAAACAAACTGCTTATTTTCCCATCCTTGTCACAAATGCAATCCGTTGACTGGCACCTTCCAGAGGACCATAGCCTCAACGGCATTTTAAGATCTTACATGATAAGACAACTACTTGTATCTAACACTGTCTCTCACCTTCTATCTACCTAGGACAAAAACATCTCTCTTTTCTGAATAGAAAGTTTACCTGAAGTTCCTCCTTATGTACACCTGGGTACCTAATGGAGACAATGTGCTAGTAGCTTTGCAGATGGCACAAGTTGTTTTTACGACCATAAATTGACTTCACCTCACTTGCCACAAGATCAAACAACATTTGATTTATGGATCAAGGACCACCCTGGTAGCAATAACAAGGTGCACCGTGGCCTGACAGATAAGCTACATAGGGATGTTAGAGACAGCTGCAAAGCCATTTACACAAATAATTTGCTGTCTTGTGCTATGGGGATCCAAAAAAGCAATCCCAGGCTCTGAGATTCTGGGGTTAGATTAGCAATGTGCTCTACCCTATATCCACACATTTGCATGTACTGGAAATGATGATCCAGGCTAATGGAGCATGCTGCATCCCAGCATTCAAAACACACCCATACCACTTGCATTATAAATGTGGGCCTTATTTATTCATTATGTAGAAATTCACCCCCTTAACTAACATGGCTAAGACACACGCACAGAATAGAGGATATGGTGGGCTGTTTTCTATCTGGTACCCTTCGCCAGCAAATAAGAGCAATTAACATCTTGGAGATTGGGCAAAACAGTCTGTACTGCTCCTGACCTCAAACAGGCACAACATACGTGAGTGCAAGAGTAAGCCATTGTGTGGAGCTGCTAATATGCAACTACAAAATAAAAACCAAAACCACCAAACCTAATCTGTTTGCCAAATCACCAGAGCTGAGCACTAATACAGAGGTGTTCCAACTTCAAAGCAGGAGCACAGTCGGCAAGAGTTTGTTGAAAGAATTACAACCAGGCATGGAAACTGGGACTTCTCAGTAGCATATAATCCCTGCTGTTTCCATTTCCTCTTGCTCATTATCAGCACAGACAGGGGGTTGAAGATTAGTAACCAGTGGGTGTTTGGGGTGAAATAGAGCATGTGTGATGTAGAGCTAGGTATCCTGGTGGCATCCATGTGACTTTGTAGAGAGATGTAAATATTTAATGTTGCCCACTACATCTCTTCAGAACAATGAAATATTAACATGTTCTTTGAAGGTGGGAGAATCCTACCAGATAAAACAGACAATCTATCTTGTCCTTCATCCAGGATATTCCTCTTCTGTGGTCACACGTGTCTGGATGCTGAAGAGTTTTTACACTGCTCCTGTTCTCTCTGACACCAGTAAAAAACCCCAAACCCCTGCAAAACTAATGAACTCTGGGACAAAACCCTTTACATAGCTATGTGTGCATCCAACATTACATTTTCAGCTATCACCCTTGGTTTTAAGCCACAGGTTATTGTTTCAGAGGACAACCATGTAATTCAAAGCCATTACTAAGAAAATGTAATATGCTTAGAAACACCTACAAACCCTTGCTCTCAAAGTTGCTTGTCCTCTCTGCTCCAATAATATAGGCATTAACAGAAGAAGAGTTCAGCACTACACATGTTTTATGATATATATCATAAGATATATTTCTAAAATGAGAAGTCTCTCATTGTGGAACTCACTTCATATCATTATAGGTATTCCTAACAACCTTAATATGTTCTCAGTAACCAAAAAGCAAGTTTTATTAAAAATAATGGTGCTGATCATTGCTTGCTATACTTTGTTTCACATAAAATCCAATTTCTTAGTTTGTAGGTTTTTAATACACTATGTTTAAGAGGTTCACCTCGACCTGATAAAAAAATAAGGGATTACTCAAGAGGTCCACCATCATAAGAAACAATGTATGCTAGCTTTCCAAGGAGTATTTTCAACAATTATTTTCCCACTAAAAACTACCTAGCTGTTTTTCTCAAGTGGTGTTTGTTATACTTTGCCAATAGTATTGCCTAGTCTTCAAGTACTTTTTTCAATATATTGTTAATATATTTTTCAACATATAGCATTGCTAGATGGTGACAGGAAAAGATACTTACTATAGCATGATTTGCTATTAGCTTGAGTATTGAAGTTTATAATGTTTCATATATGAACAATTTAATGAAGATTTTTATATACTTTGTCCTTTCAGTAGAAAACATCAACTGTTTAAAAAAAAATCTGAATATTTTAAATTCAAAACTTCCCATCAGCATTTAGGTACACACGTGTGTGTGTGTGTACATATACACACACACACAAACGTATATGTACATGCAAGCAAAGCTAAAATCATGATCTACCACAACATCCATAAATTTTAAAACCACAAAACCAATATGCATTGACAATAGAAATTCTTTTCATCTGAGATAGGCCATATAGCTTCAAGCTGTTATTTCTGCTTAGTTTATTTTCTCTTTACAATATAAATCTCCATTCAGATGTAAGGACTGAAAAATCAAGATTAGGTAGAAAACAGAAAGGGACCTAGCTACAAGCAGAATAACACAGGAGCATATACTGGCCTGATTTCACTGGAGACAAAAGAGTCGAGTACCATTTTCTAGTAGGTGGATCCTATCCAAAACTCATGCCCTTTTGCATCTTTTGAAAGGGAAAAGAAGTCCTAGTCAGTGGGAACTTTAGTCCATTTCTTGCATTCTTCCCATGGGTAGTATACTCCACATCAGGGATATCTGGATGCCAAGAATAGCCACAGATCAGAGCCTAAGCATACTTGCCGGGCAATTATAAAACTGAAGCAGCTTCTCTGCTATATAGTGGATGAGACCTTTTTTTCCTGGCTTAGGTGCAAGTGCCAGCAATGCCATACTGGCTGGAACTATGCCTGAATAAGACAAGTAAAATCAGACCCTGTGCAAAAACAGATTATGTGGTTTTCTCATTAATATTAATTAAAAACAATATTCTCCTAAGAATAAACAAGAGAAAGGCAGGCTCAGTATGTGAATATGTATACCCACCACATACCACATTCTCATTTAATTATCTATGCAATTACTATGAATTAGGAGAGTTTATTACTTTGAATTAGGAGAGCAGTAGTTAAAGTAACATGGAATTGCAAGGTACATGAAAAGCATTTAGATAACAGGCTTAGAGAATACAGCTACATGGGACACATCCAAGTGAGATTGCTCACATCATTATTCCCAAGGTCGGCTTTGGTCTGAACAGATTACTCAGGTAGCTATCAGGGAACAGTTTCAATCCCCACCCACAATATGACTACTTCATGATGGCTTTCAGCATGGAAGTCATTCAATGCCACTAAAACCTGGTTTCCTCAACTGCTGGAACCAAAGCAGCTATCAGAAGACTACACTCACAGGACAAAAAGTGACATTCCTACCTCAAAAGGGTGTGGGGACACCCTGTTGTCAGGTAGACAAATAAAAGGAGCTGGGCTTCTGATGCCTTGGCTATGCAAGCTCCCATAACACTCTTGGGAACTGGCAGTCAGAGTAAGCATCCAAATGTGCTGGTAGAGATTGAAAGTGGGGGCACTAGTATGATATTCTGGTTTGAAGCAGCTTGGCCCCGGCTCTCCCTCAGTAGCAGAAGTTCCATACCAGAACATAACTGAACTTTTAATCATCTGTCTGTATCCCACTCTGCATGTATTTTGTTTCTTCTTTTCTCTCTCAGAAGCAAAAGACCAGGTCCTCAGTAGAGAACTGAATAATTAAATTTATAGCTAAGTTTACAGTTTATGGCTCTGAGTGTGTTACCTACACACAATAGAAACCACTAGTTCTTTGTGTTTTGAAGCATGGATGTCTGAAAAGTTGCTAACAGTACAGAAATGCCTTACAGTCCACTTTCTAGACTATTCAGCGAAGCTGCCGACTCCTCTGTGAGGCTACACCATAGCAGTGACCTAACAGGACAGCACAGAAGAGAGCAGTAGGGGCCCTCCTAAAGCCCTTCTGCTCAGCCTGAAAAATTAAGGTTGCCACAGAGTACAGTGGAAACAGCAGCACAGCCCCCTTGGGGGAGATTAGATTAGTCATAGGTATTTTAGTAGAGCCCAATTTTTCTAGTTGATCTGTGGGTCATGTCCCAGCAGAGCCAGCTCTTCCCAGCATGGTCCCTCAGAGGATGAGCTGTGAGCTGATACTCCCTAGCTCTCACCAGCAATGCCCTGAAGCATCCCCACACACTATGGGAGTCTAAAGGTGTTTCTTCACCCGCTTCCCTGTCACTACATACTGCCAGCGGGGGCTCAGCAACACCAGCTGTGATACAGGCTGTTTATACCTACTTGAGGTTTCATGATGTTAATAGTTTGGATTTAAGTAAACTTTGTGACTTATTTAACTTTGGGCTTTTTTCTGCTAAGTGGGACAGGGACTGTTCTTTCAGCTTCTAAATGGCAGAGCCACCAACTCATATTGCCCTTAGGAATTCTGATTTTTAAGACCTTTGATTGCCCATGAAGCTATTCCCATAGTTATATCCTTAAGAAATACTTTAAAATCTCTTTCTATACTTGCCCTTACATAAGCCAGTATTCCTTAGTGACATGGTCCAAGACCTTTTACTGATGTATGTTGTAGAAAATTACAGTTCATATACTCTGTTGAGAAATTAGGAAAGCAAGACCTGAACATGTCAGAGTTAAGTAGAGAAGTGAGACTGCAATTTGTGACAATTTCAATATACAACTGAGGTTTATTGCATCAAACACGCCTACAAACACTTTTTTTCCTTGCTCTCCCTGGTACAGTCACAGCACAGCAAACCCCCCTCCCCCTCAAAACTTTAGAAGAAAGATGTCAAGAACACTGGGGTTTTAAAGTAGAAGAGCGATCCTGCCTTCAGGATGGTGATTTCCAAAAATAACCATCAGTTTCCACCAGAGAACAGATGCAGCACCTCACGAAGCCTAATGGAAAACAGACCAGTGGAAAGCCCTGGGTAGCAATGTCCCCTGCTCCAACTTTGCATCAAAGGTAGGGGTGGCCCCAGGGTTGCACCTACCAATCCTCCTTACTAGCCCAGAGTGATTTCTTTTATTGTGTCTTTTTCTCTGTTCTTGCTTCCTTGGGCACTATGTCACCCCTAGCTAAGAAATGGTACTGGGACAATTCCTTATCTCTATTATAAAGGGAAGAAGGTAAAAATGCACTTTTTTGTTTTATTTTCTTATTTTCTTGCATTGTTTTTCCATTCTATTTTCATTTGCTTCTGTCCATACTTCACAGTAGATGGTCCAGAGCAAAGGCCTTGGAAGCTGTGAATGCTGTGGTATTATACACCATGTGGTATCCTTACCATTTCTTTAACGCTCCATGAGTCTTGCTGATTAGTGAGTGGACAGTGAACAAACATTTCTGAGAAGAATAAAAGCTCTCAGTCTAAGCAATAAAAGAGCAGTCATATACAGCTTTTATTGTAAAGAACTATAAATTCCATTACTCCTCCTAAGAGGAAACTTTCTTGAAGAACTTTTAAAAGTAAAACAAATGAGAAGACAACAATAACATTTCTTTCCCTTAGAAGCACAAAATCCCTCAGTGTTCTCATTTAAGTACTGCAAATGATGACATCCAACTAGATTTTACCCCGCAATTGACTCACATTATCAGGGATGTTCGGCTAAACAACTGGACATTTTAGATGGAACAAGAGGGAACTTGTCCAGTCGTCTCATTTGTCAGTTACAGAACACCTCATTTTCTCGTTCCCTATAGCAGCTCAAGTTAATTTGTCTTCCTCTTGTCTCCAGTCAGCGTGCATATATATTTTTTAAAGACACAAATGAAAAAAAAAAGAAAAAAGCTATAATAAAACTTGGAGAGAGCGATCCTGTAGAGACCTACTAGGAAGAGAATAACCAGTAAATGAGGAAATAAATATTGCTCTGGTTCCATTTAAGGAGACAAGTCAGTATAACTGTGCAGCAACTCTCCACAGTAAGAGGCTTCACTTTGAAAAACATAAGATTATCCTGTTTAGTTTTAATATCAAATAAGAACACAAGTTGTTCTTTTACACTCAAGAGACATTAGTCAATTCAATCAAGAATTTCTTGCCAAACTAACCCGATATCCTTCTATGACAAAGTGACTCGGCTACTGGATGAGGGAAAGTCTGTGGATGTGGTCTTAGATTTCAGTAAAGCCTTTGATACAGTTTCTCATAGCATTCTGCTTCGGAAATTGTCATCCTCTGGCCTAGACAACTGCACACTCTCCTCGGTGGAAAACTGGTTGAATGACTGGGTCCAGAGAGTGGTGGGAAATGGAGTTTACTCCAGCTGGAAGCCAGTTACAAGTGAGGTTCCCCAGGGCTCAGTGCTAGGTCCAGTGCTCCCCTAGCAAGTTTGCAGATGACACTAAACTGGGTGGAAGTGTCAATCCGCTGGAGGGAAGGGAGGCTCTGCAAAGGGATCTGAACAGGCTGGACTGCTGGGCAGAGTCCAGTGGCATGAGGTGTAACAAGGCCAAATGTCAGGTCCTGCACTTGGGGCACAACAACCCTATGCAAAGCTACAGACTAGGAGAAGTCTGTCTAGAAAGCTGCCTGGAGGAGAAAGACCTGGGGGTGTTGGTCGACAGCCAACTGAACATGAGCCAGCACTGTGCCCAGGTGGCCAAGACAGACAATGGCATCTTGGATTGTATCAGAAATGGTGTGACCAGCAGGTCCAGGGAGGTTATTCTCCCTCTGTACTCAGCACTGGTGACACCGCTTCTTGAATACTGTGTTCAGTTCTGGGCCCCTCACCACAAGAAGGATGTTGAGGCTCAGAGAAGAGCAATGAAGCTAGTGAAGGGGGTGGAGAACAGGCCTTATGAGGAACAGCTGAGAGAGCTGGGGTTGTTTAGCCTGGAGAAGAGGAGGCTGAGGGGAGATCTCATTGCTCTCTACGACCACCTGAGGGGATGTTGTAGAGAGGAGGGTGATGGCCTCTTCTCCCAAGTGACATGGGACAGGGCAAGAGGGAATGGCAGCCTCAAGCTCCACCAGGGGAGATTTAGGCTAAACAATAGGAAAAATATTTCACAGAAAGGGTCATTGGGCACTGGCAGAGGCTGCCCAGGGTGGTGTTTGAGTCCACCTTCCCTGGAGGTGTTTAAGGGACAGGTGGATGAGATGTTGAGGTGATGGTTTAGTGTTTGATAGGAATGGTTGGACTCGATGATCCTGGGGGTCTTTTCCAACTTGGTGATTCTATGAAGATTAATATATTGAACCAAGTTGTGCCATGAAATGGATTTTCTGTCTTTCACTTAAAAAGCTGCCTAGGTGATAGTACTTACAAACCCAGTTATCATTCTGTGTAGGCCACTCACAAAAATAGGATTCCAGATTTGTGCCACTCCTATGGCTCTGCAGTGCTACCTCAGCAGCTGGAGCTTGCACGCTGCCTCTAAGCACCTACATCTTGCCTCAGGGACCAGGGTAATTTGAGGGTGCCTATAAGGTCTCACCATTTTCAGAACTTGCTGGTGAGGTGAGCTAATGAGGCACTGTCAGTTATTCCCAGCAGAAATAGTAGACATACCACTGATCTAGGGCAGCAGCTCTCAAACTTAACTGTTCACATTACTGCTTTAAAAAAGAAAAAAAAAAAAAAAAAAAACGGGGGTGGGGGGGAAGGAAGCTCAGGCAAACTCCTCTTTCACTTCTTGTAAAAGGGGCCAAGACACACTGAATACATAGACTTGTCTGAAGGGATATTGTATATGCTGGAACTCATTTTACTTTAATTCCAAAGAACAAGTATTTTAAGGATCATATAGTGCACATTTGAAAACACCACATTCACCCTTTCCCAGTCTCTCTTGCCTAAGGCAATCTTTAAAGCAGAAAAAGAAAAGACAAAAAAAGTAACCTGAAAACAAAACCATGGCCTGGATCATAAAATTCATTACATAGTCTATGATTTAATATGCAAAACTACAGGAGATTAATGTTTATCTGCCCTCAAGGTTCAGTGGGAAAGAAACGCATGCTGCCAAACAAATCCTGTGGTGTGCTGAGCCAGTGTTATAAACCTAGGGGCAGAGTCTTGTGCCTGCCAGCCTTGGGCTGTCCGTGCCAGCATGCTCGCAAGTGCTGCAAGTACTTCCCTTGCCAAGAAATCCAAAGTTCTCAGCTCTATACATGTCCCATTGCAAAGACACATTTTCTAATGCTTAAGACAGTTTGTTGTATTCAGACATATCACTGAGCATGGCTAATTTGAGATACATTCACACTCGCCTTGCTGCCACTGCAGCCACGCACAGCACCCATTCCTACCTTCCCAGAAGGGCTGCCCAGACAATTCAGCTTTATGTAGCTGGCTGGCTCAGCTGTTACAGGGCATTACTCTGACACATAGCTCTCTTCACAGAACAGCAACACACATGTATAATTGGACAACAGGTTGTGGCAACAATAAAGTAACACTTTATCCTATCTGATTTCTATGATTTATAGGATTTCTTAACTTTCCATGCCTGCTGATGCCCTTTTAGTATTTAGCTGGCAAATGGGTTATTCACCGCAATAACAGATTGGTTTTGTAAGTGACACATACATCTGCTGAATGATGCAAGGCTCCACTGACTTTTAGTTATGCTTATGTAACTCCATAGTTTCACAGCTGCTAATAATTAGCAGATGACCTCCATAAGTGCTAGACACTGAAAAAAAGTAAAATATTGGAAAGAAGAATGCAGCTTCATCACTTCAAAAACAAGCTACCATAACAAGAGGAATGATTTTTTTTTTCCTCTTAATCTTCTACAATTTTTTTCCTCCTCTCAACAGAATTCAAACAAACACAGCATAATGAATTCAGCATAACTTATAACTGAAGATCTGAATGGTGCCTTGTTCGTAGCATTTGGATTTGAAACACAGATGCAGTTAACTCATAGCTTAACTCCTTCCATGGTACTCTCTAAAATGCTGATCTCTGTTCTCAGCTTACAGATTTTAAAATGTTTCCTTTGAGTTATTATTTTTTTAAACAGATTCAAACTTGGATTCAGTGCACAGCTCCTTCTGCTCTTTCCTCTCAAAAATAAGAGATTGTTATGCAGCAAACTGGGAATAACATCACTTGTTAAAAATTTCCTTTGCAGCTCTTGCCTTTATTTCACCAAATTCTTTTCCAGATCTGAGGTTCTCAGAATTTCCTGAAAAACTCAATGCCATAAGCTGTTCTTTAACACTAAAAAAAATCCTATGAATATGACTGATAGAGGGGGGAAAAAAAAAATCTTTGAGACGATAAGATTAGTCTCTGTGGCCAAGTGGTCCTGAAAGTAGTTCAGTAGGGAAAGAAAGATGGGTTTTTGTTTAAAGACAACGTCTTTTTGCTACTAAGGCACTAGTCTGCCAGTCAGGAGATTTATGATCCTCTCTCAGCACTATTATTGACCTGCTGCTATGCAACTTCGGGCAAAGTCACTTCCCTGCACTATGTTTCTCTCTGCACTGCAATTTTTGAAGTCTTTATTCAGACTTCAAGCCCATTTTTGGATGCTTTGAGACCACTTCCATTCCCAGATGTTCTAGGGACAGACAAAAGCAGCTTATGCTTATCCAGTAATGCAGAAATATGGCCAACTGGAAGAACCACTGGATCTCATCTAGTTGAAAGCAGGCTAGCCTGGCTTACAACAGACTGCTTGTGCATTGCAAAGGTCCAGTTTTTACACCATTGCAGGGACAGACTCCACAACGTCTCTGGACAACCAGTTTCAGTGGTTAGCCACCCTCACCACCACCAAGGTCCTTGCCAGCAGTCTTTGTAGGAAGCAGTACAACGAGCCAAGAAATGCTCACTTCTGGTCTTGCTAAATCAGGATCCAGGAAAATTCAGAGCAGCCTGCTCTTAATGGCAAGAGGATTTCAGCACTCAAGCACAGCATTCACCAAAAATATTAGAGAGGGAAGAAGAGGGAATCACCCCACTTCGTGAAGTTATCACAAGAGAAGCATGCACAAGCTATTTTGTGCTTGCTGAGGCTGCTAAGAGCATTTATTTTAACCTCTGTATTATTTCCATTAAAGAATATCCTGTAGTTTCTTCAGCAGGAGATATGTACTCAAGTTTAGCTCAAACAAGATGTAGAACAGGAGGGCCCTTCACACACACTGAAGGGATTATAGATGAGAGGTGTCACAAACATTTTAAATCTCAAGAACTTTTGCTTCTGCAACATTAGTGACTTAAGGAGTTACAAACTTATACACTTTAAACCCAAAGTGGACTTCATGTGTAATTGGATCCGAATGCAGAAGGCTACCAACAAGGTTACAGAATAATAAATTGTTACAAAACAGGCTCTTGAAATATTCCTTGTGCTTCCCATTTATCTCCTTCCAGGAATATGGAAAACCCTTCTATTCAGAACTCCTTTGATCTCTCAGATTTAGATGAAACTGTTCCCTCACCACTTGCATCTCCAGCCTTAGAGACACTCTTCACTGATCTTTGTGAACAGAGTTGGATGAAACCCAAGGACAGCTGCTCTTTCTGATCTGTGTGCCTCACAAGGCTGAAGAGCAGCTGCAGTATCTTTCAGAGTCCTGACGTTGAGGGATATTTCCACTGAAAAAATAATCTTTTCACGATTCAGATTTTGTTCAGCAGTGGTGGCATAGTGCTTGCAGAGAATCCCAGAGTACAAACATCAGAGACAGTTAACTGATTTCCTTCCTCCTCTTCAGACAGCTAGACACGAATACATGTCGCTGGTGCTTCACAAAAGCACCACACTGCTATCTTACTGGTCACCACAAGCATCCAAACTATTTTAAACAAAATCTTCTACTAAAGCATGATTCTAGACATCTTTAGTTTTTAATATTCCTTTCCTGGGCTATTTGTCAGCTAAGAGTTCAGCATTATGTGTTATTATTTTCATATACATCTTTGAATTAAGGAGCTAAACAGAAAGTAGGTGTTAACTGCATACCCAACAGCTGCAGAACAGACAGCTGCCTTGAAGATCTGTGACCACTTTAGGTATCCTCTATCCCCATATCTGGTACTACCGAGACCTGTGCTTCTCGGTAACCTCTCCACTGAAAAGGGTCTGGAGGTCATCAGATGTAAAGCTCATACAATTGCTTCTTCCATAGATAATATCTTTTTCGAGATGCACATTTTCAATTCTAACTCTACTGCATGAGTAAAAGCTCCAAAGCCTGATGCAACTGTGATAACTTCTCTCAAAAAAGAAAAAGGTCTAGTAATCTTGAGGCAATACAGCCCTCAAAGATGCTCCTTTCTACTTGATGCCAGAGAGTAATGCAATACTGTTGAAAGTTAGAAGCGCAATTTTAGTAGAAATACTAGGGCAGCAGCAGAAGTTAGGACACACCTAGGAAGCTTCAACTGTTTGAATTATCATTTGCTGGAGTGAGTGATCTCAAAGCAGGAGGCACAGCAGAGGCAGCACATGGCTGATAAGGGACTTTTGTACAGAGAGGGTAGCTGCTCCTCCTCCCCTCTCTTTTCCAGAGATTTTTAACCCAGATTGCAGGACATTTAAGCAATTCAGTTTATAGCACAACTCCTCAGATAACCGGAGACACCGAATGACCTGCAGCACAGAGCATGGAAAACAAGTGAAGAATAATAAAAGACAAGAGACGGTGGGAGGGACAGGGGTGGAGGCAGACACCCCTAAGCTGCCAAAGGATGCGATGCCTGCCCCAAAGTGCTTGCAGTCCAGTCAAGGCCAACTACAGAAGCCAGAGTGCCTCTCGCTTCATGTAACTCAGAAACTTGCCTCAACCAACTATGGAAACAATCATTTCATATGCAGGGAAAACTATACATTGGACAGGCAGATGCCAAGGGCAAGTACCTGCTAAGCTTGAGGTCAGAGGATCCTGAAGAGCCTAGAAGAGTGAGGTAGAAAGACACCTGAGGAATGAAAAGCAGCACTTTTCTGGAGGCACAGTAACAGGGACTGAAGAGATACAATCTTATATTTTTAGGATATTTGCTCTTCCCGTAGCTAAATAGTTCTTTAAACAGCATTTGTGGACTTGTAAAAAGCTTTTCCTCTCTATTTCTAACCTTCCTCTGTTCCCCCAATTCTCCCTCGTGCTCTCTTCCTGTATATCCCTTTCCGCTTCTGTACTCCCCTCACGTGCTCCTGTAGCACGGAGGGCAGAAGTGCTCTGGAACAGCTGTATTTCCTCCTTCCATGCTCCTTCCCCTCGCTGCTCTGGCAGAGGGGAAAGTACACACCAGCTCAGCGTGTTTCACAGCACTATGTGCTGCCAGAGCTGGTCCCTCCACGGCCCTGCTGCCATCCCTCCTGCCTTTACAGAGGGCAGGGCTCCCAAGCAGGGCTCGCTGTGGGGAGTAACACACAGAGGCCAAACAGACTCAGAGGGCGACTACTTTTTCAAACAGTCTCTTTGGCCTTTGCACTGTGCTCCCAAATTGGGCTCGGAGTAGGTAACAGAAGGAACAGTGACAAAAGTAGAAACAGAGTGAAAAAGGGTGTGAAAGAAGAGCAAAACACACTGCCCATCTTCTGAGGGGTCAAGAGAACTGCAGAGAGCTGCTCACTTCAGCCCTCTCCCTGAGGAAGCACTTAGAGAATAAAGGAGCAATATGTATCTCATGTGGGTTGCTAAACAAGCACACTTCGGTGTCACAAACAAATGCTACATCACTCGTGTTTTAAATAAGAAGCCTGAGCAGGGTGCGTGGTAGCAGCAGAAGGACACCTACTCTCACAAACAGGACGCAGTCCTACACTGGAAACGTTCATGAGAAGATGAAGCACAGTCGTTAGAGTAGTAGAGGCAAACAAACAGGCGCATAAGCAACGTGCAGGACTGCTGAAGTTCCCAAACTTTACTCCTTGAAAAGCCCCCCCCAAGAGGCAGCTAGGAGGGCAGAGACACGCTTCCCTCGCCTCCACCATAAGGGCTAACTACAAGGTTCCCCTCCACACAGGGCTGGAAGCACTCGGGGAGGAGGGCAGTGACCCAGACACCCGCGGGGCGAGGGGGCGGAGGCGAGAGGGGAGCGGAGAGAGGCGCCTCTCGAGGCACTAGAGCGGCCCCGGGGCGGGGGAGGGCGATGCCAGCCCCGCGGCTCCGGGAGCAGGAGTAGCGCGTCGCAGACCCGAGACGGAGCGGCCCGGAAGAAAAGAGAGAAAGAGAAGAAGAGGCACGAAGCAAGCCTGGACTCGGCGCCGCCCCAGCCCCCCCCCCCTTACCGCGCTCCGGGTGGGGACGCGGCTGCCGCGGGCGCCGGGACGTGCTGGGCCGGGCGGGTCTTTATAGCGGCAGGAAGCGGCGCGGGGGCCGCACATGCGGAGCGGGACGCGGGCGGGGCCGGCCCCAGGCGGGGCCCCGCACCCCTCCCCTGCCCGCGGCGGCTCCGGAGTTCGCGGGAGGGGGCGGCGGGACTCGAACCGTCGGTAGCGGTCGCGCTGTCAGGGGCTCAGCGGGCTCCCCGCTTAGGCGCCGGCCGCTCCGCTCGCTGCAGCTCCTTGTGCCGCCGGCAGGGGGCGCGAGCCCCAAGGGCTGTGGGTGCGTCCCTTGCCCCCGCCCCGAGGCGCGACTGGGGCGTGGAGCTCGTGGGGCGTTTCGCCTTCCTCACCTGCCTCCGGCGGTGGAGCACAAATATAATTAAACAATGGGAAAGAGGTACTTGCTTTTTGCCTCTTAAGGTTTGCGGTACGCCGAGGTGTTGGAAGGTTAATTACTCCCCTCTACGTGATCCCCCCTCAAAAGCATTTGTGCGAAATACCTCCGTTAGCTCGCGTCGAGATTGCTTTGCCAGGCAAACAGTAGGTTCTGCTTCTTTTTTTCCCCTCTCATTTTGACTAAGTTTACTAGAAACAAAATATCCCTGGTTTTGGGACCAGCGCTGACATCTTGAATGGAAAAATGCCCCAAGTATACGTAACGGAGTAGCTTGCGCAGAGAGGAGCAAGGTTTAAAGGTTGAGAGCTGTGTCCCGAGTGCCTGTTTGAGCTGCTACATTCATACCACATGCTTTTGACTTTGTAGGATTTCACCTTTGGATGTGTTTTGTTTACTCTATGCATGGACACGATCCAGCCCAGAACTCGTGTGACGCTGTTGTATAAAATACATGAATGTTAGAGATGGGTTTCCGGAAGAACTTAAATATGTTCTTGATTTACTTGTAGAAACACATCGTGGCAAGGTCAAACACTGAGTAATTTGTGTGCTGAGCTAGCTTGCTACAGCTTACTTTCATATTTTGACCAGGGGATGACCAGTTGCCAAAGACAGAACCTCATGATGAGACATGCTGTCCTCAGAGCGATGGCATTACTGATTTGCTTTCAATGCAGGGTTTCACACTTTGCCAGGTTTTTTATGTAGGTCGTTTATCTGTTTCTGTGTCTATGGAGTACTTGGAGCACTGCGAGATGGGCACAAAAACAGGTACATTTTTTTTCTCTACTCCCTTCTGACACATGCACACAACCTAGATTAGCCTGGAGGCAAAAATTATGGAGCTCACAAATGGAAAAACTGCGGGTATTCTGTGTTTATTGTCTTTACAGACCTGTACCTCCCTAAAGAGGGTCACAAATCCACATGAGGCTCCTAAGCATGGCACACTGCATTTAGGTCATTGGTTACTTGAAAAGTCACATAGAGGCAAACAACTTCTTCTTGACTAGGCACTGGAGAAATACCATGTGGTGTGTTTATTCCAGTCTCCATATGGGATAAATAACAAACTCTGATACAGATCTGTTTGGCTGTTAGAAGTTGGGAAGGCATGCTGTGGTGGGAGATCTGTGCTGGGATGACAGGAAACAATGTCAGCCTTTGCCAGGAAAGAGTTCTCGCTTTATGGGAAATCCACTGAGTGATCCATCATCATCTCATGGCGGTGACCTAGAAACTGCATTGAATTCTTGTCTGCTGGTCAGTCTGGCTTGTTGCATGGTAACAAGTGAAATTATCCTTATTGTAGATAAACCACCTACAACCATCAGGACTCAGCAGGACTCTTGGAATGAGCATGGAAATGGTTGCTTGCAGGCTGGCTGCTTTCCATGTCTTTGCCAGTCTTTAATTCTTTATTGAGCACTGAAGTTTTGATTGTTTTAGAGAATCTTTTGCAAAGCCATGTGCGATTGTCCTGCCTGTAGTTGGGGGTTGATTTCTAGGAACGGAGAAAGTGCTCCAAAGCTTTGTTAGAAGTGAACATCTGCACAGTAATCTGAGGTGAGCTTGGGAGGCCGTACCAATTTACATTTTTTCAGGAAGAAAAAGAGAGAGGGAGGCAATTAACACCCAGGAGGGTGTTAAAACACCTGAGGGCATAAAGGCTGTACCTGTCTTTGTCTAGCATTAGTTAACATATGAAAATGTGAGATTTTGTGACTGCATCCAAGCACAGCAACCTTCTGAAGTGTCCAAAGTTAAAAGTATTTCTAATGTCCTAAACTATTGGTTACTTTAAAACTGGCATCTTGTGTGCCACCATACTAGAAAACAAAGGGAGGTAATGTGCTTCCTTTCTCCAACAGCAGCACAGTGTTTATACACTCGGGCAGTCCTGTGTTAACACGGACTCTGTTGCCTTACTGTCCCTACCCAACTGTGGTTTGCTTCAGCTGTGGAAAGAGGAACTGCGGAGTCAGCATGATGATGAAACTCTCACGGCTTTCACACCTCTCTGGAGAGATGGCCACAGCAAGGAGGTTGTCAGCAGATTGTACCAAAGAGGAAAAATACAAGGACTGAAATTGTCTTATGGTTGCCTGAAACAATATCCTAGTTTCTTAAAAACGCTCAAATTGAAGAAAACTTCAGTACCAAAGCATGATTTGATGATGAACGGCCACCCCTGGCATACGTGAGCTCATGGTCAACCATTTAGAACTTAGCAAATGTCTTTTTTCTGCTTGTTCTGTTGATCACCTCAACTATGCTTTACAAAGCTGAGATGCAGCTGGCTGAATAGACAAAGCCATCACCTTTACCTCATTTGCCTTGTGACAATGGAGAGCACAAGCTTGTTCTGATTACAGATTCATGCAGAAGCGAAATTGCTCCCTTGGAGCTGGTATAGAGTAACGGACTTTTCAAAATTCACATAAGCCCCTCAGAAGGGTCAGATTTCCTGAAAAGCACAAGTGCCACAGGGGAAAAAGATTTGGGTGTGGCTGCATCTCTGAGAGCAAAATATCCATCCACAGGAGAAAGTAGCTGAAGGGCAGCTAAAGGGATGGGAAAGGGCAAGTTAATTACCAAATTATTTAAAACTTGAAAAGAGAATCAGACTGAAGAGGATAGAGATGTTCCAGAGAGCTATTTCTATCACTAGTGTGTTATCAATGAGCTCAAGTGAGCAGCTTTAATAGCAAGATGGCAGTTAAAAAGGGGACAAGTTAACTGATTGGAGTGTCATTACTGTCAAAGTGACACCTTCACACCCAGATGCTCCTGGTCTGCCTTCATTTAAATGAGGTCTGTTTACTTCATCACCTGTTTCATATTCTGCTTATAATGATAATTGTTAGTCAAAGCTCAGTGCCAAAATTTGCCTATTGAAGGCCATGAGGCAGCAGAGGTGCATGTGTGGGTTGCAAGAGTATTATCCGGGACCAGCTCCCTGGGGATGCTGGTGCTACCTGTGTAGACAGAGAGGAGAGTTTCATGATATAATTGCAGGGAAAGACTACAGTGCTGGAAATGAGAAATCATTAGACAAGAGGTACTTACACACTGACAGCAAATTGGCTTTGACAGTGACTTAGACAGCATATTTACAACCTCCAAAGCTACTGTTTTAGCAGGTGTACAGATGTGCTGACATATTAAAAGGACAGTAGCAGATGAGAAGAAATAGTTTGTGTGTAGGTAAGAGTAATTTCTTTCAGCAGATGGATACTGGTAACAGGGGATGTTAGTTGTATGTAGGAAAAATGCATCACAAACGTGAGGTAGGAAGAGAGAATAAAGAAGACTGAACAGTCTGAGTATCCAAAGCAAAGCAAAAAAAAGATGCAGATGAACTGTCTTCTGAAATGTGCTTGTTGATATTTGGAGGACCATCTGTTTGGAGAGTCAGAGTACAATGCCTGGATTCTGCAGCCTAAGAAGGGAAGTTGTTAGCATTTATTTTTGCCTGGTGTCAAATCTTTTGAGACGTGAGTCTCAAGTCTCATCAAGTCTCAAGAGTGATAGGAAGGCAGATTTGCTGTGCCAGTAAGATAGATCAGACTATCACAAATAAAAAAAAAAATCAAATAAATATTTTCAAAACTTTTTCTGAGGAAGTAGAAGGAAAACACTGCAACATGGTACCTAATTGTGTATGAAGAGAGCTGGAAAAGTGAGCTGACAGGTATGTATCTGTCCACACACACACACAGAGGCACACAAATAGGTGGAATTTAAAAGCTGAGACCCAGATCTGCCTTGAGGAAGCTAGGGAAGCTGAACAAAGATACTGTGGGTGCTCACCACGAATCTTGTTACTTCATGTTTATTTTTAATGCTAAGATTCAACCATATGCTTCTCTAAGAGGATTATTCTGGCAGTTTTAGTGCCAATCACAGTCTCCCAAATTAAGTCCCAGGCACTGATGTGCTGCAGCTTAGCTCATTGTGAACCAGAGAACTGCGTGATTCCAAGGGCTGAGAGCTGAGAACTTACATTGAAGATAAACAGAGATGCAGCAAGCACTTCATCTCTCAGCAGCGACGTTGCACAGCATACATCATTTACAGGGTTAATGATCATCCAGGGAGGCAAAGATTACCATCATCTAAACTGTTAGAGCTGAGCGAAGTGTTACAAGTGATTGATTGCCCCAGACAAAGCTTTGCTTAGGGCTGCAGCTCACCAAAACTTGTCCAGCAAACACTATGCAATGCTGGAAAAGTGCCTGATTTTCTCTATAGAGCATTTAAAATGCCTGTCTTCTGCAGATATGACACACTCCTGTACAGCATAGCATAATACAAATTATTTTATTAAACTCACAGCAAGTTATTTACAGCTGTTAGTAAAATAGTCCTATTGGCTTGGACAACCAGCTGGGAAAGATGACTTGTATCAGTTGTCCCACCTCTCCTTATTTATTTTTGAGAAAAACGGGCAGTACTCCTAGTATTTCTGCTCTGTTTTACTGAAACACATATAGTTTTGTTGCTTACGTTGACTATTTACTGAAACCCAGAGGTCTGTGGCGAAAAGCAGTACTACTTTGTTTTAACCACTAGAGTGAGCTGCTGACCAACATTTGAATGAAACCTGGGAAATTATTTGTGTTGCTTAGAGTAGGATGTGTCCTGTCATTTTGTCATGCATAAGCAAAACTGAGATCAACGCTTTTCCTGGGAATGATCTTTGTAGTACTGTGTCTGACTTCAATGCTGATGTTCTGTTTCAGCAGCAGAGGAGACAGTTTTCAGGGAACAGAGAGGACCACGTTTAAGATGTCATACTGAGTACCCCTACATTTGAAATTTCCCCCCACATTAGCCAAAACGGAGAGTGGAAACCAGTCTTCCTGGAGCAGAGCAGGCTGAGCACAGAGGTTATCTTAGGTATACCATCCTTTCATCTCTGGCTTAAACTTCTCACTTCGAGTACATTTGCAGAATGGCTTGTTGACAACTGAAAATCTTCAGCATTAATGCATAGTAAACGTGGGGCTTCTTTTAATAAGTACTAGCAGGTAAATATAAGGGAGCAGCAGGCCTCAGGGGGGTGTCTGATGGTCACAGATTATGGTTTGATGATTAAACAGGGCAAAAAAAAATTCCTCTCCCCTTTCCTTAGGACTTAATAGCAAATAATGCCCATGGGACCCAGCTAGTTGAGACCAGATCCTTCCTACAGTAGGGAACATTCCCTCCCATTTTTGTGCGTGAAAATCAAGTGCTTAAGCATGGAGTTTGAGATATTTCTGCTGGTTACGGCTAGGGTTACAAGAGGAGTCATTTGTGATTCTGCCAATACAAAAACCACAGAGCAGATATTGAAACCAGCTTGAATGCTAAAGTTGGATACAGATTTACAGCTCAGCTAAAGCTTATTATGCTGCTATTGATTTCACGGGAATTGTAGCTGTGGGTTATAAAGTCAGACAGTCTTATTAATGCATTAACATTTTTAATACATGGTGAATGGGTCAAAACCTGGTTGGCAGCCTTCAGTATACCAAGTGTTTCTTTTTGGCCATGAAATGCCATGAAGCAGCAGCTCAGAAGTGCTAAGTATGGAGCCGTCCATTTTATTATCCCTGCTCTTGCCCAGCAGGAACAGATTCCTGTCTGTGAAACTTTGGGAGGCTGGCCAGGTTTTGATGGTTAAGATGCTTTCAGATGCTGACCAGGGTAGCAAATAGTTTCCAGTTGATGTTCATCCTTGCTGATTTAATTCAATAAGGCGACCAGCAAATACAGCTAATGTTCCTATAATACAAACTAGCATAAATATGCCAAGAAGAACATGATCAAGCACCATTGCAACAAACTTCCACTCTTCTGCAGCCTGGGAAAGAAACAAAGGAGATGGTAAAATCTCTGCAGAGGCACTTTTGTTCTGAGCATTCTTATAATTTACTGTCTTGAACAACCGAAAGACTCTTTCTTAAGTTCCAATATTATTGTGCAAAAAGCAGATCAGTGCTTGAGAAAGCTTAAGCTACCTGCACATGCAGGTTTCAAGACTAAAAAACCCTGGTAATGTGGTGAAAGATTTAATTTGAAATACTGTTGAAAAGCTTAATTTCTAGTAAAATGGTAGCTTTTGAAAGAGTTTAAAACTTTGAAAGCAAAACACTTAGTTTGACCCAACTGGCTTCTATTTTTCTATAGCTTTTTCTTTTCTTGGGACACCTGAGCAATTGGCATTAATTTAGGCCTAGTTTCTGCTTTCCATGCTTAGTTATCCTCTAAGGTATGGGAAAACTCTCTCAGTATTCCCCTTCAGCCTTTTTCCAGTTGTAAGATACCATGAACCACTTGATCTGCGACTGTGTTTTCACTAGCTGCTTTTGTGGGAATCCAGGACTGTAAAATGGAGCAGAGTGTGAGGTGATAAGTGCGGCAAGTCAGGATTTTCACCCTGTATCTCTGCCTTATGGAGTGACTCATACTGGCCTAGGGCACTCTCTACTTCTGCATTGGTAGCCCCACGAGTAGGAGAGGCTGTTATAAATTATCTAGAGGACAGTAATAATCAATACTGTTTTGAGGTAGTGCATAAGTGCATGCCATGAAGTGGCAGCCTTCAGAAGCCACACCTTCAGTTTATTTGGGGAACTTGTCTTCTGAACCTGCCTGGAAGTGGTATCAGTGGTGCCCAGATGACACAAGCAGCTGGGCTCCACTTCCGAAGGGAACACCTGCTGGTAACCTGAAGACCCTCCTTGTAAGCCGAGGAGGAAGTGAAGCCCAGAGAAGTGCTGAAGCCATGCCAGCCCTGCTGAAGGTAATGCTTTATCTGCAGAAAGGCATAGGAGTCTAGGGGAAGATGAGACTACAGCCAGAGCCGTTCCACATGCTCCAGGAATTTAGTCACAGGAACAAACACCATGGTGTAAATCCTGTCTATGGGAAGGAGGCGCCTCTTTTGCCAGAGCATGGGCCAAATTATTGTCTTGGAGAACTCTTGCTCCAGGCTAGCCTTCCGCTCAGCAGGTAAAGTCTATCATAATTTAGAAAGGTGGAGTACTGGGGCTGAACTACCCATGCAAAAGATGTGTGGGTTATGATAACTAAAATAAAAGAAGGGGTTAATTGTAATGGCTATGCTAGAAAAGGCAGAGCTACGTTTTCCTGGGGAATACTGCCATGTGCGACTCTACATGCATTTATCCTTCCTTTGGCTGGCAGTGTGGAAAAAGTCAGTAATCAGAGTAGCTTATGACATGCTTCACTTGCAGAGACTACTTGTGGCATTCAGGAATAAACAAAAAACTTATGAAAACTGACATTATAATTTTGAGTGACATTTAACTCTTCTCAGATAAAACTATTAGCCTTTTGGAACTTGGCTTGCTTCCTGGCTTTTGAAAGTGACAGAAGCCTGCTTACTGCAGGGGGAAGATGCCTTAGCAGGAGACAGGAGGAACATGTTTTGGAACTTACTTGCAGTTCTCACAACTGCTTTGCTGCTCACAGGTCTTCCATCTCAATGGCTTGACATACCACATCTAGAAAACCTTAGCACTGTGCTTCTTTGCCCCTTTTCTTTTTCTGGGGCCAAGATTCAGTTGCCATCTGCAACAACTATCTGTCGTTCCTTGTTCACTGCACCAAGGGGAAAAGATTGTCCCCTGCTAAAGCCAAACCAGAGCTTGGAGTGTTTTTGTGAGGTGGGGATATTTTGTCAAAAAAAACAAGCTGTAGTAATTTGAAAGCAAAAAATGAATCATGCACAAAAAATGCCTTACATTACTAGCTTCTTGGTCTGATTTCATTGTTTCCGCAATGTATTTGATTCCCTCTATAGCATTTTTCACATCTGGATTTTTGGTAAGCGGGGAGTAGAAGTTGACAGGCACAGATCCTGGCTTCCCAGAAATTTCAGAAATATCAATATCTTCTGCAAAAATATTTTTGTCTTGTTTATCCCTGGATGGTCGTTTCATTGTAGAGAAAAACATGATGTTTGGGATTGTGTCAATAAAGATCTGAAAACAAAGAGGGAGAAGATGACAGTTGCTAGTCTGCGGGGCTGTGTTACAGATGCAGCTGTGTTCTGAACAAAGGCAGGCCTCTCCAGTCCTAAATTGCTTCCTGCGCTGTATCAGCTGCAGATTCCCTCTTAGAGTATGTCACAGCCCAGCCAACACTGGGGCTTTTGTCGGCCTCATGTCCTGTGGCAGACAAAGTCATCCGCAGGACTGTCACACATCTTCTGGAAACCATTTCCCCTTCCATGTAGCAAACATCTCTATATAAAGGGGAGTACGACATTCTTGATCTAATATGTCAACTAGTGTGAGCTGACAGAGCTCTTTCTACCTCATCTAATTTGGAACACATTGCTTACAAATCTGGCTTGAAGAATGGACTACAAAGGATCTCCTTTGGCTATTTATGTTTGACTTTGCTATCACAAATGTTTATAATACATGCATATAAGGTTTACAATAATTTCCTTTGCAGTAACAGAGGCTTGTTGCCAAAGCAATTTTAAGGACATGGAGTGTTTGCCTTTTGAAATTTCCCTTCTGCAGGGACTGTTTGTGCTGCAGACTGAATCTGATTTAAGCTGTAGCCTTAAAACTATAACTAGGAATACAGAGAACAGTCTCCTACTTAGGTCATGGTTTAATATGAACCCAGAATAGCTTAAAAAAGGCAAGAATAAATGAATGGATTCTCTCTGATACCATTACCTGGCAAAGAACTTGTAATGACAAACATTCAATTTTTTTCTACATCTTGTAGCTACCATTTAGAGATCTTCTTACTTCCCAAGGGCTGTAAAGCAACTGTATTTACTGGGAAAGTACAGAGAAGATCATAGCTTTTCCTGAACTGCCTCTTGCAAAATGGGATGCTGAACACAAGTATCCCCAATGGCCTTTGTGCTCTGCACTTACAAAGGCTGGCAAACTTGGCCACCGGCTGGCAACAGCACTTTGCAGTCAGATGGAGAATTAGACCAGAAAACATAATTTGAGCCCAGCTGGACATTTTCTTTTCCCTGTACCTTCAGCTGCTTGTGTTTTGCTGCATCTGTTCCCTACAAGAATAAACCAGTGGACAATTTTGTTAGGAAAACGAGCCCTTTAGCAGTCTTGCTAAGTAGTAAACACAGCGAAGTAGTAAACTCTGGCTCTTGTGCCCAGAGAGATTTAACATGATGCATTTGCTTCCCCAATTCTTGTTGACTTTTATTAGAAAACCTGCCAATAAAATATGGAGTGCTCAGTGGAAATCAGGAAACATGCAAAGCCATAGAGCTCACCTTCCTGACCCAGTGTGGCATGGTGTGAGTGCTTGGGGAGCGGTGGTGGGTGTTGATGACGATGACTGTGATAATGATTGAAGCGATGACAAACACCATTGTAAACAACATATATTTGCCTATCAGAGGTACTGCGCTGGAGGTGGAGGGAATCAGCTCCACAATGACCAGGAGGAACACAGTCAAAGACAGCAGGACAGAGATGCTGAGAGTCATTTTCTCACCTGCAACCCAGAAAAAAAACCCAACAAAACCCCAAACCAAATCATTGTTGCTTCTATCATTCATCCCAGAGAGTATTTCAGCTAGGATGTGGCTAATGGTTATTCTCACAAGCTCACGTGTGTGCCTCTGGAGTGCTAACATCTCTCCTAACATGCAAAGAGATAACTAAACTGGCCAGACCTGAGAGCCTACTATAGCATCAGCTCCAGGTTAAAATGAGAATCACTAGGCTGAGGTATGGGTGATGGAGATGGAGAGCTTACTTGCCAGGAGCACTTCATGGGCTGTGCATTTTGAAAGACGAAGTATATGAACCTGACTAATGCTTGCTGCACAGCCTCCTGGGGGTTCACTTGCCTTACTCTCTGGCAGGCTCATGCTGGGCTGAGTGGGCAGAAAAAAAATCACATCTGACACCAGAGGTCAGTTGCTATTTGAGATCTTCCAGTATGTAGGATGTCAAAACTGAACCACAAAACATGATTCATGCATTTTTTTTTTCTATCCAGTTCAACTATCTATAAAGTTTTCCACTGGAAAATATTACATCAAGTGTTTCATAGAAAGGCCTTAATGAAATTAAGCAGTATAAAAAGCTGACACAAGGTAAAAGGAATGAAGCAAAGGAAATGGTTGCAGGCAAGAGCTGCTCAAGGATAAAGGAGACAAGAACAGGCTAGGATTACTCTTTTTGTCTCACAAGGTGATCTGTGTGAACAGACAACAAACTATTTGCTCTAACATGGTGCAGAAGGCCTCAGTCAGCTGTTTGTGTTCTCACTTACTGTGTCATATACTAACATACTGACTACCTACCTATGGCAAACCACAAAAATCAACTCGATAAAACTGTGTTTTGTGAATTTAACTGGATAGGTAATCAGTGAATTTTATGTGAAGTCAGCCCAATTCATTCATGTAAATAGTTTTGGCTTTCAGTGCTTACCTTTTATTTGCACAATGTTTAGGACTATTATCTTGAGCTGAAGTGCCCAGTTTTACTAAGCACTGCCCTTCAAGATGACTGGTAATTTAAAATATTCAGAATTTCACAGAAACTTATCAGAAGAACGAATTCTGTAGCAGTAGAATGAATAAATTTAAGTACCTGAGTCTGTGGGTAGGTAAAAAACGAATCCAGTTAAAAAGGAGAAGAGCAGGCAGGGAATGATGACATTCATGATGAAGTAGAGAGGCAGGCGCTGCATGAGGAAGTGGTAGGTAATATCCAGGTATGGGGTGTCAGGGCAGCAAGCGTAGTAAACCCAATGCTTCCAGCCACGATAGTCCTTCATCACCCACTCTCCACTCTCCATAAAGTTACTCAGATCTGGACGGTCGCTCTCCTGTCAGAAAAAACCCAAACAAACAAACAAAAAACCCCCCAGATTCTTAGCATTAGTTGCTCTGAACAAAATCAAAACTTAACAGTTGCTCAGGAACAGGATTCCCAATGAGGCACTTCATGCATTTTTGTGAGCAAACTACTCTTGCCTGTGTTCTGTGTCTTAGAATATCATCCTTGACACAGCATTCAACTAAATATTTACAGAAACTGTCAAGGATAGCAGACTAAAGAGATTAAATATTTACAGATGGGAGACATACCTGAGAGGACAGGGAAAGAGTCCTTGGAAATGGGAAGCCATGAACAGAGTTAGAACACCCCTCAAAAAAATAAGAAAACAAACAAAAGCAGAACAGAACACCATAAGGAGTGCTGTGAAGCTGTTAGGGAATAAATGGGTCGGAGGCTGTTTAGGCACAGGAATTATGCATACACAGAAATTTAGCAGCCAAATTAGGAAATTCTGTGCTAGATCTACAAAGAGTGCTTTTATATTTTACAGGTAGTGCCTGCTTGTTTTGCAGCTGAAACAAGGTTATGTCCCACCCTAAGATTGAAATTTCCCTAAAAATATATCCAGATCTTTACTGCTTTTCACAATTACAAACTCCTTGCTTACCGGGTTAATAACAACCATTGTGCCATCATATGTCCAAGTTCCCAACTTCATACTGCAATTCTGCTGGTCAAATGGGAAGTATGTAACTATAATTTCACAGTAACTTTTAAAAATAGCTGGTGGCGTCCAGGTGATCAGGCCTGTGTGCTCCAGAAGCACTTTGGTGTATTTAACAATGGCAAAATCACCATCTGCACTGCAAAAGGAACAAGGACATTAACAGCAATATGGGCAGCATAATTAACATAGTCACAAAAGGATTCCTCTGGATGTGGATCATCTGGTACCCCCAGTGCCATTGCGCCTGCTTCTGGAGAAGCTTGCTCTGAGACAGCTACCCACTGGCCCAGATGTTGTGGGAAATCAACCCCATTGTAGTGGTGCCATTGGGGCAGAGCTACCCCTCCCTCCCCAGGCAGCTAGAACCCCTTACTTGTTGTAAAGAACAAGGTCTGGCCGCCAGATATCATCTGAGGGGATGCGGATTTTTTTCACGCCACCATAGTCGTCTGGATTCCACTTCAGGTTGACGTCTATCCATTGCTAAAGAGGGAGCATTTCAGCCATTGAGATCCTCTTCTAGCACTTCTGGGGTTAGTTTTGGCATGTCCTAGAGACATGCATCTCCCTTGCTTTAGGACATGCAACTAAGCATAAACATATGCTGATGGGACTCCCAGCTACTTTTTTACCTTAGCTTACATTTAGGTTGGAGAAGCTTATAAAAATATATAGAAAAGATAAATATACTAGAAGTCTACTGTTTGAAACACAAAGCAAAATGCCTTTCTTAAGGCTCTTAGTGTCTAGCACAGTCTGTTGAAATCCCATAAAGAAGAAATTCTCTGCTAGCTGACCTGCTTGCCCCTGAAAGTGTAACAGAGTAGTTCATTCCTATCTGTGTCCAGCACATTTGTTTTACTTAGATGGAATACTTAACAACATTTAGAGTTACCTGTTTCAGGCGTACGTTGGTTGTCACAATCTGATTTACTTCATCCTTTGGAAAAAAAAAGGTAAAGAAAAGAAGGCAGAAGCAGCAAACATCAGGATTGAAGGAGAAAAAGTACTCCCTTATCAAAATGACACTGTTTGACACTATCATGTAAGCCAGCAGTTCAACGTGAACCACACATTCATACCATACCACGCTAATAAGCTGAATGAGCTGCAGCCCAACGGTGACAACGACAGCATCCCGATGGTCCTCCACTGGGCGCAACACCTTGTTATAGTCCTTGAACAAGTCCTCAACAAGGCGACTCTCATCTTCATAGCACAGGGCCAGCCCAGCTATAGAACAGCAGGGATGGCATCAGGGACAGGGAAAAGGCTACAGCACTCAGTTCAAGGTAGGCATGAAGGAAATACTGTCAACAGCAAGCAGCCAGTTTTGAGTTAACACTGAGTCCTCTATATGACTCCTCATTTCAGGTATGCATTATGTGCATTACGAACACTATTAGAAGGGGTAACCACCCGTCTGATCTGAAGGTCACTTTAAGATTAAGGCAATGACAGCCTCCAAATGGGGAATGAACAAAATCAAACAGCCATGATGGTGGACATCAGTCTGAGCATTAGGAGTCTCCTCCAGGCTCTCCCAGCCTGCAGATAAGCTTATGTGCAATATTTGTGGACGACTAAGTCCAGAAAATACACATAATCAGGAATTTCTAATACTGTCTTCTCTACCTTCAGTTCCATGGACTTGCACGTAACAGTAACGTTAAAGGACAAGGCCAAGCACAACAGGCATTGAGGTGAAAGCACCATCCAGACTCCTTGCACCTGGAGCCTAACGAGAACAAGAGCTCCTCTCCATGATGGGAGTTGCTCAGGTTGTGTTCATGGTTGGAGAGAAGGAAACCATTAAGCAAGAGTTATCACATTTCCCTCTCCTAGCAGAAGGTCTCAATCTGTTCTTGAAGAGCTCTGCCCATAGACCACTCAACATGTCTCGGCAGCTCTGCCCAAAAAAAACCCTTATAAGAAGAGCATCACAAGTCAGAATGGCAGTTAGCAGATTTGTTTCAGTGCAGGTTTAGCAGTTCATGTGCGTAGAATTATACTCCCAAGCGATGAGGACTCAGATTCCCACCTCAGAAAAACAGATAAACCCCATTTCCAGATAGCTTGTTGCAGAACAAGTAGGCACATCATGTGCTCAGATCATACTCACTTCACTGTTTCAGAGCAGTAAAGCAAATGGAAGAGGGGCTTGTGGAACAGAACAGCTCAGCCTCACAGCAAGCATTTTGGCAGGTCCCATCCTTGCCTTTGCTTCTCTTAGTTTGAATCCTGGGCCATTGAAGTCAACAGGAATTTTGCTGCTGACTCCAACCCAAGCCAGGATTTCCCCTTGTTTCCTAACTTACTTTTCATCAGCTCCTTTTATATAGTTGAACTGAGATGCCTAGGATTCTGTCTTGGCCTTGTCCTATCATGAGATACTTGGATGCCATTGAGAAAAGTTGTCTGCTGCAGACAAGCACTGCTTGCTTCCCCTGCCAGCAGGCTGGGCTGGAGTGGGCAGGAGTCATCCTTTCAATTTTTAAGTGAAGATCATAACATCATAGCTAAGTAAAGTTCTTTGCTATGCTTTATTAATCCAATTAAAATCCTTCACCTTGCTACCTTCTGATGTAGCTTGGTAGGAATTTAGTATGCTGTTTGAATTTGAAGAAAAGTTTTTGGGATCACAGGATATTTATTCTTTTAAGGGCTAGTTAATTTTTAAGAATTATCCTGATACAACACATGTAGCTGCAAATCAATTCTACTTCCTTGACAACAGTCCCACAACATAATGAAATTTCTCTTAATGAATTTTTACATTTCAAGCCATGTTTTCTAGATCCTTTTGCACATTTTTGAAATACACGTAGCACCAGAATGAATAGGAGCATGGCAAAAAGATGACAGCAAGAAAAGGCATTAAGCCCCAAAATTCCCCATTTCAAAATAGCTTGTGTCTGAAATTACAAATATCAGAGCTGTTACCAATGCACCCCAAAGCTCTCATTTAAATGATTTGCTGTGTGCGTAAAACCTTATCAACAGGACAAACAGTTCCTAGAACAGACATTTGCTCATATGGATGTATACGCAAAGCCCTGGTCCTGCACACTCAGGTATGAGAAAACCCCCATGCAAGGCAATGGCTGGAACATCTTTACCTGTGCAGACGAGGAGGAGTACATGATAGACCTTCATCATCCCGACTTCTTGCTGCACAGTCATACAAATGGAAGCACACAAAAAGCGCCTTTAAGGTCACTTCAAAGGAGGGCTGTGCTGCCTCCTGCCACGGCGCTGGTGAAATATAACCATCGAGGTATTGATTTACAGCACCTGTTTTTGGGAATGACAGCTGAGGGCCACTGAACTGCCTGGTTAGAAATGGGATCACAATGTGTTTCACTAGTCAAGTATCTTCTGCAGTTTACAAAAGGTCATTTTTTTCTAATTGGTAATGTGATCTGTGACATAGTAAACAGCTAAATATGCAAATATTTATAAGAAGGAATTATTTGTAGTGTAACTGAGTATCTCAGTGAGATCTCAGAAACTTTCAAGCTGGAGATCCAAAGCTATGCATCACCTTTTGTAAACAGAGCAATTTGCTGGATTTGGGATTTTGTTTCTCTGAGGGAAAACAGATGACAGTCATTCATTCGTGATGCACCCTCACCAGTGTACAGACCGTGCTGGGATGAGACTGTTCCCCTTTGCTTTACAGATGGATGAGGAATCTTTGAAGAAGTGAAGAAATCTGTTTGAGAGAGATCCATCTGCTTAAATCTATTGGGATTTTCAGAAGGCATTTGGTAGAGCTTCCCCACACCTTGAAAACTGTTAACTAATCTACTAAGTAACTTGAAGTAAGAGGGTAAAACCCTCCCAAAAATATCTATAGACTTACTGAATTTTGAAAGGTAAATGGTAGGAATACAATTGGTTTTTATAGCAGGGCAGATCCAGTGGATTCCTGCAGGGTATGCTAGTGTTTGCTCATTATTGTCATAAATCACCTGGAAAAGTGGTGGAAGTGCGGTGTTTGATAAGAATGCTCAGTTATTCAGGCTATTCATATATATATATCTATATTATATATATACACATCTATATTATATATAGATATACATATACAGAATCATAGAAAAACCAGGTTGGAAGAGACCCACCAGATCATTGAGTCCAACCATTCCTATCAAACGCTAAACCATGACCTTCAGCATTTTGTCCACCCATGCCTTAAACACCTCCAGGGAAGGTGAATCAACCACCTCCCTGGGCAGCCTCTGCCAGTGCCCAATGACCCTCTCTGTGAAAAAGTTTTTCCTAATGTCTAGCCTAAATCTCCCCTGGTGGCACTTGAGGCCATTTCCTCTTGTCCTGTCCCCTGTAGGTATAGAGAGCAATGAGGTCTCCCCTCAGCCTCCTCTTCTCCAGGCTAAACAACCCCAGCTCTCTCAGCCATGCCTCATAAGGCCTTTTCTCCACCCCCTTCACCAGCTTCATTGCTCTTCTCTGAGCCTCAACATCCTTCTTGTGGTGAGGGGCCCAGAACTGCACACAGGATTCAAGGAGCGGTCTCACCAGTGCTGAATACAGAGGGAGAATAACCTCCCTGGACCTGCTGGTCACACTGTTTCTGATACAAGCGAAGATGCCATTGGCCTTCTTGGCCACCTGGGAACACTGTTGGCTCATGTTCAGTCGCTGTCAACCAACACCCCCAGGTCCCTCTCTTCCTGGCAGCTTTCTAGGCAGACTTCTAGTCTGTAGCACTGCTTGGGGTTGTTGTGCCCCAAGTGCAGGACCTGGCATTTGGCCTTGTTACACCTCATGCCACTGGACTCTGCCCAGCAGTCCAGCCTGTTCAGATCCCTTTACAGAGCCTCCTTACCCTCCAGCAGATTGACACTTCCACCCAGCTTAGTGTCATCTGCAAACTTGCTAAGGGTACCCTCAATGCCTTCATCCAGGTCATTGATGAAGACATTGAATAGGGCTGGACCCAGCACTGAGCCCTGGGGAACCCCACTTGTAACTGACCTCCAGCTGGATTTAACACCATTTACCACCACTCTCTGGGCCTGGCCATCCATCCAGTTCTCTACCCAGGAGAGTGTGCGCCTGTCCAGTCCAGCGGCTGATGGTTTCCATAGCAGAATGCTGTGAGAAACTGTGTCAAAGGCTTTGCTGAAGTCCAGGAAGATACATCCACAGCCTTTACCTCCTCCAGCAGCCAAATCACTTTGTCATAGAAGGTGATCAGGTTAGTTTGGCAAGACCTGCCTTTTGTGAACCCATGTTGACTGGGCCTGATCACTCGGTTCTCTTGCATGTACTTCATGATAGCACTCAAGATCACCTGTTTCATGACTTTCCCTGGCACTGAGGTCAGACTGACAGGCCTGTAGTTCCCTGGATCCTCCCTGTGACCCTTCTTGTAGATGGGCACAACATCAGCCAGCCTCCAGTCCAGTGGAACTTCCCCAGTCTTCCAGGACTGCTGGAAGATGATGGAAAAGGGTTGGCCAGTACTTCCACCAGCTCCCTCAATACCCTTGGGTGAATCCTGTCTGGCCCCATAGACTTGTGGGTGTCTAGTTGGGCAAGCAAGGCTCTGACCACCTCCTCTTGGACCATGGGAGCCTCATTTTGCTCCTCTAGTTCTGGGGTTTGTACACAGAGGGAACAACTTTCTTTACAATTAAAGACTAAGGCAAAGAAGGCATTAAGTACCTCAGCCTTTTCCTCATCCCCTGTCACTGTTGTTCCCTCTGTGTCCAAAAGGGACTGTATGGTCTCCCTAGCTCTCCTTTTATTATTTATGTATTTATAGAAAGACTTTTTGTTATCTTTTTAACGACTTAGCCAATCTGATCTCTAGTTGAGCCTTAGCCCTTCTGATTTTTTCTCTACACAATCTCACTTCCCTCCTGTAGTCTACCCAAGAAACCTGTCCGCTCTTCCAGAGTCCATAAACATTTCTCTTCTTTTTACTATCACTCAAGATCACTCTGCTCAACCAAGCTGTTTTTTACCCCTGCTGGCTTTTTTTCCAGAACATGGGGATGGCTTTCTCCTGAGCTGCTAAGATCTCCTTTTTGAAGAGCTCCCAGCCCGCATGGGCTCCCTTGCCCTTAAGTACTATCTCCCATGAGACTTTGCCAACCAACCTTCTGAAGAGTTCATAGTCTGCCCTCTGGAAATTTAATGCAACTGTCCTGCTTAGCACCCTCTTCACTTCACCTAGAACAGAAAACCCTATCATCTTGTGATCACTTAGTCCCAGGTGTCCTCCTACTGCCACATCCCCCACAAGGCCTTCTCTGTTGACAAACAGCAGGTCCAGGAGGGCACCTTCCCTCGTTTGCTCATTCACCAGCTGCGCAAGGAAATTGTCTTCCACACACTCCAGGAGCCTCCTAGACTGCTTTCTTTCTGCTTTATTGTACTTCCAGCAGATATTAGGAAGATTGAAGTATCCCACAAGAATGAGAGGCATTGATTTGGAGATTAACCACAGCTGTTTATAGAAGAGCTCATCAGCTGCTTCTCCTTGGCTGGGTGGTCTGTAACAGACTCCAGTCACAAAATCTACCTTCTTATGGGCTCCTCTGATTTTAACCCACAGGCACTTAATCTCCTCATCACCACAATCCATCTCAATGGTGTTCAAGTCCTCTCCTACCACGAGGGCTACCCTGCCTCCTCTCCTACCTTTCCTATCCCACCTGAAAAGTTTATACCCCACCATACCTGTACTCCAGTTATATGAGTCATCCCACCACGTTTCTGTGATGGCAATGACATCATAGGCTCCTTGCCTATCTGTTTATATATGATATAGATACGTGTGTGTGTGTATATGTATAAATATGATGACCTCCTCTGAACTCACCATATCGCTCAGGGACAAAATCTTGAGACAAATAGTTCTGTGAAGTGCTCAGCAGCATGAGGGAAGCAAGTCCATCTGTTCCTAGGAAAGGAGATGAAGTAAACAGGAAAGATGCCACTATAAATCCATGGTGTCCAGAGTGCTCTTTGCAGTTCTGATCATCTGATTTCAAAAAGTAGACTTGGAAAAGGCCCATGAAAAAGTGACAACAACATCCACAGTACAAACTGGCTTCTATACCTGGAACAGATAGATAGTATGAATGTTCAGTCTGGAAGAGAAGCCAGAGAGAGAAAGAGTTTTTGTTGGGTCTGTAAAATCCCAAACATTCTGGTGAAGTCAGATTTGGATTCATTTGCTGTTCCAGTACAAAAACGTAGAGGGCATCAAGGGAGACTTAGAGTTGGCAGGTTTAACCAAGAAACTCCTTCATGCAGCACGGTTAAAGCAGAACTCAACGCCACAGGAGCGTCTGGTTGTCAGAAGTTTGTGTATATTCAGAAAAACTAGTTGATAAATTAATTTAATGCTATTAAATAATAAAAAAAACCTCCAACAAACCCCAAGAAGTCTGTCACAGAAGTCCCAGAGTCACAGGAGCCTGGTTTAGTATTCTGAGGCAATACTGGCTAATGCTCAAGCTCTTCTTGTGCTTACCCCTGGGCACCTGCTGTCTGGAGACAGAAAACTGCACTAGGTGGCTTACCACGACCATTCTTACATGCTGCTCCAAATGCCCTTCTACAGAAAACATTTCCCACAAAAACCCTTCTTAGCTTTGCCTTTGGGTGATACCAGATGTATTTTCTATTTCTTCTGGATACCTTTTGTGCAGTCTGCCAGCTGGTTTGGGGTTTCACACTAGATGCCTTTACTATTAATGGATTTTTTTAAAAAAATCACTCCCTCTCACCTACCCCCTCCACTAACTCAACATGCAGCCTCTGCATTTACATTTATCTCCCAGTAAAATCTCTCCATCTACCTAACTCTGGCCCTGGCCTGTGCCTTGGCCAGCAGCTCCCATTGTTGCAGTTATTTTATTTCAAACAAACTGCTGGTTGCTTCCAACCTTTATCCCAGGCCAGGCAGCTGCTGTGCTCAGAGGAGATACAATTGCGCACAGGCATCGCAGGAACGCTGACAATGCCCCTCCGGATCCTCTTGGAGTCTCTCAAAGCATTTCTGCCAACCCAAGCCCAGACTGACAGGTTAACTTCTAAACAGATGGAGGAGAGTGTTACAATGCTCTTTGGTAACACGAATTCCTGTCCTCCCACAAATTAATAATAATAAAAAAGGGTCTAGCTGCTTGGAATTTGCAGGCTGTAGAATCTATTGGAGCCCCAGAAATGCTGCAGCCTTAAAGGTGGGTGATTTTCTTCTAGCTGGGCTGGGAGCAGCCCCCTGACCTGGGAGCCAGCTCCACCTCACTGACTGGGAGGCAGAGCTCCTGCTGGAAGAGGCAACAGCAGCTATTTGCAGAAGAGCTTTGGGGAGTGACAGCCTGGCAGCAGGGAATGTTCACTGGCAGAAACACAAGACTATTTCTCTGTCAAAAAGTCAAGGTGACCTGAGCTCCTGTGGTTAAATATGGACAGGGAAGTGAATGCTACTTTTTGTTAACTGGGGAATGTGACCAGTAGTGACCGAAGTGAAGAAGCAAGAGGAAGGTACAAGCTATATTGAGTATCTGAATTTGATCTGTTGTTAAGAAGGTGGGTTTTGGGTTTTGCTTTGCTTTTTTGCCTTCAGAGTATTCAGAGATTTTTTTTAACGTATGTTCTGTTCTCACACAGAAATTCTCTTTTCATGCCTATCTCAACTCCAAAGTTTCTGGCCTGGTTTGTGAGGTCCCCTCTAGACCTCAGATGAATCTACTTCCCACCATGATAATTGCAGACCAGGTCTCATTCATGTTGATTGCAAAGAAGCAAAACTCATTGCTAGCTGAATTTAGGAAATTGCTCTTTTCATTCACGTACCAGGAACAAGCACTGAGAGGGCTTTTGCCCTCTCCAGCATGAAGGAAGTCAGCTGTGAACAAGTACTACCTCGGATAAGTCTTTTTGGCAGGGTGATACTATAGAGTCAGGTTACAAGTAAGCAGAAAACCTAGTGCTTTTGACAGAGAGAGGAATACAAGATTTGCACTTTGTCACAAAATTGCATGCAAAATGGAATACTACACTAAAAAGAGCAGGTACAGGAGGCTCCAATGGCTGTGGGGTCTGCATGGGGGAAGGGAAGCAGAAGTGAAATTAATGAAAAAGAACAGAGAAAAGGTAGATATTATGTCAGGGAAATTAATGGTACAGAAGCTGAAAAATAATAGCAGTGTTCTTTTAGGCATTTTTTAGCTTCCAAATGCAGTATATGCACATTTTCATGCATTTTGATACCAGAAAGAATGGCATTGCTGGTGACAGGAGATTATGGCAGCACTGTATAAGAGAAGGCATATGGTTAGACAAGTAATTTGTGAATTACCATGTGTTTGTTACCAGATTGCCCCTAGTTACAGACGGTATGTCACGCATTTCCCGCTGGAAACCATCTCACAGGAGTCTGGCAGCTCAAGCCCATTGCCACCAGATGGCAACAGATGGCTGGAAAAGATGCAATGGGCACCGACGGGCATTTGAGCGAGAGCGATGGCAAACAATTCACAGCAAGAGCAAAACACAAAGAGTAAATATTTTCACGAAGAAGTACATTCAAGGAGTTAACGACAATCTTGAGATGCTAACAGACTGTACTTCCCCTGTTTATTCCACTGCCCATAAGAATATGCCAAGCTTTAATATACACAGCAGTACATACTTATGCAGAGGATTTAATTTCACTTATTAAGAAATTCAGAGTTGTATTTTTCTATACTGGGACGCACCTCAACCATCCTGTAAATATAACTTATCCTCTTGAATGTTTGTAGCAGATTTGTTCCCTTTGTTTTCTCTTACACAGACCAAAGTAAGTAAAAATGCCAAACCCTCACTCAAAATTGGTGATCTGCATTTCTCTGATCTCTGCAGTTACACAGCTTACATATCATAGCATAGACATGGTGGATATTTTTCTAATCAGAAGGATGATTCTGAAGAAAGGACTTGAATCTGGAAAGGAAGAGAAGAGCAACAAAAACGTCCACAGCAGAACAGAGAAACCACAGTCACAAAACACGTAGTTAGATCAGTGACACAACTGTTAACTTATGGCAGATGAGGAGAAACATTGCACCCCTGTAAACAAGCATCTGCCCTCATGGTCACACTGCTCAGACAAATATGACACTGACAACAGAGACTCATTTACCCAGCCTGAGCAGGTAGGTATGGCAGCAAGAATGGAGACCAGCAATAAATGAAAACATGGTCTGGTAAGATGACAGGTGACCAGCCACGAAGTGCCAGATGAATAGGTAAGATAATTGCTTTTCTGTTACTGAAACTCCAGGAAACCAGTCCTGGAGCTAAATAAAGTATTGGTAAGTTCAACTCTAGCTATCATCTCTGACAAAGGTTGTTTCTAGAGCTCCTATCTGAGTACTAGCACTTATCTCTGGGACCTATATGAGTCATGCTGGACAGCTAAAGAAGACAGGAAAATAGGACAAGTCCATTAGACGGTAAGGTTTACTCTGCCCTGCTCCTGTGTGCTGCTCTGTTAGGACTGGAGCCTGCATGAGCTATGCTACAGTGGTGACAGCAAAGGAACAGTTTTGCTGGTCCATCTCCTCATGAAGATTTCACTGCACAGCAGGACTCCTCAGATACTCTCCTTCTGTGGTCAGGAAAATCTCACTCATTCTTGGATGTAGATGTAACACTTGTGTTTAATAAAAACTCTGCCCTTTCTCAGCAGCACAAGTCACCATCTGGAAAATACACTCAGCCAGTACTGCTACCTGTTCTGAACTTTTTCTGCAACCACCAGGCATGAGTTTTCTCTCTGTGCATACAGAAAAATCTCCACAAAACACAAAAATCTGGCACCTCATCATAAAACTGGGCAGAGAAGGTGGCCCAGATGTCAAAAAACTGGGATCCAGAAGGGTATTGACTGTTCTACCTCATCCTGACAGTGGAGACATCCAAGGCAATGTTTAAACAAGTATTGAGTACCTGAGTGCTCTCTTGGAAGTGTCTGCCCCTGGAAATGGTGTTATATCATCACTTTACATTTTAGGTACATTTTCTGATGCTCATTCACACTTGTAAGCATGTAGCTGAGTTAACCAGTTGAGCCTGACTTCTGGAAATGCGTGTGTATCACGTCGTACTGCTACCCCATTTCATATAGTGGCTTTAATGAGTGAGTCCACAGACAGCATTTGGCCTGAAGTGTATTTCTGGATGCTCACATTTACATATTTAAATGCATGCATCTGTTTTTAAATGCAGATGATTCTCCATTGGAATAACTGCAGTGCAGACTATTCATGTTTAGCCTTACCAAAAGCAAACTTCTTGTTCAGCTCCTATGAAGTCTAACATATTTTGGTCAGTATTCTATAGTTCAGAGTTGTCCTGAAGACACAGCCAGTGGAAAGAAGAGCTGGTCATGTAAGAAGAATGTTGTAATGCTTAAAAGTGTCTGCACTATTAGCTACATCTCTTATCCAGTTCAAGGAGAGGAAAAAAAAAAGACAAAAAAAAAAAGACAAAAAAAAGAGGCACATTTTAGCGCTTAACTGACACTGGCTCTTCTCTGCTGGCCTATGAGGTTATATTGACAAACGAGCCTTTTGCAATGTCATTGCTCACAAATATAAAGGCAACTAACTCCTGGAACATGGAACACCCACAGAACATTAGTCACACAGCCCCAGCTATGGGATAAGAGCACAAACATTCAGCTGGAGGTCACCTGTTCCCCATGGAGTGCTTGTACCACTGTGAGAAGCAGACATGCTTAACTATCCCACTTCACACCTGTAGTAAGTGCTACTAGGGTAAACTTTTGCCACCTTGAGAATGCCTGTCTGACTCTGTGAGAGTCCCAGGATACCTAGTTTTGTGGTGCTGGTATTAGTTGGATAAACACGTAGAAACAAGTTTATTTGGTTTTTAATTCTGCAACTAGGCTGTGTGGCATAGCACTCTCTCCCTTCACACACAGTGTTTCCCCTCCCTAAGCCCTTGCTGATCCCAGAAAACACTTAACACAGATCTCTGCAAAGCATCCCCTTCACCTAGAGCTGAAGTGTTTGCCTTTAAAAAGCGAACACTTACCTTACTGTGCTGTCTGAACCACAACAGTGTTTTAGAGCAGGAAATACTGTCCTCTATGCATGCTGTCCAATAGCTCCCAGGGACAGGTTTCTGCTCTTGCACACAGATTTGTTGATGCATGCTTTACCCAGGACTGACCTCATGGCAAAATATGCACTTTTATTGCTTATGTTGGGATTTTTGCCAGCACACACAGGATTTTGTTGGTAATTAATGGAAAACACTGACTTCTGTGGTTCCTGGTGTGTAGCTCTCACCTGTCACACAAAGTTTATTTTGCCTCCTTCGCAGGCTGCAAGATCTTTGCCACCTTCCTCTTGTGTTGGACAACAGGGAACTTAGAAGCTTGTGTTTATAACTGACAAAACAGAAAACAAAAACCATAGCCTCAATTCAAGAAACACCTTTGAAGTGATAACTAAAATATTTTTAAAACCCCACTTTTGGCATATATTTTGCAGTGAATGGTGGCTCTGAGTTCCTGCAGGAGGGTTAGGGGGCTTGCAGGCACATTTGGGTTGGACTGAAGTCCAGACAAAAGTCAGGAGGTGGTTCCTATTCCTCTGATGGCCCACACTAACCTTGTAGTTGGGAATGCATATAAAGCTAAATTCCAGGTTTCCCTGCTCGCTCATATTTGGAATTTGATAACAGTTCAATCCACCACATGCAAAATAGTTGAGGGAATGTCACAGCGAGGGGAGCAATGTAAATCTAACACAAGTAGTGCAGGAGTGAAAGCAGTACAAGTAACAACTGCATAAAAGAAACTGGCACTGAAACAAAAAGAGTTCCAGCTTACCGATTCTCAATGATGTCTAGTTGTCAGATCAGCCTAGTTGTGTAGTTCATCCTAGCAGACAATGGCCACATCTACACTGATTTGTCACACAACATTCAAGTTTGCTTTTTGTTTTCAAGCAGACGAACTATGTTCACACATAGCAGCTTTAGAGCACGCTGAAGTGCAGTGCGGCAAGTGGATTTGTGGTGCCAGTAGCCTTTTGAGTCCAGATAATAGGTGTCATTCTGCAGTGTCAAGACAGTCCATACTGCCTTCACTACAAAGGCAGAGAAAACTCCACATGACCATTTTACTTGGTCAATTTCCCTAGCTACTTTAGGCAATTAATTCTGAAAAACTACATGATATCTTTCCTTTCTTCCCTATATGTGCCCTCTGCACTTGCAGGTCACTGATGGTGTAGTGGGATGGGTACTGGGAGGGATGCTGTATTGACTACTGGCTCTCTAGAAAGGTTACAGCAGCAGCAAGAGCTTAATTTCTCTGACTGCTTCTGGTGTAGTCCTGTGCCAGCATAATGAGGAAAAAAGGAAAAAAAAAAAATCAATCAACATGCAACTGTCAGTACACAGGCCATTGGTGCCATCCAACAGAGACAGGTGGAGAGAAAACAATGTTTGCATTCCTCGATTCTTCTTAGTTATCTCTGAGTAAATATAAGTGGACTAAACAGAACCAAAGAGATTGAGAGGAAGTTTAGGGCATTTAAATCTTTTTATGATGTGGAGGATACAATTTCCATGTACATTGCAAACATTCGCCAGCAGACAAACTACTTTCCATCCTGCTACAAAATTAACACACCCAGAAGAAATGGGCAGGTGGAGGTAGGTGCTGCACTGGCATCGCGCTAGTTTATTTCAGACCACGAAGGGAGACAGCAATGGATGGTGCCACTATACCCTCACTGCTTCTGATCCCTGCTTACCAGCAGCGAACGCCACTGGGAAGTTTTCAGACTGCACTGTTAGGTGAAGCAAAGCATTCAGTTTGTTACCTTCACCTTCTAAAGTGTATTTGCCTCTTCATTTCCATTCAGAGCCATTTCAGTGGTACTGAAAGGAGTCTTTGACTGAAGTCAAGGAAGCTTTAGGAATGGGGTTTCACTAGGTCAAGGCTCACTGTTGAAGCCTCGTAACAGAAAGAGACTCTGATGTTGGCGCACTGGTAGATCAGTTTTCTCTTCCTAATTAACAATAGTAGCAAACTGACATGATGGGTTAGGAGTGAGGCTAAATCTGATACCACAGCTGCAGATGGAAAAGGAAATGTTAGTGTTTTTTAACTCCTCTCAGCAGAGTGAGAGAAGGAGAATGTCAGATCCCTCTAAATGCTGGGAGAGATTTCCAACCCAAGGATGAGAAAAGACCATAGAACAAGCCAGCCCACGCTTTCCACAACACTACCTCCAGCTCCTCCTTTGCCCTTCTCCACCACCGATATCCTCACCAGGCAACACCAAGTCACTTTTTTGCAGTAACTTCACTTTAAACTAACCTTTTTTGATTATATTATGGAGAGAGAACTTCAACGTAAGCCATAGGCAGACTGCAACTCTTTCTCCAGCAAGGGCGCATGAAGAAAGTTGTAGAGAAAATAAATGAAGGAGGGGAATGCATTTGGTTTGCAGCAGATGGAGTATTTTTACCAGATTGAAAACCAATGTATCCACTGAATTGTAACACATTTGGATATTATGTCTTTTCTCTAAAAAGCAAGAGTATGTGTGGGTTGGGGAACTACTTGCAGAAGTTCACAGTTTTCTGTGAAGTTCGCAAGTCTACTTGCAACTCACCTAGGCAACAGCTTGTGACAGGTGCTACAACTCCCCCACGTATGTTTGATTACTGGACTGTGACTACTTTTAATAAAGGTGTTCAGATGGGCTTTGGACCTTTTTTTTTTTTTGTGAAGTATCTTGTGCTGCACTGTGTTGGTGTTGTCTAACCCACCTTGCAGCAAGTGTGTCTCAGTGTGTTAAAATGCTGTACCTGCATTTCAGTAAATTACTGAAAGATGCCATCTTAGTTATTGAATGCTACAAACAACATATGTCCAGTATCATGATGCTGGAGAACATCAATGAGGCTAAAACGACAAAAAGCAATTAAAGGCATCTGTCCCCTCCCCTTTTTGAGAACAGGGTGTTTCTGGGAATGATCAGTGAGCTACAGCATCATGTTGTGCTAAGATCTGTGTTTAGTGAGCGATCTATCAAGTAAAATTTAGGATACATCACCATATGAATATTAATCTACTAAATGAGTATTTTTAATAGTTTGGATAATCCTGTTTGCACTACTGACACAGTTGATAATAAGGCATAGAATAAAGTGGCAAAGAGAAAAAACTTAGCATTGAAACTCTAGGCTTGACAGCAGGAAACAGAAATTACAGGCAACATAGTGCTTGAAAATGAATCTTGGTTGGCTGCCAAATCTATTTTTCAAAACAATGCCTAATTGCCTCAGGAAATACATTAATCAAAGGGTCCCAGAGGCCTAAGAACCATTTGCTCCAATCCACTGAGGCAGACTAGTGATAAAGACCTGCATAATATAAGGAGCTACACACGTCCTTGAGACAAAATATTTGTATGAGAAATAGGGAAAGATACCGAACTAAAAGCTCTTGAACAAATTCCTTGAGCAATTTATTGACACTACCCTTGGGAGAGATCAAAGAAGAAAAAAAAAATGGTACTCTGACCCAACGAAACCAGCAATAGGAATTAGAGAAGTTCATGAACTGTGCTGTCCAAATTGATAAACAGAAGGCGGTGTCAAGAAGAGTGTCTCTGTGGTGGAGCCCAGATCATGCAGAGAGCAAATGAGGCCAGCATGAAGAAATAATCAGTCTGCGGAAGGGCTCTGCATAATAGCATAATCTGAAATGCCCATGGCCAGAGACAGAGGAGAAACATGCCAAGGAACTGAGGAAGAGTTGGATCACTTGGTGTGTACATAAGGCCTCCTCCTCTGCATATGAACCCAGTGTTCTTGATTCTGTTGGCGATAGAGCTTGCAGTGCTAACCCCATGCTGCGGAGAGGCGACCCTGGGGAGATTTGCTGGGGGTGCAACAACAAGCTCCAGACCCTGCTTTCTGACACGCCTGCTGCTGTTTACTTACACACTTGCTATAGTGCATGAACAAAGCAGAAGGCACTCTTGTCTTGTATGGTTTGCTCAGCAATCAACTTAAACCACAACACACCTCCTAACTTTCCTTCTCTTGCATTACATAAGCTTTCTAGAGCAGATGCAGTCGCTAAGCAGTAATTTTGCATGACTAAAAAAGAAATCCATGATTGCTAGGTTCACTTAATGTTGGGGTTTTTTTTCCCCTTATTGCCATATAATTATAGCTATAATAAAAACATTGCAGAACATTCATCAGCATGCAAAAATTAGGTCAGGAAGAGAGCAAGTATATCACATATATACATTTTAGAACCTTTAGTTATTCCTTTGCCATTGGAGGGGGAAGGGTGGGAAAAAATTGGTATTGAATGTAATCATGACAGGTTTTTTCCATCCTGCTTGCTAGTCAGGCATAAACAGAAGTTTGCATTTGTGTTTTGGAAGGCAGCCTGCTTTGCCCATCATGGAGCTCTTCTCAAGCTTTGCCACAGTCTCCCTGTTTACCGTTGCAAGCACACAGCATTTTGCCTACTGTCCTGCAGTCTGAAACAGGGATGGCAAAGCATCCCTCTGGCAGGCAGGTGGAGGCAGCCCCCATCCTAGGAAGGAGCCCTGCACCCAGGCTACAGATGTGGGGAGCACGTTTCCTGCTCTTCTGAGGGGCGCATCCGTCCCACACAACACTGTAGAAGGTCCAATGCGCTGAGCTGCCGTGCACCACCGTGGGTCTGCCAGGATGGAGGCCTGGACCAAGAGGTGCTGTGCCCATCCTGCATTCTACCTGGGACATCCTTCCCCCTAAATGCCTGGTGCAGCTGTTATGAGGTCAAGTAAACCTGTGCTAAACCACTGAGCTAATTCACTGCTGGGACATTTTCCTGAAATTGCCACAAGATTTTTTCCCTTTTTCCCTTTTCATTCAGAAGCTCCTAACTACGCTCCAAGCACAGTTCTAAATATTCTCCAGTAGTTCTGATATTTAACTTCTACCAGACATAGGTTTTTGACAGCTATTTACTACCTCCATAATTTTGATAATTACACCTTCCTTTATCCACATTGAAGACTGGGGGATGGCCAACTGCCTTTTGATAAGATGTTGCCAGTGAGGTGGCTCCAGCTCTGCCCAGCCCCACATTGTGATGTGCACATGTAGCCAGCAGTGCTGGAGACAATAAGGTCAACTCCTGAACTGCAGATAACATGCATTCATCATGGTAATCTATTTGCTTAGAGAACAAATCTACTTAGTGAACACCTTTACTTTTCAGAGACCTAATGTTATTTATTGTATTGTCATTTAACTAACACAAATGCTAAAAATTCTACTTTTCTCTATTTAATTAAGAATTTGAATAAATGTAACTTAAATAAATAGCTGTTTATATGCTCATGCAAAGTATCCTCCTAGTTAGCAAAAAGAAGCATCAAATTTACTACAAAAACAACATTTTTTTCCTGTACTACCTCTTTTAATAGTTGCCACTCAGGAAAGACCAGAGTTCCATTAGCACAGTGAGAAAAACAACAGCAAGAGTAAAATGGAGACCTTACACTCTTAATTAAAAATCACAATGAAATTAAAGAGATTTAAAAAAATAGTCACCAGATATAGATTCCAGGTATTTGAAGTCAAGTAAATATTTCATTGACTGTTGGGGTCCTCCATCCCACCTTCCTGTCCTTAACATGGCACACAACCTTTGTACTTGGCTCCAAGACACTTGTGCTCTGCAGGGGTAGTTTTGTCCTTGGGAAAGCAGAGTGATTATCAGATGCTGTCAGCCTTAATTATTTTAACATTCAGATTATTTGGTGTTAAACACATTCTGAAATTTTATCATCACTTGGTGCGCAGTTTCCTTCACATCTCATCAGAACGCGAGGCTCAGGGAAAATAAAGTGTGCGTATTAGGGCAGGGATTCAGCTACCCAGCCTCCGAGCTCCCATACCTGCCAGCTGCAGCAGCTCCTCATGAGGGAGCTCTCAGGGAGTGGGGTGTACAGGCAATAAGGAAAAGTTACATTTCTTTAGCTGGGTTTTTTGGGGGTGTATTTTTGGGGGTGCGTGTGCCAGGGGCTATTTTTGTTTGCTGGGTTTTCTTTGGTGTTTTCTCTTCTTTTTTTTTTATTTTGTTTTTTTAATTGATCAGCAAACTGACTGCTCTTCTCTCAGCAGTGGCTCCCCATTAGGCTTTCTCCTTTCCCACAGGAACTTTCATGATCATAGTCACTTGTTAAACTCTGCTGGCAAAAAAAGACATCTCCAGCAGGAGACCAGTGCTCTGTGGTAGTTAACAAACCTCGTTTGCCCTGCACGCATGGGAAGACTGACTATCCCCAGAGTGAGTCTAGGCTTACTGTTCTTGATAGTTTTTCTCTGACTCTGATCTAGCTTTGCATCTATCATCGCTGCTTCTGATCTAAGTATCTGTACAGTGAGGAGAGTAGTTGTTACTGTCAGCAGCACCCACCTACTGGTGTGCTGGGACAGAGGAACAGGACATTTCATGCAAAAAGAATATGTAATTATCCTAAGTACTCCTGTTTACAACATGCTTCCTGCTATACACTGTAGAAGTGGAACTTCAACCACCTGGCTCACATTTGCTTGCATAGTAATGAGGAATAGCAGAAACCTTTTGCTCAGGTGAGCTGAGCCCTCCCTTGGCTCCCCAGGGCTGCCCAAGCACAAAGGGTGCCACCACTACAGCCAGAGCTGCTGAGGCAGAGCTACACCTTTCTCTGGCTGTACCTGGCACCGGCTGCTGAGAGGTGCTTTGAGAAAAGGGTGCTTTTGCTGTGGCTGACTGTGGTGGCATTAGGAAGGAAATGCAGTTATGTTTGGAAGTTTGTTGGAACAAGGTAGTGGTAAACATACGTGGCTGCTGTAGAGTGCAAGGCAGATGTGACTAGAGAGAATATGGGCCACTGCTTTGGGGATGGGGGGAAAGACAGTGGGTCAGAGACATACAGTTTCCCAGCCCTCAAGTTCATCAGGATATATACTGATAACATGCACTAATTCATACAGGAGTTACAGCAGCAAGTCACTTTTAGTATTACAAAATGCTTAACAAAAATTAAAAAAAGATAATACTTTAGACTCTGAAAATCTCCCCCACCTCCAGCAGTGAATCTCCACGAGCTGTGCTCCCCGCAGGCTTACCAGTGTGCACTCCCGGCGTCACCCTTTTCTTCCAGGGATCCTTCATTCCCTATTTCAAGGTAAACTGTAGGGGAGAGCTTCCTTTTTCCCCTCTCCCCTCCTGTCTGGGCATGCAAGGAAAGGAGGACGGTACAGAGAGGCACCTTATTGCTGACAGGAAAGGAGCACAATTGGCTGCAGCTGCTCAGGGATTCCTCCTCTCCCCTGGATGTTGTCAGCTGCCTGAGAGGAGAGAAAAGGGTGAAGCCTCCAAGCTGCCAAAGCAACTTCACCTGGCTGCTGTCCTTTGGGGCTGGCATTAGGGAAGGTGCCCAACCAAAGCACCTTCCAACTCCTAGTATCTCATCATGTCCTCTCTGCAGGTCACTCACTCACTCACTCACTCACTCACTCACTCACTCACTCACTCAATTCTCCTTTTTCTCTTCTTTTATTGCTAGCCCTTCACACCAGGACTTTTGCCAGTCCTTGTCTTGCCAAGGGCAGTTACGCTCATCTGGGATCTGCTGTTTCCCTCTCACATCTCTCGTCCATCTCTGTTTACTCCAGTTCCTCCCCTCTGACTTGTGTCGCAGGGTTTTGCTTTCCTTGAAAGATTTTTCCACTGTTCATCAAAAGAGTCTCCAAAGCATTCCTGGAAAGTCTGGAATTGAATCAATGTGCAATTTGCAATTGATCTTCTCTGATGTTAGTATTTTCCCATGCATGAAGCAATGAAGAATGAGAACCAGGTGGGTGATGTAGACAGTCTGGTTACAGGCAATGCCACTGCTCTCAATGCCACAGCTGCAGTGCTGCCAGAAACCCTAACAGGAGAGGGAATGTTTAGAATTAGGACAATTACAGCACAGAAAATGATAATGATACTAGACCAAACTCTCTGGCAATACCATTTTTTCTTGGTCAGAAATTGCAGCAACTGAATTAACATTTGTAAGGACTGCAAACCATCCCAGTGTGAAACAACACATGCCCTCACCTATGGAGAGTTCTTCTACTGTGGGGATGTTCCTGTCGTGCTAGGAAGTGCTCCTGAAGACAGATCATCAATGGATGGAGTGTCTCCATCAGTGGGGCTGCAACAAGGCTGATGAGAAATCGTTTTTTATACATTGCTTTGTCAAACAAATAAATAGTTTATAATTTTTGGTCATTTTCCCTTCACGGCTAAACACCAGTAGGCAGCTAAGAAACATCTGCAGGGTAGGTCAAAGCACTTGCACCAGTGCTGAACACTCTAAGTGCCAAGCAAGTGCTCTGTGATACATCTGCATTGGAAACTCAGCGGTGTATCCATCTATTCTCAGCAGCTACAACTTTCTAATGGAAAACTACAATTCCAATTTGTATATAGATAATTCTAACTATATATATATATATATTTATAATATGAAGTAGCAGATGGCTTAATGATATTTTTTTGATTAGTTTAGATATCTGAAGCATTCTGGAAAGGCATCTTGGACACTTTGGAAAAAATTTTCAAATCAGAAAGGAATTTGTGGGAACCTTAGCAAAGTGTCAAGCGCTAAAATATTTATATCAGAATGATCTTGTCTAAACTGAAGAACTAACTCACTTCTTTTAAGTCAGAGGTTCTTCAGGGTTCAAGTGCCAATGGAAACAATGAAACAAAGAAAATTTTTGAAACATGTTTGTTAAGTAAATATAAATAGCTTGATGTTAGATTTCTAAAAGCAAAATTTAATAAATTAATAAATGCATGCCAGATAAAAATACAAAATTACAATTGAAATAGCAATAATAATAAAGAAACACTGCTCAGCATTGCAGGTTTCACTGCAACCGCCATAAACATCATGGAGAATTACTTAAAGTAACATTTAAAGTACATATTTTTTTTCCGTTAAAAACAAATTACTATATGATGAAAAAACTGAAAGAAATCCAAGAAGAAATCAGCCCCCAAAGTGGCAGAGAATGATATGAAATGTGAATAAACTTCTGGAGGCTCCATTTCACATAAGTCATCCTTCTTTTTAGTATCAGAAACCAATTACATAAAACATAAAAGCAAATTCACAACAGGTTTACACGGAGAAACATGCTGAATTACAATCACAAACTATCCAGAACAAAGATGCTGCACCAGTTCAGTTGTTTTCTTCATGGAATGAGTCTCACCAGAACAGGGAGAACAGGGAGCAAATCATGCAATAGCTTTAGGCTTTTTGTTTTTTATTTCAACATGATAAACACCCATAATTAATAGTACTGGAAAGTATGTGTTAACCTTTTTCAACATCAGCTGAATGGCACTACAGAAACGACAAAGAGTTCCTTCATTTTTATCCTGAATACATCGAAAGCTCTAGCAAATATGGAATTCAGCGGCAAGAGCCATTAAATTACTTTAAAATATTCCTTCATCCATAGAACACTGTTGCTTCCTTTTTTATTACAAAACCCCCAAAATATTCAAAATAAAATGTCTTCATTTTTTATAAGCATCTCTACCACAAGTCTCTGATAACGGATGTCATTCAACGCAGCCATTGCATCCAGTTCTGGCGCTCTCATAAGAGTTGGTCCAAAAACTATGCCCAAATTCTCTGCACTCATCAGGTTTTCCTTTTCATGGAGCGTTACTCTGTAAAAAAAAAGGATAGCATTTTTCACATTCCTACAGTGCCACTCTATGCCTGCATATGCTTGAAAATCAGGGTAACTGGATTCCCCAAAGCCAAGGAGAGGCTGCCATTTCCAGCAGGATGGATATGGAGGTGTTGTTGGATGAAATACTCAGAAGTTGGTGAGTGCAAATGCTGTGCGGGTTTATGGTGAGTTAGATGTTTCTGTCCTCCTACTGCGTGCAAGGATATTTATTGGCAGGAGGGGTCGGTTCTCAACAGTGAGAGAGCGGGATGAGGGTAGAATTCAGACAAACTGGAAGAATTTTTCTTTTGTTCTTTACCGTGGCACCATTTGAAGGCTGTTCCTACAGGAAGCAGACCACGTTTCTTATTGTTAGCAGTTTTATGCCCACTAGAGATGTGCCCACCCAGGTGGGATTCTGCCCAGGTTACCCTGGTGGCATGGCTACATAGAATCATAGAATTACCAGGTTGGACAAACTGAAATGGATACCCTAACTCACCACACTGACTTTTTCCCTGCTTTCTTGAAAGAAATAGAGTTTGTGCTGTTTTACTGGATATTCATCTGTCAGTTCCTCTCCTAACATTTTTTCAACCTCCTTACTAACTTCAGTCATATCTAGGGAAGAAGGAGAAACCTCAAACAGAATTTATGGTCCTACGTTTTTGAGAAGGCTGCAGGTGGGCAGCCATGCTGATAGGGAATAGATGGCAGACCATAGCAGATATGTGGCTGGTGGGACAATTGACACTGCCTAATTGGCATCAGCTCAAGCCTAGCATATGTTGTCTTACTTAAGATGCCAGGGATGACCAAGTTAGCTGAGACTTAGCAGAAAAAGACAGTGAAGTGATACTAGTTCCTTCAGGAGAGACCTTTGACATCATCAAGCCCAACTGTACCTGTCCACTACTAAACTGTATCCTTAAGCACCTTATCTACCTGTCTTAAATACCTGCAGGGATGATGACTTAATCACCTCCCTGTGCAGCCGGTTCCAGTGCTCGATAACTATTTCAGTGAAGAAATTTTTCTAATGTCCAATTTGAACTTCCCCTGGTGCAGCTTGAGGCCATTCCCTCTGGTCCTATCACTTAGCATTCGGGAGAAGAGACCAACATCCACCTTACTATAACCTCCTTTCAGGTAGGTGTAGACAGTGATAAGGTCTCCTCTCAGCCTCCTCTTCTCCAAGCTAAACATATATTCACTGCAATCTTAAATGCATGGCAAATTTGTTAGATGGAGGTCTTTAGTTCTTCAAAACTGTGGGGGTTTTGGTTTATTTCCTTTGGAAGGAAGTGCTTTGTGAGTGTCTGGGTATCACCTGTTGTGCAGACCACTGTTCCCTGCCACAGTCTGTCTCCAGGATTTGGTGCCTTCCTTGCCCAGACTTTTCTGGACATCCTAACATGGTCTTTGCTAAAAATGAGTTTAGCTTAGGCTTCTTTCCAGCTAGTCCACCTACCTCTTCAGATGTGCCATGAGATACCGTAATGTTTCACAGTGTGCAGGCGGCAGCAGTTTCAGTGCCTCATGGAGAATTTCCAGCTGTTCATCCGGATCGGTGGTTTCTGAAACACAGAATTTCAACTGTCACCCATATGTACAGCTAGAATTCACCCACAGAAGGACAAGAACGGTGGCCTGCAGAGGAGACAGGGTGTCACAGCTCTGCTGGATTACTGATTTCCAGAACCTATCCAAGCCTTATTTGCCTGTCCAAAAAACGTGCTGAGAGTACAGTCAGGATGTGACTGGTTTGGTACAGAGAAAATCCCCAAAGCAAACTGAAATCCCCTGAAAGATTCCTTGCAGCCTACCAAAAAAAAAAAAAAAAAATTCCCCCTTGCAACTCTTGCTGACTGGTGTAATTTTACACAAATTATCTGCAGGTGCAACCCCAGGAGAGCAGAAGGTACTGGGAACCTTGCCATCAGCATCTTTGGCTGTGTCTAAACTGCCTGGAACAAGCCTTCTCTAGAGGAGTGGTTTCTACCCATGGCTATTTCACATCTTTCCAGGTGTGGCTGGTGTGTCTGCTACACTGCAGAGATGCTTCAGGCAGCCAGGATGCTCGGGGGAGACGTTCCAGCTGGGTTTACTGCCAGGCTTGCAGACTCACTGTATGCAAGGCCAGCCTTGAAGGTGTCCTTAGGGATGAGTGCTTATCAGCTTATGAAAACTCTCAAAATGGACACCTCTAGAAATAAACGACATCTTATTACTAAACCTTTTCATAAGTCATCTTATTTCTGGCAATATAAAACCAAGAGACTTTAAATGTCACTGTCAAGTACCAGGGATTCATGTAACGCATACAAAGGAATGAAACCCATAATGTGTGATGAAAAGGAATCATTCCTGGTGACAAACGCAAATTAAAATGTAACCATGACCACACAGCACCATGTGGTCATGTTGTAACGTGCAGTGAATATTTACTCCTGCAATCCTTCTTAAACAGGGCATGCTGTTGACAGGCTGGGAGAGTTGGGGTTATTCAGCCTGGAGAAGAGAAGGCTCCGAGGAGACCTTATAGCCACCTTTCAATACTTGAATTTCTTCCTACAAGAAAGCTGGGGAGGGACTGCTGACAAAGCCTTGTAGTGACAGTACTAGGGGCAATGGGTATAAACTCGAGAGGGGCAGATTTAGATCAGACATAAGGAAGGATTTCTTCACTATGAGAGTGGTGAGGCCCTGGAACAGGTTGCCTAGGAAGTTGGCTAGGAGGGTTGGAACTAGATGATCTTTATGGTCCTCTCCGACCCAAACTACTCTATGATTCTATGCAGGCTAAGTGCTATGGGACAGCTAGTAAATCAACAGGCAAGTACTGCACAAAAAGGAGAAGAAAATGTCATTAAGGAAAATCAGAAGGAAAAGGTGCTATACTTACTTGCAGACTCTATAAACTTTGGGTAGGCATCATATGTGATGAGTGGAATTGGCAAATCCCTGAAGTACAGTTTAAGTGCACCAGTGATAATATTGATATCTTCATACATATTCACAGAAATATCAGCTTTTTCCCCATCTGTGTGGAGAAGGCACTGACATTAAAGCCTTGGAAATGTAAACAAATGTAAAACAACGTTCAAAAGAAAAATAATAACTTGCTTAAGGAAACATTATTAAAAAGGACACAATTGCAGACTTTGGCTTTTATAAGCAAAATAGAGTTACTGGGCTGAGGGTGAAAACCTCAAGCATTTTCTAAAGAAATGTATCCTTTCTCCATTTCAAATGATTACCAAAAATGCAGGGTTTTTTTTTTTCCTGCCTATCTGATTTAGCAGTAGCTATCTTGTGGAAACGTGTGAAATTTAGGTATTTCTGAACACATTGCTTTGCCAAACGACACATTTGTCAGCACTGACTGAAAAATCTGGGGAGTCTGAGAAAATAGGTAAAAGAAAGAAAACTAACTTAGTCCACAGCCTCCTCATCTTATAGGAAACACAGGTGTTCACCATTTAGCCACAGCACACTATGTACTCGTGACCGCAGTGGACACAGATCCAGAACTTAGCTTCTCCAGCACATACCCACCCTGCTAGTGCTGCAGAGGAGACAGATGTTGTCTGAATAGGTCAAATTCTCTGGAGTTACAGGAAAGAGAGTTTCCAGCACAGATTTTGGCCTTGACTTCTACCATGGTAAGGGGGACTGCAGCTGGAAAGCCTTTAGTTTTCCCACTATCTTTTCTCAGAGAGAAGAGTGTGTTCCCGCTGACCTTCTTTTAGACTGTAATAACTCCAAACTTTCTTTGCATTATTGTATTCATCTTATTACTCTGGAGCTTTCATCCAGAATGATGGATTGCACAGCCCTCTTAAGGCACTTCACCACTTGCCCTCTAACCCTCCCCTGAATCCTCTTGAGCGCAGTTTTACTTGCAACTAGGGCAGTAGTTCAGAAAGCTTTGTCCTCTCCTATGCTCATCATTACTGAAGCACAGATACTGATGGAAGGAGAAAAGTAGATTTTGAAAATAAGGGCCAAAGTGAAACTGATATGCTTTTCTGATGGGGGCACTCCTCTCTTGCTAGCACAGCTGCCAGACTCCTTCAGCCACTGATGCAGCGGAGCACGAGACAGGCAGAGGCTGTGCAGAAAAGACTGTGTATATTTAATAGATTAGGACAAAGTTTCAGCACACAGGAAAGATTGTACCTCTGTCAAATGCCATTTTGACATCTTCAATAAGATCACTAAATCCTGAGACTCTGTATAGTCCTTCAGAATTAAGACCTGCAATGAACATTTCAACAAGATTAAAATCAGTCTTAATTTTACTGTTTCGTTCCACCCAGTTCTTCCTTTGCCATGTTCTTAATTTAAGGCAAAAAAAGCAGACATGTTTTAAAAGCCTTATCAGGCTTTTCTTTCAAAATGAAATTTTATCCTGGCCTTTTAACCCTGACCCTTGCATTAGCTGCCCTATTATATCAGACTAAATTATATTTACACGAATGATTTCAGAGCTGAAGAAACATATTAAACCAATTACAACATTTAAAAACTTAAGACTAGCATACTTGATGTTCAGTCACTATCTCAGAATAAAAATAAATACTTGAATTCCAGAAAAGGATACTCAATGTGGGCTAGGAGAACTATCAAGAGGAAACATATCAATACTGTCTTTGTTTTAGCACATTTACTTGAATTTTTAAATAAAAATATTACTGGAAAGATAGGTGCCAATATATAACTATAAAGCAGCAATTGTCCATTAAGCAATTGCAAGCTAATCTATATAAATTGTAAATGGGTATGAACCAAGAAATAAAGCAAAGCACAATATTAACTGCGCGAGGTAATTGGGAGTCATAAAATGTCTTGCACAAATCTGTTTTGAGCAATCACACATTCAGCAGAAACCCAGATGACCCAGATCAATCTAAACGGATTATCAGTAAAGCAATGAAAGTCCATTAACTATGCCTTACCTCTAGATTCAATTTCCCTAATGCACATATCTACTACCATTGGTCTCTTAGTGAAGTGTGCTTTTACTAGCGTTGTAAGGTCACAGCTGTACACTTTCTTGACATGCTTCAGGTCTGGCTTGCAGTCATTTGGGACCATCTTGGAACATTGCTTGTGCACATTTAAACCACAATCTGAGAGAAAAATGAAAAGACAATTAAGCTGGTGTTTGGTGAAAATGGTCCCGAGGTCAGCACTGCAGCCTATGTGTGGCTCCTGCAGGATATGGCCTGATCTCACAACTACTACTCCTGTTTAGGCTCTTTAACCATCAAATGTGTGAGGTAGGGACAGACCTGAAGCAAGACAGATTTCTACCCAAGACACTTCTTCTATCCCTAAATGATCTAACACAAATTGACAAACTTTTCGTATATTTTTCGATTTCAATTATTCCCTACCTCTATTACATATGTTCCTATCACAATCTAAACCTTCTTCCCAAGTTGTTCCAGGCTTCCAAACACAGTTTTAATGTAGTGCTGAATTGCAGCATTGAAGACACCTCCTCGGTGAGATGAAGGCAGAGACTGGGCCTAGAATGCTACAATTCCTCTGCAGCATGCACTGGTGGGGAAGCCTCGAGGTCTGAACCCCTTCAGGGGCTCCTGTGCTCTTGCCAGGTGTGACAACCCACTCCCCAGCATGGAGGGGAGCAGAAAAACAGATGCAGGAGTCATCAAGATGGTTAGTGGTTTCTTCCTACTGAGCAGTTTACAAAGGACTTAGTGCTAGTCACAGCAGCTGCAATTTTGATGCCATTTCACAGGGTTTTTCTGAAACAAAATCTTCGTATGCACCAAACCAATTCTATTCCCTTTCAAAATTACTTGAGGAAGAATTGTTGTGGTTTTTTTTTTTAAAACAAACAACTCCACAGCTTTATTGTAAACATAGCGAGAATGAGATTTAGTTTAAGTGAAACTTAACTGAAATCAGGTCACGGAAAAATGTTTGTTCTGCCCAAAACTATTAAAAAATGTAATACTCTGTTTGGGGAAAAAAACCAACCCCAAACTTGGAAAACACCACCAATTATACAGTGACAACGGGAAAAGCAATATAGTCTTTAAGCTAAGCACACACTGCAGTCTACACTATGAGGTAGCTTCCTGCACTGCCAAGGGCCCAGGGCAGACCCCAGTTACTCTGTTTTCACTGTCATTCCTCTGGCCTCACAATGGGAACTCACAACTGCTTATGAAGAAATAAGAACCAGTAAGAAAGGCAGTACTTTTCAGTCAGGGCATTTGCCATGCTCTGATATGCACTTGGTATACAGAGAGATTCCAGTTCTGCAAGTGTTTTTCCACACTGCTGCATTGCTATGCAAAGTCCCCTGGATTTCTGCAGAATTAAAGGATGTAGGAACTCGAAGGATCAATGCCTTCTGTATTTTCCTCTCCCGCTGCAATACTGAGTACCTGTCTACATAGATTCCCTTTGTACTTAATTCCTGCTGATTATGCCAATACTTACATTTTCATTAATGTTCTATAGATTATTTGACATTTTTCTTTCCAAAACAGTAAACCCAACAATTCATCACCAAATTTAATTTCCACTAAATCAGCTGCAGCCTGGTGCTAAAAGCACTTTATTTACTTAACAGGCCTGTAAAGCACCCGACTTTGTCACTCAGAATCCTCTGTAAAACATCCAGTCTCTGGCTGCAATTAAAGTTCCTCACTTTACCTTCTATCAGTCAATTCACAGATCCTGAACCAGATGCTATAGGTGCTATAAAGCAAGTACCACCTATTCTGTTTTCAGAAAAAGGATGAAGTTGGGGAGTAAAAATAATAAGTTGTCTACTAATTAGAGGAAACATCTTACACAACAACTTAAACACAGAAGGGACGCTCATTAAGACCACATAGGAAATATTAATTCTCGATTGCCTTTATTTTGAAAGCCAAACTTTCCTACAATTGCTGAAAGAAGATTGTATTCCAACATGCCTGAAATGGTCTAATATGTTTGTCAAATATAATGTCTACAAGACTGGAATGGCAGCATCTTGCTCATGAGGATTCACCAGCAATTTTTTCAATGCAAATTAGCTGCTTCACACTGACAGCAATATAGCTCAGTTATGTTTCTTGGAATTCATGATAATTAAAACTAAAATATACAAAAAATGTGCTTCCATGTATTCACGGATATCATCCTAATTATATTTATAAACAAAAAAGTTAAGTTAGATATTTTAATGAAATTTAAGATATGTTTTCAATGTGGAAACCTTGCTTCTGAAAATAATTATGTCACTGCTGATCTTACAGATTCAAATAGACTTTGGATGTGACCTTATTAATACCAGAATAATAATTACAACCGCAAAAGTCAGTTTCCCTCTTCTATTGTTTGTTCTTTGCGTTTGATTAGACGTTATGCACCAGCCCATTGCTTAAGGGCTTACAAACACTTCCGAGAAACATTTAAAACCTAGAAATATTTTAGATACTTAATGCTTAGAAAATACATGAGCACTAGGTTAAATATGATTGAGCTGTGTGGTATCCTCCTAACAATCAATGCTCTTCACCTCTTAAGGAAGCACAGGAGAGCACCTTGCTTTAGCAGTTCTGTATCAATATATACTTCTGGAAGATTTTAGTTGATTTGCAACAGAAAAATGGTATCTTTTCTAATAAAGAAGCTGAAATTCATCAGCACCATGCTTTCTAACTAGTGAGCCCATCTCCTGACCTAAAAAGCCTTTGTGGAAGACAGCACAGCCATGTCTCAATCACTCATCTCTGGCTCAGCTGATAACCAGAGCCACACATGGATGAAGGATGACCATCTGTCTTGCTAACTGCACCAAAGTGAAAGGCACACGGGCATAAAGTCAGTCCTCTTTTCCTCTGAGCACTCAAAGCGTACCAACCTTCTACTCTATACTCAGCTTACTTGTTAGTAGCAAAACACAGGTATTATGCTGCAAACTGCATATTGTTAAAAAAAATGACCTCTGTCCCCATTGCAGATGCTTCATAAAAGCTTCAAACCCCATTATTGTAGAATCGACTAGGAAGGAACAAGGAAGCAGGGTCCTGAATCTCTGCGTGCTGCTACATGGTGAAGTTTCAGGACTGTTTGCCTTGCTCACAAACAAGATTCATGATGCGATTGGGTTCATTAAAACCAAGAGAATTAATTTGATTTCAAGTTTAGGCTCTATTTACTTTTTGTTATATCAAAATAAATCCAGAATAGCTGAGTTGCCATTAGCAGCTTTATTCTAGATCTAAAGTAACCAGGAGTCTTGCCAATCTCTTACAGAAGTTCATCACATTTTATCTGCTGACTGGCTATACAAACTGGAGTTTTTATAATTATATATAGTATATATAATAATATATATATTATATGTAATAGTATATAAATAATTATATATACTATTATATATATAATAATACAGGACATATTTAGAAGATGTAGTCATGAACCATTGCAGGTCAACAGGAAAACTACTACTGACTTTAGTTCATCAGAATTTCACCTTATACAGAGCTGATTTGTCAGGACTAGAACTGTGAAATCACACATACATTTCCTTTTTACAGTGCTATCAAACTGTGGCCATGTTTCAAGTATACCAAAAGTGACCAAAACAAATCTGCAGTCATAAATTCAAGAGTTTATAAGTGGTTTTGAAATTTAGAATTAAAAATAGTAATTTCAGATGACACGTTTAAAAGTCTGTAATAAGCTACCCTGACTTTAATAGCATCTTGATCTAGGAGTTCAGGTGGGATGTGACATTACTTCTGTGAGAGGTACTACATTTAAAACCAGTCTGACAATACTTTCCTTTACCTAGAAAAAGGTTTGGTAATGCTTTAGAAAAAGCTAATACTGATGTTAGTCCACTGGGTTGAAAAAACAAATAACATGTTCATATTAATGCATGAGCAGAGCCAAAAGATATATGTACGTTAATACCACCCCATGAGCACACATTATAAATATTTGCAGAGACTAAAATATACTTAGCTGTCACTTTTTGTTATGCTGTTGATTTGATTTTAGTCAGTTTTAGGTTTCCTTTGTTTCATGATTTACTGGTTAACATGGCAGCTGATCACGCTCCACTGGAACAATACCGTATGCTACATACATCACTCTAATTATATTTTTGAATTATCCCAAAGAAAATTTATGCATTTTGTCATTTTGAGGAGCAGCTTTAAAAGCTAGAAGGTAGATTTACATTATCTGCAAAAAGTTCTGAAACAGACTCTTCAGAGGTTTATGGTAAGAGTGAGAGGTTGGGAAGTACAGAGCTGGGGTGCTGGCACTGCGCATTGCCTTGGGCAGACCCACTGCGGCACCTGCCAGATGGGGTAACGCCGCTGCCTTTGGCAACCTGACATACAACAATGACAGGTTCCACACAAGTGCGAAGTATTGGCATCATTACTTTTGCAAGGGTGAAAAGGTTAGAAAGGAATTTGCTCTCATAAATCAATCATGAGCTAGTAGCTTTCCTTTAATAATTTAACACTCTTTTCTGCAGCAGAGAAAGCGATGTTTTCTAATCTAAGGGTGCAGAGTCTGTGAACAAGCATGTGAATGTTGCCACCTCCCTGCCCCACGCACTGCAGTTTGTGCTTCCAAGCACAAGGTAGAAGTGCCATAAAGGCCTGCCCTCTTTCTCCTCCTTGGCAGAGCTGCTATAGCCTGGTGGCAACCCTGGATCTGCTACACTGCCTTATATACACACCTTTCATTAATGCACAGTGCACAACAATCTCAGTCCAGTGCCAGGGCAAAAACTGCTTCCAAACATATGCATAAAATCTAAAACCTACTATTACCCATTCTGCTGTATCAGGTACTATAGGGTACACTCTTCTTCAGGAAGGAATTTCTAGAGGGCAGCTACTTACTTGGTAACAAAATTACCTAATATTACAGGAAAAACAGGGCTCATGAATTAAAAGGCAAAACACCCCATCTAACAAGCCAATTCCCCTTTATCCCAAATCAAAAGAGCACGTTTGTCTGTGCCTCCAAAAGCTGGTTGGGAAACAGATGAAATGCCTATTACATGTTCTATCAGCAGAATGTGTTTGGTGACGATGGTTAGATTTTATGGAAGTTCTGAAAGATCACAGACAATTTGTTCAAAAACATCCTTGGCTTCCTGCCACAACACCTGCCTACCCCTCCCTGACAGCCTCTCTGATGTGCCGCTGGTTTGCCCAAGGTTTCCAGGTCTGCGTGGGCTTAGAGATAAAGATGCTTTCAGGACTTACAGTTTCAGGAATGTATAGCTCCAGAATAGCTTTTCCCCATGGGAACAGCTCTGAAGCAAGGCTCTGCTGCTTGATTAGCATTTTAAAATTCTGGAGCTCATTCCTCACAGGAACACCACCAGATCCTGAGCTGGTGAAACAGCCTGTCAGGCAGTGCACATCTCCAAAAGCATCACCACTTGCCTGCAGTAGGCAGGGACAGTTCTCCAACAGTCCCCTTCTCCAGTCTGCCCCTGAGCTCTATGCCTCTGCTCTGCTCTTGTTCTCTTTTTGGGATAGCTGACTGCACCCTACGCCATCATGGAAACCAGCACAACCTGGGCGCACACCTCAGAAGAAGCTTGCTTGTGTTTTTAAGATGTGGGCAGAATGGGAGCTTGTCATGACCAAGGCACGCAAAATACCTTGAGAGAGGGCAATACAGTGAGAACACCTTGCCCTCCTCTTTTCTGAGGGGATCAGCTGTTCTTCCAGGCACTACAACTGTGAGCACTGTGCCTGCGTAACTCATGCCTGAGGATGGGCAGGCTCCTTTGTGCTCCTCACACGCCAGTGGAGCAACGTGGGGCTATGTAACACATGGGATTTACTAGTAAGGTAAAACAAAATGCTAAAGGAAATGAGGCAGTTGTACATTTTCCAGCTGATGGAGAAAGAAATGGATGAAATGGGGAAATTAAACATTTATGCAGCAATTCACGAAACAATCCTGTATTAAGACCCCACTTTAACTCCCCTGAAAATGAACTTACTGTGGTCGGGGCTGGCAGCAATATTGCTTAGGCTCACCCAGTGTCAGCTAATAGTACAGCTGCAAGTTTATTTCATACCAGTTCTTCAGAGAGGAGCTGCCTACTCTAAGGGAAACAACAGAGAGGCAACTGCTACATTGGTGGCAGGCTGAGACACTTCAAGATACATCTATCACAGCAGCAGAAATAGTGTTTCACATACAGCCTCAGAGGGTGGTGCTGCCTGGTGTTAAAAGCAGCAGCCCAAAACAGTATCAAAACCATCTAGTGAAATACAATTTTAAAAAAAAATCTCCTTTAAGATAAGCTAATTAATGCTCTTGAAACAGCCTGCTCAAAATAAAAATTTTCTAGTTAAATATTTGCTTATTAAGAACAACTTAAACAGCTCTGGTGGGCAAGGGAAGGGGACAGGACACCCACAGCAGTTTGACAAGTCTAGTAGTCTGCTTGGCTACAAGTCTGCTCAGGTAGTACAGCAGTAGCGTCAATGCCATGCTCTGGTCTCTGACAACACACAGGTCTCCATTAACGCTACCAGGTGCTATGTGCCGGTACCATTCATAAAATGAACTCTTCGGTGCTTATCTGTGAATTTTCTTTGGATATTGTTATGATTTCTCTCCTCAATACATTCTGGGCAATAAGATGAGCCTTGTGAGCACAAGGGAGCCTTACATAAGAGGAATATAATTAAGCATACATTTTTTTAAGCTCATCCTTTGGATTTTGAACTGGAGTAAACTCTTACACTTTCATTAGTTTCTACTGGACTTCAATGTTTACACAAGCTGGTGGCATTATAATTTCAAGCACTTCTTCAGTCATTTCTACTTGTGGCAAAAGCCTCCAAGAAAGCATGCTGGAGAAGCAGCACGCTGTCAGGAAAAGCAGATTCCTTGCATACAGATAAATGTTCATCTCAAAAATTTTAAGGGCCTGTGGTTAGGATGGAAAAATTTGAAGTATGACCCTTTGAGGCAGTGGCACAGATGCCTAGTGTAAAAATTCACTCTAAGGAAGCAAATCAGTCTGTAAAAAAGTTGATGAAATAAAGACCAAATTTGAGAGAATAACACTCAAGGACAAATAAATTATTCCTGTTCTGCTCGATATACCTCCAAAAGAAGTCAGGCTAAGTCCATCAATCCATTTCCTACAAGATCCAAATCCTGGACATCACCCTAAGTCTTAATTTTGGAAAACAACAGTCTTCCCATGTTTGGTGGCTTGCATTAATCCCAAATCCTTTGCAGTCAAGACAACAGCCAAATTCTTACTGCAAACAATAAACACCCTTAAGGTGGCAAACAGAGTGCCTACCTTTACCTCCTATCTTTATGGAAGGAAAAGATGTACTCCTTTGTCTGCCACAAAACCTGAACAAGGATAAGCTACAGAGAACCATATTTCAGGGGTTAATTGTACAAGATTGTACTTACCAAGATACTGAACGCCCTCAAGGCTGTATTTTGGCAGAGGGACACATTCAGCCATGCCAGGCTGCAACAAAGCATGAGTCAAGGCAGCACAAGTTGCTAAGGCATCCTTGCTGGTTGCTATGGCATGTGTGCTGTTATGAACGTTTGGTTTTGGTTTATTATTTTTCAAAGGATCGGCTTAGTTTGTCTAACATAAACTAATCTATCAGCTATTAGAAATAAGCTGGGCTTTTTTTTCTCCAGGTCCTCCTCCTCTTCTCTAAAATGGTTGACACTTATCTTTGTCTTCCAGTCGGACTGTCCCACACTTCTCTTCTTGCATGTTTTTGTACTTCTGCAGAGTAGAGGATTTAAAATGGCAGAGAGTACGCCAGCTAGTAATCGATCTGTATTTGTTAAAGTTATCAGTTCTGTACAGCAGAGTCATCTTAATTGCTCACTATAAAAAGCAAATGCTTTAAAAAGTATAGAATTACAAATGATCAGTGCAGTTTTGCTCATAGGTATTCTCAATGAAGTGATTATACAGACCACCATACAGATTCTGTGGATTTCCCTGGAGTAGCATTGAACCACATTTGAATGCAAGTGGGCTGCCTCCTGCTAAGAGCTGTAATTTTTCTGAAGTATGAATCTGCTCTGAAAAGCAATGGCCTCATGCGGCTCCTTGTTTATTGTGCCTCATTGTTTCCACGTTAGAATGGCTCGGTTCAGAAGCAAAAGTATTTTTAAAAAAGAAACAACAACAAAACCAAAACCACTTCAAGATACATGTAAACTTGGCCAAATTTATGGCACTTAAACCTGAGCAATTCCACACTAGTACGTTAACACACATCACACAGGTCCTCACTATCTGCACACCTCTGACTTTCCTCTGAAATGCCTGGTCTGTACAGCTTCTGGCACTGACGGCTTGTACGGCCTCAGCTGACAAGAACAGGTAGACACTGCTGAAGGGCAGGTACAGACAAGGCAGACCAGGGAACTGCTGAACCTGTCCTGTTGTCTCCTTCTCCACAAGTCTCTGCCTGGAGTCCTTCTCCTCTATCCAGCTGCTGATTTCTATGAAATTTGACCAGTGGCTAAAAGCGAGCCCAAGCAGACCAAGCCGAACACACTGCAGCAACCAGACTTGCTTCTTGGCAGCCTGGCCACTGCATGGCTCATTGACTGCTCCTCCTCACACCCCAGCTGACAATGCCCACAGCAGCTTGCCTGGCTGTGCCCAATGACCTTGAGAGAGCCCCAAAAACCTCAGCCTCCTCCTACCCCAACACCTTGCTGACACTTCAGTAAGCAAGAGTAGTCATTTGACATGGGATTTAAAAATATAAATAAGATCATAGAAGTTACTGGAAGCTACCAACAGCGATATGAAACCTTACACAAGATAGGATGCCCTAATTATAGTTCCTGAACCTATGAAGTCATCCAATACACATATGTTCCTCTACACTGCAAGGATGAAAAATAAGACATGCAGTACTTACTACCATCCTCATAAGAAAACCAGACTTTGAAAGCTTTTGGAAACCCATCATTTAGAAAAATCTGTATAAAACCAGAAATGCAGCTGTACTTTAGATAAAAAAAAAGGCAGTACATTGTCATAACCACTTTGTTTTTAATTATAAAAGCAATATTACTAGTTCATTCCACGATGCCATGCAGCACTACAAACCTTCATACTGTTTGTTTTTATAGATTTTGTGGATCAAAGTTACTTAACATAAACCTGAAAAATACTTTGTCTCCTTAATGCCAAAACAGAGAAATCAACTTCAGGCAAGGAAGGAAGGAGGATGGCATGCATACTCCCTCATATGTCATCAAGAAATTACTACTTTAAGTAGAAAACGATTAAAAAACAAAACTAGTCTTCCTCTTTCTCTTCTAGCACTGTACATTGTACTGTATGCAAAACCAACAGCAGTAAAAGATACTAACCATCTTCATGCATAAATGAAGGATATGGCTGCAACCCAAAATACTTATGGGAAAACACTGAGAAAGTAAAAGCAATTTTTACCTAATAATTTCTTTAAAAAAACCTGAACTCCCTAATACATGCTGAACAGTGCAGAGTCTATAAATAACAACAGAATATTGCATTCAAATTATTTAAAATATTTCAATCCTATCTGTCTATAAATTGTTTTAAATTTTACATTATTTTGCAGTTCCGTGAAAAAAAAAACCCTATTTACTAGAGAAAAGACTTCAGAAAGCTTTAGAGAGAGCAGATTTTCTTAAATTAGCTTGAAAATTCAGTTTCCAGGGCAACATATGCAGGTCTTCATACATCAACATTTCTTTGCACCATTTTTGTAAGTGTGGTTGCTTGCTAGAATGTCATAAAATACTTTTTAAATACAGTAAACTATTTTGATCACTTTGATCCTTTTTTTGCCTTTGAAAAAAGGTGGCCGTCCATCCTTTTCAGAAGAATCATATCAATAAAACTGTCAAATTGGTTTACTTCAGAGAGGCTTTATCCCAGAAATGCCTGCAGTGACAGCCATGCGTGTAATTCATTTCTACCAGCACCTGAATGTTTATGTAACGTTCAGTACGCATCCCTTATTCATCACTCCTTTTCTGACTTTCTTATCAGCTTGCAAGCAGGAGACTTGACTTCAGGTCCATGGTGCACTGGGAGTCTGCTGGCTTACACATAAAATTAAGTGAATGCCTGTTTCACAGCATCAATGTGAAATTTGCTGGTGACCACCTTGCACACTGAAACGCTCACTGAGTGTCTCACAGCTACCAATACATGCAAGTGGTATAAAAGAAATAAAGCTAACAATGTATCTACCTGTGTTCTCCTCCATCTAAATTGGAAGAAAAAATAACTCCCTTGATGATAATTATCAATTCCCTTCTTTGTGTGCTTAAGAAGTGCTCTGCATCACTGCAGTAGCATTACTGAAACAAGTACCAGAAACCATCAGCAGCAGAGTGGATACGTTTCCTTCTTCGGTTTTAACAGGGGCCAAATCAGACCCTTGCCACATGGTGTTATGGTGGAGCAGGTAGCACATTAAATACTTACAACATTAGGACTATCTTAGGAAAAGAATGACTGTTACCTGCACATTTTACTCCCTGAGCAATGAGGCCCCACATAAAGTTGGCACAGTATTCACACCAGTGCGGGCCCCTGAACGTGTGCACCTGGAAGACAGTAGCAGAAAGGAAAATTACAGAAAATGACCCAACTATTTCACAGACATCAATACCAATGTGTCTAAACAAGGCAGAATTCCTCTTCTTTGAAGGCACCACATACAGTTGCTGGAAGCTTCCCTTTATCACCACAGGAAAAGAAGGAAGAAATGTAAGACTTAACTGCCAAGACTCTTGCAGACCCATGGAAAAACAGAAGCTCTCCATCCCAAACTGTCCAGAACAGCAGAACTGGATGCGGAGGGGTCTGCTCCCAAACCATGAGGGCAGAGGGAGGAATGGTAGGTCACAGCCCTCCTCCCACCTCTTGGCATCCCTTCACTTGGGCAGGATTACAGCCACAAGGTGAGACTTTTGCAGCAATAGTGCAAGGGTTCACCTCTCAATTTAAACTGTCTTCTGCTTTACCCTCTCCTCCAGAAGGTGAAACATGTAGGGGGCTGCAAGATTTTGTGTCAGGTGGAGGGAGTTCTGCCAGGCAAAACACCAATGCTACACAGAAATACTGCAAATACACTTTACAGTTTAGAATAACTCTAAAAGGAAATTAATTCTCTTCAGACTAATGCTATATATTGAAAATCCAGATCAATTTAGGAAGTGGAAAAAAGAATCCACTGAACTAGGAAAAACCTCAAAGCTAAAGAAGAAAAAAAACAATGCTGCGTTCAATTTCAGCTCACGTGCTTGTTACAAATCCTGCTAACACCAGTAGCTGCTTCCAATTTTATTCTGATAAAGTTCCTGCTGTAGGAAGCCATAGGATTCTTTACAGAGAAAATCATCACTTCCTTAGACAGCATAAAAGGCTTTGGGCCTCTCTTTAGAATAGACAGGCTGACAAAAAAAAAAAATCAGTAATCAATGATCATAAAGAAAGAAAAAAAATTGCATTGAAAAGCAGCAAAAATATTTTAGGATTAAATCACTCAGTTCTCCATTTACTGAGTGGGCATAAGGGCAGGCAAGTACCTGACACATGTACACTGCCACACACAGAAGAGAAGGAGCTGGTGGAAATGCAAATGCCTTCCACAGACAGCTCTGGTTATAAACAGCAAAATGTGAAGTGACCCAATTGAGGTGGTGAGCATGCCTTCTGCCACTGTTCTAAGTAGCAGCTGGATTCCAGGTAACACTTACCTTGAACAAGTGGCAACCCAGAGCAGCACCCAGCAATTCAGACCACTTTGGTTACAGGAAGGTCTGCAGCCTCCTGGGCATTTGCTGCCCACAAAGCAGCAGTAAGGTAGTTGCTGTGCTAGTCTATAAAGTTACTCCTGTAATTCACCGAGTAGTTCATGTGCATGTCTGTACTAATATATACCGTACTAACACTATACTGCTTATAATCACCTCTAGCCCTGTGCTGCTAAGCATCTCTGGAGGAAGCGTGAGGGTGTGAAGTGTCACACTCTCCCAGTGCTGGCACAGGCTGCCTCCCCCCATCTATGCTCGCTGCCGTCTGCACCCACTTCCACACGCCTTTTGAAGGTGTGATGTGCTCCACAAGCCTCCTTCTCCCTGCAGCTCCAGCTGACTTCTACAAAGCAAATGAAAGCAAGACTGTCAGCAGCTGTAATATCTCCATTTTCTCTTTTCCTCTCACCACAAAGAGATTTTTCACACCTTCTTCTCCGTTACCCACCTGCACTACCCACATCTTCTTGGCTTTCTTCCTCAGCCTTGCGTTTTTTTCTAGGTCTTTGGCAGTGTTCCCTTCCCATTCTAATAAGCGCATTCTAATATTGTCAAGCAAAACACTGTGCTTTAATGCCTGCAGGACTAACAGAACTTTTTCAGGGGACAAAAATGCTTCCTTTCAGTCATTATCTCTTTTTTCAGTAAAAGGAATCCTCCCCCAATACTTATTAAACAGATCATAAGTTTGAGCAATAACTAAGCCTTTTTCAGGATCCTTCCCAGTTTTATAAGAGAATTTTTTTTTAGTATCATGACTGTAAATGAAGGGGACTTTTGTCTTTTTCTTTGAAATGCTGATATTTTAACTTATTTCCTTAGCCAGAACAAGAACAAATTCTGACACATTAATACTTCCTGGTAAAGAAAAAATGATACTATCCTTTCCCTCTATGTCTGCTGATTTTGATTCATCATCAAGTATGGCATTTGCTAAAGAACTTCTAATGTTTCCCCTGGGTCTTGGGGTCCTATCCTGGCCTCCCCAGGGCCATCTCCAGAACTGACACTCATCAGAGCTCAGGTGCCCAATCTCTAATTGGCTGTTGGTTTAACAGTGAACATTTCTCCTTCTTGGCATCTTGCTCCCCACCATGGTCTGCACCTTTGCACCTTCTCCTGACTCTAAGAACCTTTCTGCAGGGTTTACCATCACTTCAACCATTTGCCTCACTTTATTTATTTATTTATTCATTTACTTTTATGAGCTCAGGTTCTCTTATGTTTCTAATAACTATTATCCACTTAGGTTAAAAAAAAAAGTCATTACCTTTCTTCTACAGCCAGCTCCCCTGACATTATCCTGACTCTCAACTCACCTCTAGGAGAATTTTACATGACTCATCATCAACTTAAAACTGACAAGGACAAAACAGACTTTCCTCTTCCATACCAAAAGCGCATGTATTGGACACCTTTCAAAAGATAAAGATTGACTTTGCCCTTCAGGTTCATCATCTCAGCATTATCAGCACTGTTCTGTCCTCTCATGAATCCAGGTTGCATCCAAATACTGAAATGCCTTTCCGTATCACCAGTTAAGAAATTAACTTCTCTGTCAGAAGACTTATCTGGACTTAGCTCAGCTTTACAGCGCCCCATACAAATTATTCTTTCTCATCCATTATTCTGATTACAAAGTAAAACAAATTAAAAGGAGAGGGTAGGTTTTGCTATATTCCATAATGGTCTACCTTGCTTCGTCCTTTATCTGACATGCAACAGAGAGGTTCTCTGGCAATTTTAATGAGGAGGTCCAAAGGTCTTAATGTCCTGCTATCCCTGGTGTACACAACCCTGCAGGATCAGCTCTGAAGCCTCTTTTGGGTTTTCTAAGCAGTTCTGTCTTTTTCCAGAGCTCAGTGGTGCCAGAGTGTTAATCTTCCCACTACCATGGAGTGGAACTGGACATCTAACCCTCCACTGGTCAGAATACACACCATTTCTGGAAATGAAATCAGACACAGTAAGTAATGCCAGAAAATAGTGAAAAAACGGTCTTCTGAGGTCAGAACAGCCTCTAATCCCACAAAGCAGAGCCTGGCAGCATGCTACGAAGAAACACGTTTGCATCCCTTGCTAGTTCAAGAGCCAGCACCTGCAAACAATACTGCACTTATTACAAAACACTGCTTAATAAAGCATTCTGATTTTTATATTTAATCCCCCATTCTAAAAATCTGCCAAGTGACTGACTTGTTTTCAAAACTAGAACATGCTTTCCAGAAAAAATGCTGAAAACACACCCAGCAGAGTCTCAGAGATCCTGACTTAAATTACAAGGAGTTTCTTTCCCCTTATAAAAAGAGCATCTGCCATATGCAGATTTTACTGTCTTATAAAATGTGAGAAAGCAGGATTGCCAACTGTGGCTTTAAATCTCCCAGCCCTTCCATTCTCACTCCTACTCTAGATCTCTTTTTCCTTCTCCTTCCGTAAGGTTTCAATTGCAAGTGATTTTTGAGGTATGTGGAACATGGATGAGTCAGAGAGAACAATAAATTGGTTTTAATCTTAATTTGTAAAATTGTAGGGGGAATATTCAAAGAAAAAAATCTAGAGAAAATCTTATTACTAAGCTGTCCTTCAATCTGAGCTAAGAGGAGAGTCTTCACTGGGCTTACACCTAGGTACTTCAATTATGAACTCTGCTGCAACATCAGCAGGATGTAACAAACATTTAACTGCTGTGATCTTATATACGAGGAGCTTTTTACTTAGGCTTTAAAGACATTTTTTTACCTATAGGAAAAAATAGCTTAACCCCTGTGATTGATAAATATTACAGAAAAAAAAAGATATGAAATTTTTGGAGAACCAAATAAAAAAAATGATCCAGTGGCTCTGACGACAGCTTATAACACAAGCCGTGAACTTCTCAAACACATTTCTCATCATTATTTCTCAAGCTCTATAAAGGTCACTGTTGAAGTTAGTTACCCATGTATCTTGTAACTCCACTTACTTTTTAGGCTTTTGGTTTTTACTAGGCAGCTGTTTATCTAGCCTTGATTGCTACCTGAAAACCAAGAATGAGCCAGCAGATAATTAGTATTAGTAACTGGGAGACTTATCACTCATCAGGGCAGGGATGAAGAGGTTGAGGAAATATCAACAAAGTGCTGTTCAAATGTGATATGAGAGAACATGATGGATCAGGAGAGCTTTAGTCGAGCCACTGCTGGGAAGAAAGCAGGGCTGGCTCTGACAAACTACAGTCATGCAAAATCAACACCAAACACAGAAAGCAAAAATCTCTGTGACAGTACAGAAAAATGCTTTCCTTTGTTGAGAGGCTGCTGCCATGTTCTCCCTGAATGCCGCTCCATCAGGACCTTGCTCCATAAAAAGCACCTCCTTCATGGCTCTCCACACGGAACTGATGATGAGACCAATGCATTTTTTGAAAATTCAGGTGTTACTATCTGTATTGGGATCAAATACATCAACTTGAAAAAAGGATGGAAAAAAAATTGTTCATCTATCTATCCTCTTGGGCTACTGGAGTCCTACACTATGGGTAGAAGCCTTGCTGGTACATGAAGAGGAGACCAAGCTGACCAGGGACTGGATAAATGGCACACATTCAGCATTTGCACTCTCCAAGGGTAAAGTATTGCTGACTATACTGTCTTTCAAACGAATTCCCAAGGATGATGGGACACTGCTGATAGCTGTCAGCTCAGTGGTCCTAGCTCTATCTGCAATTCTATCAACTGAACTGTGCCTGTTGGGACTCTACCAAATTTTTAATTGGATATGGGAGACATCCTAAGTCTCAATTAAAACAATGAACTCAGCCCATATCATTAATGTCTGCCTCCCTGTCATGGTTGATTCTATCAGGCACTGAGCAGACCCATGCTGGCACCCAACCGGAATGCCCATTTTGTCCATCCTTGGTCCAGGCAGAGATTGCCTGGATGTGAATGTACAGAAGAGATGCCAGTGAGAAAGTCAATTGGCTCAGCTATCAGTTTGAACAATGGTTCTATTTAATCCTTGCACACATTACAATTATTAGATAGTGCTTCTGAAACAAGGGTCTCAAGCACTCCCAACATTTCAGCACGTGATATTCCTTCTGTGAGGCAAATATTGCTGCTGATGAGTAATCCGAGAAGTGAAAAAAAGCCATGACAACCCACACAGCAGAGCTGCAAGATAACTGCTTTCATGCAAAGGTGTAACAGAAATGAAAGTAACTGAGACCACTGGAAAATACCTTCTGCAAAACTGGAGCTGACTTTGCCTAGACCAGCTGGGGTATTAAAGTGTGGAGCCAGCCAGGGACTGCTCTGATGCCTTTGACCAGCAGCTCTTGAGAGGAGAAATGCTGGCTGAACGCTGCATCATTCATAGCATGGAGTATAAATAGCATCGCTATTGCCAGTGGATACACTGACATGAATGTTGAGCAGGCAAACCTTCCTCCAGGTCCTAATTCACTTGGAGGCAGAAGCACTGTCATGTTTTGTTTACTTTGTGGTTTGCACTGGTGTAAGCAGAGATGGGAACAACTGGAAATTAACGTTTGTTTAAGCTCTATGAGAGCCAAAGCAAAACCCTGAAGGTTGTTGGCTGGTTTGGCTTGTAGATTCAATGAAAACAGGCATCTTTCTTTAAGAACGAAATAGCAAATTTTCTTTAAATTGGTATCTGGAAATTGGAACATTGTCCATTTAATTCTAGGTCCAATTTACTTGATGCCTGTGTTCATGCAGAAAAAAAATCCGAAACTAGAGGTGAGAATTGAATAAAATGCTTATACGTAAAATTGTGTACATATACACACATCTCAGATAGGTTATATGTAATGATGTAAATACAATATGCACAGGCAGAATATAAACCCTAAGAGATTCCTAAAGGAACACTTTTGCAATGATGCTAAGGTTAATTCAGAGGAAAAGCTGTTGATGATGAGAGAGCATGACAAGCACTACAAGATACCCGAGGCAAGCCTTCCCCAGCACAGCACTTCTAAGCTTCATCACAGACATGAGCTGGTCTGTTCTTGGAGCTGTGCACACGGAAAACTCACAGGATCCACAACTGGAGACTAATAAAATCACTGGTATAGTGGGAAGGATTTACAGCTTAAATAAACTAAGGATTTAGAAAGAAGGCTTTTTATTTTTTTTATAAACAGAGGGAAAGCTTGAATTCAGGAACTTGTACCAAGAAACCAAAAAGGATTAAATAACACTGTGGTATTTGGAATCTGCTTTGGAAAAGTGTTGGCCTTTCAAAAAAAAAAGCAAAAAAGTAGAAGTAACATTAAATAAATACCTTAGGAAACTAAAATCCATCAATGCCTAAAACCTTTTCTGGCTTCAACTGTTCTATAATGCACTATAAGTTTCAGAAGCAACAACATAGGGCTGACGAGATCTTCTCGGAAGTTTTGTGGAAGTTTTTCTCCAGTTTTATTCTCCAGATATTTTCCAGGCCTTTGAACAATTTTTTCCCCCGCAAGTACTTGGAGTCTAAAAGAAACATCAAATTTCCTGAGGTTTTCTTATCTGTGAGAACACGCAGAGACTCTCCCCAGGGACTGTACTAGAGGCACCCAAGCCCTCTTTCTGAATATTCATTTGAGTGCAGTGACTCACTTAAGAATATTTTGCAAATACATTCAGTGTCAGGTCTGTACCTAATAACATAAAAAAAAAAAAAATAAATCAGTATCCTCTTTTCAACAGAGCTAGACCAATTTACCCCAAATCGGCATCTGCCCCACTTTTCGGAAGATCAGAAATAGAAAGGAGTTCATGTTAGAAGTCAGAAAAAAATGGCTGTGCTTAATATAGCAAGAGTTTGCTGCAGTTTCTGGTCTTTTTGCAGCATTTTTTTCGTGCTTTCTATCTCCCTGTTCCCAATAATCAGACACAGCTTTCCTGAGCAGTTCTTGTTAGAATAATACGATTTGGCACAGAAGGAGTTTGCTACGAGTTTTCACACAACCAAAATACCTAGTACAGATGCAATTACACTAGTAAATTGCAGGCGAGGACCAAGATATCTTATTTGTTTCAAAGAAGTAGTACAAATTTCACTAGCAGAATAACTTGTGTTAAAATCATCAGCCTCTGCATTGAAGTGATGCATAAGTCTGTCTATACTGGCAAAGCCTATCCAGCAGAGACCAGTTCTCACTTTTAGTGCACATTTAAGGCTATATCCTACCCCCAGTCAATTCTGGAAAAGTATGTTATTTCTGCTCTGAAGCTCCCCCATTGGTCTTTCAAATGGGTCACCCTCAAAGAGGAGGCAGGACATTGCTCCGGTTGAGGAGAGAGATGAGGAACCACGATAAACAAAATCCATCAGCATCTCTGCTGACTTAAGTTGGTATGGAAAAACATCTCTCCTTTCTGGAAGAAGTGTTGGCTTGAAAGGCTGTTATGTTCTCAGCGTTCACCAATTCACCAAGTAGTCTTGCAACTGTTATTTATTACAATTAATTGACTCTGCCATCTCAGGCATTAGTAAGATAATGACTAAGAAACTGTGTGATGCTTCCAAATACTGCACAGAAGGATAGTAAAAAATAGTCTTCTGGAGGCATATCTATTTTGTGAAGAGCAAGAGAAAAACGAGACAATATCCTGGGGAAAATGATGCATGGCAACACAGATTGCAGTGCAGTTCTGACAGGCATGGACACCTTCTTGCTTCAGTGAAGCACCACCACACTAATCTAGGCAGAAGAGTGGTTTTATGCTTTAGACTATCGCACTTATGAAACACCTGCAGAGTGCTCCGCCAGCTCAAGTCATCAGGAGCCACAGGTGTCTGAAAGAATACATATAACCAGCCAAGGGAGCTAAGAATTCCCCAGGGCCCATGAGTCACAAAGGCTGGAGGGGAGTAAAGACCTTTAAGGTGTTTTGCTGGGTTCATTTTAAATTTGACAAGTGATGGCAAGGTTATTGCACTGACTAACAAGTTTCACTACACAGGAGATTTCTTGCTGTAATCTCAATTTTTTTCCCTTTCCTTTAAATCTATCATCTCATAACTCCCAGCTAATGCTCCACTTCCATAACTGCCCCCCTAGGCATTAACATTTTTCAAGCATAGTTTAACAATTTTCTCCAACCCCACACAAACAGCAGGCAAAGGAGCAAGGTCAGTGCCCAAGTCCAAAGCATGGCACCAGGTGGGGAGGAGGTACAGGTGTTCCATAAAACTAGGGATGTACTCAGGGCAGAAGGTACCTCATTAGGCGTATCTGGGTTTTTTAACAGCAAAAAAAAGATGGGATGTAGGGGCGAAATGGAGAGATGAGGAGATGCAGACAGAGAAAGTCCAGAGGACTGAGGAAGAGGAACCCTTTGTGTTCAGTGCCCTAATAAAAAACTGCCTCAACTGAGAGAGAAGAGGGTATAACTTTAAACCCAACTCATATACCCTTGCTTTGGCCTAAAGCCCACCTTACACATCCCAAACCAGAGCTCCTCCAGTTCTCTTCTCACCAACCAAACTGGAACATTCCAATCCACATGGCATTTTGCCACAGGCCCCTCTTCCCATCAAATCTGAGGTTCCTGCTGTTGCTTGAAGCTCCTCCTTCAGCTGCCTGCCCCAGAGGTGCCCAGCTGCTTACTTGCCTTAAAATTATTCAGCAGATAACGTATCAGCTAGGTAAGAAATCATATTTTAATTGATCTGCATCACACACACATCCATATATATATGTGTGTATCAGAAAGTGTGAGGAGATTTATTCCATTTAATGGGTAAGAAACTGATAGAGAGGAAAAGCCTTTCTGTGAAAGAACGTGGTGCTGAAATTTTGAGGATGGTGGAGTGACTGTCCTGATTTGGACTGAAGATTCATTTTACAAGAGATCTCATCTAGTTTGTTGGACTTCAGAAAAGCAGAGTATACAGAAGGAAAGCAAAAGAAACCAAATATGCAAATAGACTCAATCAAGTCACGCTCACAGTCTAACCTCAAACTCCAAAACCTACCTCAAACACCTTCAAATCCCATTATTCAATTAGATCTAAATAAAATGCTGTGTCAAACAACATAGATCTCTCTTGGCTGATATACTTCAGTTAATAGAAAATGAATTTTTTATATGAGATTTATAGAGAAGAAAACAGAACTATTAAGTGAAAACTTCTTATAAATTAGAAAAATGCAAAATATGCTTAAACCCTCCATCATTTTCAATTCCTAGCTCTCATCCTGTGGAACAGGCTCAAATGAGAACAGCATTAAAAACTCCAACAGAGTAGATGTTCCTTTCTTTACTTACAGAGATAATTTAAGATAATTCAGACACTCTTTATTTGCATTTGAGATGTGCTCATGAAAGACCAGACCTCCCCAGTCAGAGGAATATTACAGAGCTGGAGATCATTACCAGCCAGCTCTGCCTGCAGAGCACCCTGTCACCCCAGCTGGCCAGCCTGCTCACTTTGGGCAGGAGGCAACCCACTGTCCAACTGATTTAAGTAAGATCAAAATGCTTTCAAAAACCCAGTTGTGTCAGCACTCCTACCAGAATCGTCTTTACATTCTTCTTTCAAACAACCCTTGGAGCAAACCGTAGATGAACAGATTTATTCAGGACACCTCTCCATGATTTAAAGAGTTAAAAGCAGCTTTCATATTCACCCCTTGCCTAGGTACCTGTGCTCCTGTGAAGACCATTGCTACACTGCTTCTCTGTCACAGTGTTCATCTACCTGAATTTCACTGGAGGCAACAGAATCAGAGGGTCCCCACCTTCCTACCCCACAGGAACAGGAGATGCAGAGGAAGGATTGAGGTCTCCTAACCTCTGGCCAAGCCTCTTAGGCGTTTGCTAACCCCAGCTTGCCTCTGGAGTGGCTGCTGCTGTCTTCTTCCCTTCTCTAAGACAACAGCACTAGTTGTTAATTAATAGTTCTACACTTCTCCTTCCTCTTCTGGGATGTTACAGCACTCCCAGTGTTAAAAGATTTCTAAGACTCCCTAATTTCTGTGATTAGGAATGTGCCTGATCAAAGAAGCAGCCGGGAAAGGGTTATCTGCTGCCTCGTGCTTGTATAAAGAAAAGAAGATTAACTGCAGAGGTACAAACAGCATGCGTCCTCCTTTTTGCTGGTGGAGCCTCCGGGGACAGCAGTCACTAATGGTTAGCTGAACTATACAAATTTATTTAATTTCTGGGTTGTTGTTTCTTGTTTTGTTTCAGAGTCTAGCTTCAAGACCCTGGGATTGACATTTCCTTCCTTCCCACATGGGTGGCACATTTGCTGCTTGGCAGGCAACCTAGGAGCTGTAGACATTTTAAAGGATGACGTCTATACATGTGAGAAGAAAAATTTGACAGATGCAAGGAATGAGAAAGGAGAGAAGCACATGACTTAACGATGGTCATTCATTTCAGATCCATAATGCAATAATTCTGAAGGCTTATGGTCCCTTCAAATGTGACAGTGGCTACATTTAGAGCTTGTGAACACAAGCTGCATACTTCAGCGGGTAGGTTGGTTGCTGTGTACCCTTTAAGGGGTATGGTGCTTGTTCCTTTCTCCTTTTTCATAGCACAAATTACCTGCATAAGGTGATTCCAATTCACTGACTTCAGAAAAGAATAACTTCTTGAGGTATATGTTTCTGGAAATTGTACGTATAAGTGAACTACAGTACAACTATTACTAAGAAAACAAACTATGTGGAAAGTTTGTGCTGTAGTTATAACCTTGGATCAGCCCATAGTTTGTTTTTGAAAAAAGACTGGAAAACATGCAGCTTCCAAACTTTCCAGAAGCAGTTTCTGGAAGAAAAACAAATAAACAAACCCAAATGAATGAAAATCAAGTTATCGGATTAATTTCAAAACAGCTATGTTCCAGGTTGCTAAAGGAAAGCAGCTAAGGAATACAGATGCGTGCGAAATTAAATGCACATTATCCTACATACACTCTAGTACATGGAAATTATCTGCTGGCATCTGCAAGAGTAAGCTTCAAACTCTAAGGAAAGCTGAAAGACATTTCAGACCTCTAGGATACCTCTGGAGCCTGTGAAAAAATGCTCTGCATTTAACTGACAGCCAGCAGGATTATTTTATGCCATGTTTTGCATAACATTTTTTACACAGCTTTCAAATCTGTGCTTTATTGAAAAATTAGGCCATATAAAATATCCTGATCGTATAAAGCTTCCAATTTTAGTGGTTATCTGAACTCGAAAGACAAAAAGTGATTTAAATAAAATCAGAAGGATAATAGGTAAATATACATATGTGCACACACATGTACATTCACACATGCAGTTGATGGAAATCAAACCCAAAAATGAGACAATTAACAGATACTTGTATCACCAGATGCCTGTATTACATTAATGATTTCCCCTTCTCCTAGAATAAAAGCAGAAGCTACATGGGGGCTGGGGGTGGTATTAAAGATAAAATCTGGGCTTCAGGGGCTACATTTGAAGTTTGTACTGTCATCTACAGGAATGCAGTATAACATCAATTCACTTAGTCTTACAGATGAAGACTGTCTATTATACAATGCACCTGACTGTCAAAAGGTTAAATTACTAAATCCTTACTGGACACTTATTGCAGATACAGACACAAACCACGGGTATGTTGTATTGGCATGTATCTCTCTTTACAAAGAGCATAATATATCTAAAATAATTAAACCAACAATTAGAAGCTACATAGAAGACTAAGCAAATTTTATTAAAACACAAGGTGGTTGCTAATGCCAGCAGCTCCAGTAGCTCCACAGTGTAAGTCATGCTGCTTTCAACGCACTCAATTCATTAACACAGGAGAAAAGCCAGAAACTAAGGGAAACGCAGACCATCTGCTCAATCCAGATGCAGCAGAACATACTTCTTACCTCGAAAGCTATTTACCAGCGACAAACTGAGATAAGATCAGTTTAATCCTCTCATCACAGATCTAAAAGATTTTTTGGCATCGTATCGGTCGTAAGTAAAACCAAACCACGTTCATTTGAACGGAAATAAAACTTTGCCCGTATTTTTCACCTTTAGCATTTCTCTCATCTAAAACAATTATAAATAAAAGAGACAACCTAGGTACGGCAAATAGTATTGAAACAAACACATGCACGCGTGCAATCAACAACAAAATTCTTGTTACTCTGCTGCTACGTTCTAGAGATGTTATAATTGATTTAACCGGCAACGAGATTTAATCAAAGCATTTAAATTTCCAGAAAGTTGCATTCTGAGGACATATTATACACTGGACTGTTTTAAAATAAAAACTACAGACCCCGTACCTTAAAAACAAATAAGCAGCACGATTTCTCACCTTGAAGTTATGAATCTTCTCATATTTTGGAATATGTTCATTTTCTTTCAGAGTTGCTCTTCTGACGAGCGACGTCAGCTGCGAATAAGCAAAGAGTTTCAGAGGTTGCCAGATGGTCACGGACTTCTGCGCCCCCAGTTTCATCCCCAAGGCTGCCAGCAGCAAGTCTGGCTGGCGACCCCCCCGCCTCGAGCCGTGCCCCGACCAGGACTCCTTGGATGGCATCTCGGAGCTGCCAGGAAGGAGGCACAGCCCCCCCCCCGGACGGATCCGCGCCGTGGCTCTATGAGACTCGCAGGGAAGGAGCAGAAGGGAGCATCTCGGGGAGCGGAGCCGCTCGGGAGGGCTCCCCGGGCGGCGGGTGCGGGAGCGGCTCCGCCCCGGCTGCCAGCGCCCCGCCCGGCGCCCGCGGGGCAGCCCTGCACCCCCCCCCGGGCACCGCGGCCGCCGATGCTCGTCGCTCTTCCTTTAAAATTACGTTTTTCCAATGCCTTTCACACAATTCGAGGCTCGTCACGCTCCTCGAGTAGCGATGTGAACGCAACCGCTAGCTAAAGCTCCCCGCCCTTTCTCCCCAAAGACCCGAGCCCTGCCTGGCCGCGGTGCCTCTCGCTGGGGCTTTGGGAATGTTAATAGGTGAATGACGCACGGCCCTAAATGAGAGCGAGACCTCCTGCCTGGAGCGATGCGACTGACGTGGAAACGTGCACGGGACAGCCTGCTCCTCGCTCCCCTTCCCGCGAGCCCAAAGAGCCAGGATTTCACCCGCACACGGTGAAAGCGTCGCCGCAGGGCGCAGCAGAGCTGGCAGCGGGACGGGCGCTCGGAGGGCCAGGGCGGGCGAGGCCGCAGCCACCCGGCGCTGCTCACGGGGCAGCCCGGCTCAGGGAGGCTCTCCCCAGCAACCTTGAGGGCCGCAACTCCTGCCCTTTTACTTCTAGCGCTCTCCAAGCATTTAGGAACAGTCTTAACGGACCTTCGGTCTGACTTTCTACGGCAGTGATTTATACCGTGGGGCTGACACCATCCTGACACTGAGGGTGCAACAGCTTTGCCTGTGCAGCTGGGCAGAGCACAGCCCTCCCTTCTCTCGCCACAGGCTGCAGCACCACAACCGCTCTCCCTTCTGCAGCAAAGGTATTTTTATCTCTCATGACTCAGTAACAACCAAGACAAGCACAGTTTGTCGCAGCCTTCTGGATGGAATTGGTGTGTGTGTTTTGCAGCTGGATCACAGCATTACCATTTAGCTCAGTCTTGCCAACAGAGCTGAGAGTGATGCTCACCGTGAGCCCCTTCTCTCATCCCTTGCATGGCCACCAGTACCTTCTCTACAGGTTTCAAAAATCATCTGGGTCAGGTTGCAGAGATTAAGGATCAGCATATATGCTTCACCAACCGCTAATCTGCAATGCAAGTTAATAGCTAATCATCAAAATGCTGGCTATAGATTATACAGGATGAAGCTGTTGGGCATTAGGGGCTCATCCAGGGGCCTTCGGAGCATCTGGCTCAGTTCCCAGTTTCATTCAAACAGGAGGCTAGCTGGTCCATCCTACTGAGAAGTAATTCTCCAACAGTTACCTCAGTCTGCCTGTCTTGCTTTTAATCACCCATTTTTGGTGCAGGTAAATAAATGTCCCTCTTGTATTTTTTTGCATATCCTTCCAAGTGTAACACTTCACAGCAGTAGGAGATCAAGAAAAATGAGGTCAGGCAAAACCTGACCAGCTCATCTATGTGAGTCAGAATAGTAGGGACTTGATGATGAGGAAGCAGAGAGGCTTTTCAATTTATTCTCTCCTTTCTTTCCAGCTAAAGCCACTTAATGGTTTCATTCCCATGGGTTACATCTGATAAATGTCCTCAGGGAACAAGGTGGACCTCAGCTTGCCCCAGAGTAGTCATCCTCTCCAGACAGTTTGAGTGACAACAAGCTCTGGAAGCAAATTGTGGAGTTCTGGAAATGTAGGTTCATTACACACTACTTTGGAACTTGAAACTTTTATTTTTTAAAGGGCCAGAATATATCACAAAGCATCCATACTAGGAAATAAAATCTTTGAAAACTGAGTTTGTTGGAAATATATAACCCAGCGATTTTCAAGAGCACATTTACTATTTAAATCAACTCTTATTATTGTGTATAATCCTGCTAAGGAAGCAAGATAAAACACTCTGAATTTTCCTTTCAATTGCTGGTAGAGTGCATATTTGGTTTTTTACATACTCATTCCTTAATTGTCAGCTTCTTTTTTCCTAATTCTGAAGAACTGATTTATTTTCAACTGCACTTCAGAGTCATGTTAGTAGGAACTGATCTCAGGATCCTGGAAAATTAAATCTTAAGAATGCCAATAAAAAGGTAAGCAAAATTACCCAATAGGGAAAGGTCCTGTCTCATGGCTGTAATTATGGAAATGCATTATAATCTGGAAAGTAGTTATAGGATTATGAATATTAATTCTAAAATTACTTTGTGTTACAATAATCTAACTCAGGCTGCTTATTGGTTTTACATAAATCAGCTTCCCATTGTTCATTGCAAAGCATTTTCTGCTGTTTACAAATACAGGAATACTGGGCTCACCTATACTTGTAGCTGGTCACATGTGCCATGTGCATTACAGTTCTGCACAGTAGAGGAACCTCAACTGAAAGTAAGTCAAAGCCATAAAACTAGCTAACTGAAAAAATGATGAATAATATATGTTATCTATTTCTTACATATATTTCCCCAACACAAATCAGTGTTGTGATTAAAATTCATACACCTGCTTTCAGATAACTTAATTCTATCATGCATATATGCTCATTCTTCTGTAATTACCTAACTTCAGGAGTTTGGCATTGCAAGCTAGTGCACTTCTTAACACAGCACATCTCCTTTCTTTTGAAAACCAAAACAAATAAATTTCTGTTGTACACAACTTGACCACGGATTGGGTCATGAGGTAGGTCCAGATCTTTAGCTTACCAGCACGTGAGTGAATAAAGGAAGAGAGAGCAAGCTACTGTCCTCAGGTAGCCCTAGTCATTGCAGAGTTGAGTCACCACCCCTGAAGGCAAACAAATGAAGTTATGGACCTGGGGTTTCAACTCAAATTCCACAGGAAGCTCTTAAGTCCCAATGCGCTTTCCTGCTCCAGGTGCCCTATGCTGTCTCTATTCCCAGCCTGCAAGTCCTGCTCTACACCAGTGGCTCCTACACTCCCACTCATGAGCAAAGTCTGCTCTCCATAGCCCTTTCATTTTCCAACAGTTATCTTTAAGACTCACTCTGTCTGGAGTCTATTTTGATGGGGACAACTATTAGATACTGTCTACTACATACTGGATAAAAAAAAGTAGTACAAAACTAAGGAGGAGAGTAATTTTTTTTCCACTTTCCTAAATAAAGTCTTGATTTTATTTTTAATTAATCTTTTCTTGACAGACATTTGCAACCATTGCACGTGTAGGAAGCAGTCTTTTTCTAAATTTAATTTAAGGACATGATTTCACAGGACTGAGGTGAACTGAAAATGGAATGACTTGAACTAATAGCCAAGCAACATCTCAGCAGAGCATACAACCAGAGCAGCCTCCGAGTCCTGTACCTCTTAGTGACTTAAACAAGCACTAAAAAAACCAAACCCAGCAACACAACAACCCTTAAACCAAGACATCTGTTTAGAGGTTCTGCATTGTACATGCAGTGGACTAAAGGAAAACCAAACAAACCTAACCTGCTATTTCAAATGTTGTCATTTGTTCTAAAACCTCAACTGTAAGAGTGGTTCAGTCTAGGTCCTACCAGGACTCTGCTTTCCTTACATTCCCCTGGTGTAGCCCTGCAGAATGTGGGAAAACCAGCTGTTTCCTTGAGCATTATTTGGTCTCAGTGTTGGCTGTATAATGTGTGTGTATTTTCTGCTACTAATCTCACAATCAGTAAGTCTTATTATGAAGACTCCACAGAATTAATTTTAAAGTCATCCATGGCTTGCAGTAAATTCCAATTAGTCACACTCTGAAAGACATATTATGTGAGTTTAATCCAGTCACAATTCAGTCAACATTGGACAAGTTGTCTTTCTAAAAAGGCAAATCAGTGCATTTCCCATTCGTTGAGCAATAAACCAAAATCACTTCAGAAAAAAATAAACCAAAGCAAAACAGAAAATTCAAGTGTCACGTTAAGCTCACAACTCCTAAAGTGCCCAGGTTAGATTTGATCAGACCTCCTGAAGCCCATGCGCATTTCCAATACAGTGTAGTGTTCAGTTTCAAGACCACCTGGCTCTTCTCTGAAACACAGTATCATGTTTACTTCAGTCTCCCGAACGCACTGCAGGTTTTTCATTCTCATACAGTATTTTCATGTTGTTATGACTAATTACACCTTTGTTGTTTCAGACTTCATATGTAATAACATTCCTTCCCTCTAAGGAATGTAATTTAATAATAATAATATTAACCATCAGTTATATTGCACACTTCTTTAAAAAAATAAAAGATGATGCCCTATCATAAATATCTCAAAACCCAAGATATTTGGGTTACTATATGGTTAGCCACTGTATATTTTGTCATGCACTGTTTCACTGTATAGCTAACTTAGCCAAATGTATACACTAAAAAAAAAAAACCCAAAAAAAAAACTTTCCTTGCCTGAACACTTTATGAGCGTATTTTATGGTTTCAGTACATGATTTTCAAAAGCTAATCAGTCAGATCGTGAAACTGAGCCCAGTTTCCTCAATGTAGTTCTTGGTGGAGGCTTGTTCCATGCTAAATATAATTTTCCCAGGTCGCATCTTTCACAAAATTGTTCCCAGGAAGGAAGGGGAGCCCAGAATTTTACTTCTTCATTTAAAACTGTTGATAAGCTCTTTTCATTTGATTTTCTTCACTTGTAGACATGCTGATGCCAGACATAGCCTCTGCCCACAGAAAGATAGTGTGAGCAGAGGATAGGAATGCTATTCAAAGAAGTTCTGCCTGAAAGCTGACATTTCAAGAGCTGGATGGGAAGGACCATCACGCAGTCTCAGCCACCAAAGTAAGACTGCTCTTGCTGCCATTCCAAGACAGCCACACTTACCTGGCACATAGACAGCACCAGGCTCACACAATGCTCAAAGTATACTGGGATCCTCAGGCAACACACAACCCTGCTTTGAGTCTGCAGTTACCCACAGGGGAGCTGGGCTTTAATACATGGTTGAACGATGAGAACTTACTGCTGAGAAAAGTTCTATTTTTTATAACAAAATTTTCCAAATGGGCTGACTTCTAATGAAATCAGTTCTTCCCACCCCCACCCTCCCAATGAAACACTTATTAAAAAAATCTAAAGAAATGGGTATTTACATTTTTTAATTTTTATTTCTGATAGAAGTGTATGTGATTTTTATATATGATAATGAACATTTTTACATCTAGAATTTAAAAAAGAAGGGTTTTTCAAAATGTTTTAATTAAAACCTTAATCAAATTAATTCAGCCAAAACATTGCCTTGATTTAAACTATGGCTGTTAAATTTTAAAAATAAAGACTCTAAACCAAGGTTTAAATTATGGAAAAAATGTTGCTCAATATTCCTGCTAGAAATTAACACATAAAATGCAAATTCACTTGCTACTCTGTTGTGTAATACAATTAGCATTATTTGGAAAGGTTTTATGTTCACACTGATGTACTTACCAGAAATACTCTGAAGTAGCACGCTTATAAAAAAGCAGAGATATATTAGGGGAAGCCAACAGAAAATTTGCTTTTCTGTAGCTTTGGTCCTATAATCTACCAGTCACTGCAGCTGATTCAAATCTAGGTCAGCTGGTTTATTTTGTTCCTAGTGGCATGATGGGTTGTAGATTTGCTCCTGGCAGTTACCAATATGGGTCTTTGGAAATGACAAGTCAAAACTGCTCACTGTGACCACCCCTCCTTTTCAGTAACTGATGAGACAAAACCAATTAACAATTGCTTTTCTGAGTAGTAGCACAAAAGCAAGGCACCGCGTTTCTTTTCATAGGGAGGGAGCTGTTGTGATATATAACCATGGACCTGGTCGTGGCAAAAAAAAAAAAAAAAAAATCTCACAATACCTGTAGTAAGAAGTTCTGCTTTTGTTTTGGTTCTGAAGGATTTTGCTAACATCAAACAACTTAGCTTTTAGTGAGGTCAGCAAGTGGTTTACTGCACCCATGGAAGGAGGCAATTCTGGGGATTTCCTTCACATTCCATAGGTACAAATACCACCACAGGGGTGTATGTGGGGATGAACATGGGCAGGGATGTGGATGTTGCAATCAATAATGCTGTTGAGTTTTACAAGCAAAAACTACAACTTCATTTATACTGATAAATAATAATATGCTTCCTCATGGGGTTGTGGTCTGGGTGGGTGAGAGATGGCATAGTCCTGCTCCACTCCCAGGGGAGGAATCTTGTCCTGGTTCAGTCCTGAAGCAGCAAAAGCTATAATGCTCTGCCCTACAGACACCAATGCAGGACATCCCTGTGTCTCCTGGCTACCTCTGTTAAAATAACCAACCATTCCAGGCCTTCCCTTAAAGTCCAAGACTATCAGCCTGCTTGCAAGGGGGAGGATATGACTGCACAACAAAAGCAGAGCTGCCACCGAGCTGTGTGATACTGAATCAGGATCTGCCAATCAAACACCAGGATAAAAGCTACTCAGAAAGCTAAGACAGGAGCTCTTTTCATCCCTAACTGATTGCATTGAGGAAAGCAGTTTCTCATGAGTTCAAGCTAAGGTATCAGCCTCAGCAATTCTCTCTTTGCTTTGCAGTAGCTTATTACCACAAACCCTTTCTTTCCTCAGGAAAACAAGCTGCCATAGAAGGAAGCCAAACCAGCCAGACTTGAGAAGTATGGAAGGGGACCAGGAGCTGGGATAGCACAGAAGATACCATCTCCCTAGCCCAGGGGGGCAGCAGCATCACTGTTCACCAGGTAAAGTGTGCAAGACTGTTCACGAGCACAGAACAGAACACGTAAGCATCACAGAAGACCAGAATATGTCTTCAGTAAACCTTCAAATGAAGCCTGTCCTTTACAGCTCTGCTTCCAGTCCTTTCCATCCTTCAGAGCTTTGGGTTTTGTCCATCCTACCTTCCTTTTCTCCTATCAGGAGCCTGCACCATGGTGGCGGCAAGCTAAACAGTGAGTTAAAACAGCTGCCTGTGCCAGGTACTCCTCTCCCAGGGCAAGGCAAAAGCAGAGAGAGTGGAAGGACTACTTAGCATCATTTAAGTATTATGTATGGCTAAATCAGGGCCAGAGAGGTCTGTCTCGCAGCTATGAGACCTATGGAAAGAGGACTTCATGGAGCAAGGAGGTTTGTCTAAGGGATTAACCCTCACACTGGCCAGCAACATGCAAAGGCTGCTCCTCAGCAGCTTCTTCATCACCTCTGTTTAAGTCAGCATTTTCTGTTTCAGCTAAAAGCATCACATTTTCTTCCCTTCTCTGGTCTGTGGTGCATCTCCTTGCTGCCCTGCAGGGAGTTGTGCCATTGCGACCGAGGCATGACTGATGTTTGTTGTAGCAAGGGGTAACCCTGGCAGAAGCCTTGTCTTGATGTGTCAATGCATACTGTATTCCAAAAAGACCTTCAAAGTCGTTTATAAATAACACAAGACAATGTGTTCTACGGGAGTGATAACAGTCAAAATGTAGTGCGAATTGGCAGCTGCATGAATGCCACTCTTTTGGAAAAGAAAGAACACCAAAAAGCTTAACCATACTCTTTGCTGAGGAACCTTAGCTGTTCGCTCTTAAGGAAACGCTGATGGTGGCCAAACCTTATGAAATAAATAATTTACAACAGTACTTTAAAGATATCCACCTAAAAATGATATTGATAGAAGCTGTTTTTACAATAAACCTGTATATCTTCTTGCAACTGGAAAGTGGGATAATGACAATCATACAATCCACCAGCTCTTTCTGTTACTATAAATGAGGGGTTTTTTCATTTATTCCCCATGGAATAGGAACGTTGGCTATTGGTATAACAGGGGCAAAGAGTATAAAAATCTCTTTTTATGTCTCATTAATATTTTTTACCCGATGCATAATATTCACTTCACATTAATCTTGTCTGGCAGTCTAATGCCTCTAATACTAGCCTTTTTTGTTCTATGCAGTAATTCAATCTAGAATAATTCAATGTATGTTATAATTGAAAACTGCAGCTCATTAATTTCTAAACACTCTTTGTATTTCAGACTACACCTGCTCCTTTGGCACATCCTCTATTTTGAATCCATCCATTTCTTCCTGAATAAGCTATGTTGCTATGATACATGTACTGTCACAATTTCTTTCTTCGACATACTTTCTGTCCATAAGCATACTTATTTAGGATAAATAAGATTAAGACAGATCCTAACACATCCTTAATTATTGCTTGATTCAACCTTATGAATTAAGGTGAAAACAGTTTTTAACTTAAATGAATACTAAAAGTGGGACATGGACACGCAACATTCTTGCAAAATTTATAATGGTGAAAACCTGCTTATGGACACCTCACTGCAGAAAAATTACAAAATGGGGTAAACCCCAGTGTCCATTAGCAGTCCTTGCATACCCTGATTACCAATTTTCTAGGTGCGTGTGTGTCCATGGGCATAGCTGCACCACTGCTGTGAGTCAAGGCCAACTTTTATTTTACACAATGCTGTTAGGCAGACTCAGAAAATGAGGTAGGCTGATCATCCTTCAAATTAGTCTCTCACGTACACTCCCACTACCCTTGCATAAATTTCTATTTCAATCAGCACTGATATGAAACCTGCAATGAATGAAAACGGAGTGGAATTGGCAGTGGAATCATACTATGTTCCAAAGACGAATTATCAGGTATTATCAAATTATCAGTTTATTGCCGCCCATAAAGTCTTCTAATCCCTGATCACATTCTCAGAAATTACTCACTTTGCATTCTGTTGACCAGTGTTCCAATTTTCTCATTTCTCCTTTTCCACATATGGTTCATCTTTCCTGTTTATTCTCTCTTAGTTTCCTAATTAACATTTTAAAATGCCTCTGTCATGAAAATTTTCATGTAAGGGCAGGAAGCATCTCATTTCCCTAGAGAAAGCTATAACTATTAAAAATTCTTACTCGAGTCAGGCACTCGAGAAACCATTGTCTCAAATGGTCAAATCCAGCATCTTTGAAACAAATTTAAATAATGTCTTCATTTGAAAACTGAATCATTTAAAAGTATTCAAAATGAGGCCGGCAGTGCAACTCCCTATCATAAATTGCGCCATGCAGATTATTTACCTTTCAGGGGAGAAGCACGTGGACAGGTTATACAACTTCTGTTACACAGAAGGAACTTTAGGGTTTTCTGTTCTGGACTTCTCCTCTTCCCTCACCTGCCCCCTAAGTCTGCGTTTCCTTGCACATAATGTTTAGTTGATGACTGTTCTCAGTTGAACTACACTAGTCCTTGATCCAAATCAGGAACTCACTGACCTGAGGTTTGTGACTTCAGAGGTATATGATCTTTGGACAGAAGCTCTTCATTTCAGTATTAGGCACATTTGAGCTGAAAGTCTGGGGAGTATAGTTTCATACATATATTTAAGAAATTAAACTATACCCCAAATACACACATATATATGTGTGTTTGGGGCATAGTTTAATTTCTTAAATTCATTGCCAATGACCAAAATGTTTATCCAGCGCACCTGCTGTCTTCTTATTTAGTCACTTTTTTTCATCTCATCTTACAGGACAACTTTTTATTTGTACTGCCACCATCAACTAGCACTTTCAGGGACACTGCTGATAAGATTTCTAACACTGAGGTTGTTTGGATTTTCAACAGTAGAAATAGCTCAAGAGAATTGATCCACAAGGCCCCTAAAAAAAACCCCACCAAACTACAGAGTAAGCTCTTGACATTACCAGCTTGCTGAGCAGTGAGTCTGCCTTATGAACTCCAGTGTCTGACAAGGGTGACTGGCAGCTTCCAAGCACCAGGCTGCAGTGCTGCGACAAATAGTAGCAAGGATTCAGAGGCTGGAGTGAATGAGAAGCTGTCACATAAGAGACTGAACACTTCAGATTCTCTATAAGATAACCACACGTGGTACTTAGAGCAATTTTTGTGCATTTGTGCTAACAACAGTTATCAGCCAGTTCACAGAAATGCCTGAATGCAAATGTAATTCACTGTCATATTAACTTCGGTAAATGGTTTAGGACTGTTCTGGCAATGTAAAATTATCAGAAACCTTCAACCTATAAACTATTTGATACATGATATAAAACATAGAGCTTTTAACATATCTCACCCTTACATACAAGATGGAAATTGGGAATACAGCCTACTTTTCATAGTATTTTTCCACTCTTCTCTCAGGAAGGGGAAAAGGTGCTTGCCTCTAAGTGCTAATAATCTAACACATGAATTGGAAATCTTTAAAATAAATTACTAAACCACATACACATATGGCTAAGGTATAGCAGAGGACATTAAACTTTGTGATACTGGCTCTAATGTTCCTTAGGTAAACTGTTTCAAACAGCTTTAACTCTAAACCAAATGCAATAATAATCCCCACTAAAAAGCAATACAGTAAGTGTTTTATAATGTGAATGTCACTATCAGAAACACATCATTGTGCAGTTAATCTTCAAAGTTACATGGATGCGAGGCATACTAGTCCTAAAATGACAAGGATTAGAGCAACAGCTGTTCATCAACCGAGAATCAGACTTTTCAGCATGGTGATTCTTGTTTCCCTAAATATTAGGGCTGCAGGAACAGTGAATGCCAGAAGCAACACTGTTTCTAACTGCTGATGCCAGGCACAAAAAAGGCTAAATATGGAAAAGTTTAATGTTCTAAAAGTTAATGATCAAAGGAAGACTTTGCAAAACTGTCAAGAGTTGCTGTCTTTGCTGCTGACGAGTATGACAGTTTTGAAGTAATAAGAGCGAGCAGTTTATTGAGCTTAGTAACAAAACTGCTCTCCTTACTTTGTTCAAATTCAGAAAAGGAAAACATTCCACTAGAGACTAAGCAAGAGAAATTTTATCTGAAAATATCTTTTTTCTTGTGAAATATTAAAAGGAAGAAAACAAGGGCTAGAATAATTCAGCTTCTGCGGCATTAGCTACAGGATAAATGAGTGTTCTTGTTTTTCCCACAGCCAACACTTCATTTAGGCACCTCTACTCTTTCTGCTACCACTTCTAAAACAGGCATTTCACTCTTCGTGGGTCTTAAGGTTTTGGTAATGCCTTATGAATGGACAATTATCAGTGAGTCAGTTGTGCTTGTCTGTCAAGGGATTCTCTAACCAAAAGGGGGCAACACACCAGACCACTGCAGCTCCCTCTCCTTTCCTTTGTGCAGAAGCCAAATAACATGTATTTCTGCTTGCAAGCGTGCAAATAGTGACCAATGTCAAATGCTTTCCCCTCTCCCATCTAAATAAAAAACACCACACCCCTTGCTGCAAATGGTTAGCAGAAAAAGGAACTTCTCTGAATAATTACAGAGGTAAGCAGAGAAACCCCTTGGTAGCACAGATTTATGCAGGCTATAGAGTTGCTGAGAGTATAAAATAAAAGACATGTCAAGTATTAGTTCACAGCCAGAGCTGCCACTTCCTGCAGCCCTGGCTTTTCCTTGGGACTCCCATGTTCAACTAGTGACCAGACCTGACCCTGCCTAGTTTATGAGATTGGACACAATGGTAGCCCAAGGTGATTATCACCAGCTATACAGTGTCACGTTATAAAGTCTAAGTGAGGTAAGAAACTTGTAAATAATGAAATTATCCTTTTATAGGGCTCTTAATTCAACAGTCCAGTCTGTTTCCTGTAGAAGCGATTAGTAATAGAAAATAATTAGGAGATGCCAGATGGGAGGAGGAGTTTAAAAAAAAAAAAGACCCCAAACTCAAACAACTAAGGAAAGAGAAAAACAAATGAGAGAGCTGTCAGCTAGTAACTCCCTGCAGTCCCTCACTGTCCAGAAAGCTCTTTGCACAAGCAATAACTGATAACCACGTCTGTTTTAGAGATTGCTGTGCAAGAGACCCACTTTCTTCTTTCTTTGGCCACTGCATGGATTATTCAGTTGTGAGAAAGCATACAAAATCACAAGAAATCACAGTTTAAAAAAAAAAATTCCTTATATACGGCAATGAGGCTTTCCCATTACATTTCCCATTCACCTTACATCTAAGCAGCCTTTTTGGAAACCTCAAGTTTAAGTCCTATAGGGAAAGTATGCAGCAGACTCCTACAGCGTGTTAGGACTGAAGCCACAAGAGCTCTCTGCTGCTCTCTGGGAGTTGAGCTGGATCTCTGTGATCCTTGTGCTAGCCTATCCCAGTTAAAAAGGAAGGAAACTTCTGCCACTACACAGAAGCTAAGGTTATATGGTATATTTTGAAGGGCATTAAAATGGAACCAGATCCAAACCACCAAGCATTAGAAACCCTGGAAAGAACTGGTGGTGAGGGCTTTACACTGACTTAAAACACTGAGAAACACAGGAAAAGAATAACAGCTTATTCATTGCTAATGGTTTCACTTTATCAGTAACAACACAACTGGTATTCAGATTTAATTGCACAGCAACTGTACTGCTTTGCAGCCATTTTAACAATTATGTACACTATTCTTTTCACAAAGGCTCAATCAGGCACAGGGCATACACTGAGGGTAATTACTCCCCATGCTTTTGTTGAGAGACCAGACTCCCCCTATTACACTTAGCAGCTGCCTGTCTCAGTTTAATTAGACACTGGACTTGCTGAAGACTGTATCTTTGTTTACACATCTCACATGCCAGAAAATAAAAAAGTCCCACTTAAGTGAAAAAGCATAAAGAAACATGAAAGGTCCTGTCAATGAGCACTCAAGTGACTTCTACCCATGAGAAAAAGGCTGAAGCAGGATACTGATCCTCAACTGCACTTACAGAATAGGGAAAACCTCTCTACAGGAGCTGCATCACGACAGGAGCACTGTCCATTTGAAATGCAACCTTGCCCTAAGCCACTTTTCACTGTCTGAAGATCATAGAGCTTTATTTATTTTGAACCTTGTAATATGCAGTCAGGCTACCAACACAAGCATGCGACTTTCATTTCACATTAAACTCACACATTATTTTGTCAGCATTAAATCAATGTGCTCTGGAGGCACAGGCGCACACACAGAGGCAGGCAGGTGAGGTCCTGCAAGGCTAACTAGAATCAGCTGGGATGTCATTTGAAGTCCATAGGAAGTAATAGAGCACAGCTGAGCACCAACCAGAGCTGGCACAGAGAGAAGATGAAAGAATTTGGCCTGGAAGGAATAGGAGAGTTATGAGACCATGTTTAGCACTGGAGCTAAGCTACAGGTCCAGTAAGAAACCCTTAAAATACAAATACGGCTTGTTAATTTATCCTTTTTAAGCACGAGATAATAACAAGGGAAAAACTAGATATTTTGTCACCTGAGGATTAAATTTAAAAAGTTTATGCTTCATTTGGAAGCTCTGAATCTTAAAACAAGATCAGTTTATATAATCTTTTTAGCGTGCCAATTTTACTGCCACAATGAACATAAATAAGGGCTTAGGTTAGTCCCAGTGATTATGAATAGAAAAAGCACCCTACAGTTTGGAGAAAAGAATTTTCTTTGTGCTGATGTCTGCACACTGGACAGCGCGTGCAATTAGTTTGCCTTTCTCAGGTCTTAATAAACACAGTTAAGTTAAAAATGTACATGCTTATAAAAAAAGCATCATAGCCACTTGCAGTCTTAGTTTCAACTGCATATTCCATATATTCTGACATATATGGCATTAGATCCCTATCATCATAAATGCTAGTGCACAGAAAAGGAAGATGAAGAAGACAGAGGCTGGGGCAATCTCTGCTAAGTACAATGTTGCCAAAATGCTGGAGCAGCTACCTAAAAAGTCAGCTTGTCTTTCCATCTTCCTAGGAACTTCCTTGGAATTGACAAAATTGTCTGTGCTTTGAAATCTCTGCTGAAAAGTGGACTAAGCCCAGAAGAAAAACATAAGTTTTTGCCTTCCACAAATTTTTATTTATTAAGTTACATTCAACTTTCAGAGCGATTGTCATGGACCCCAATGCAGGGACTGCAAAGGAGCATTTGTGAGAAGAGTTGACAACCTCCTCAAGTTAAACCATGGGACTCTTCAGTGCCCAGTCTCCTCTGTCTTTAAATGTACTTCAAGGTAAATGTTTATGAATTGTACTTTTGAAAACATTATTGTCTTTTTGCTATCCTTGCTACAGCTATGGCTTGTCTAGAGTTTTCTATATTACAAGCCCATCCCTTCTAACAAAATTAACTTATTTCAGTAAATGGGAATTATGGAATCATAGAATGTTTTTGGTTGGAAGGGATCTTAAAGATCATATAATTCCAACTCCCCTATGATGGGGGACTACATTGCACTAGATCAGGCTGCCCAAGGCCCCATCCGACCTGGCCTTGAACAGCTCCAGGGATGGGTCAGCCACAGCTTCCCTGTGCCAGTGCCTCACCGCTCTCATGGTGAAGAAATTCCTCCTTATGTCTAGGCTAAATCTGCCCCTCTCCGATTTAAAGCTATTCCCCCTAGTCCTACTGCTAAGTGCCTTTGTAAAAAGTCCCTCCCCAGCTTTCTTGTAGGCCCCCTTCACCTTCTAGCATGAAAACACCTTCACTGTCAAAGTGAACTTTCCTCCCTAATTATTAAAAGCATGTCTTTTTAGATCCTACTGGTCCCAGCATTGGCATTACTAGGCACCAAAGAGTGTTCTTTAAAGTTGTCTTCCTCCACCACAGACCTTGTTAAGGGGGATTATGCTTCTACAACAGCCTACTGTAACTCCGCTGGCTACATTTTCTGATGTCCTTTCACTGAAGATAAAATAAGCTTTGGTGAAGGAGGGTTTAAAGCAAATCTTACTAACAGATTTGACTATCAGTGTCAGTTCAAGGTTGGAAAGTGAGATGGGCCCCTCTGCAAACACCTGTAAATCTGACCCTTAATTTTGTATGTGGAGACTGTTACAAATGTATTAGAAATGTACACAGACATTGCAATTAACTTTGTTATCTGGATTAACTTGAGAAGCAGGCTTAGAAACTAAAATGACACAGATTTACATTCCAGATCTCCTTGAACAGGGTTGTAGACAATCAGCCTTCATCACAATGGAGAAAATAATGGTATCACCACTAAGGTCATTAAACACAGAAAAAATAGTTGTTTTGTTAAGTGACAACTACCACAAACTTCTCTTGATTCTTTCTGTCTGTCAGAACTGAAGTGAGTGTAGTATAGTCTAGAAGGGTCTTTAAGTGATTTGCAATGACTGAAGTTTCTTGAAGAAATAGCACTTACCACCTAAGAAAACATGAATAAATATGATTCAGTTTCTATCCTAACATTAACCTCAGCATTTCATTCTGAAAGATGGAACAACACATAACTGATTATTTCATTTTCTCATAAGAAATATTAAATCTTCAATAAATCACTCATACAAATTCTTACATAAATATCTCAAAAGCATGTCAAAATGAAAATAAAAATTGCAGGGCTTTCAAGAAGACTTTGATATATTTATCTAGTTATTTATTAATTTCTGAGAGTTTCCATTTTCATAAGGTATTTATCCAAATGTACTTGAAGGCCATAATTACCTTAGAGAATAGAGTATGTTAGGAGATCCATCAGTACTCAAGGCATGTGAGGAACAGTAAATCTTGTGATACTGGGTATTATTTCCACTTCCACACTAGGCCGTACAAACTGAACACACATGGGAATCCACCTTTCAAATGAATCTTAGCCCTCTCTTAACACACAGACCACGACGGCTGCACAATTGAGTCCTGAACAATTTACAGACTGTTTTGGGAACCAGCATTACTTTTTTAGCACTATTCAGGGCATTCAAGCATGACAATCATTCTCCTGTTTCCAACGTCCAGTCCTTCAGTTATCTCTGACTATTTATTATTTGTTTCATAGGTTATGAAAATTTTAGTTTTAACTTTTAATATATCCCTGTATATGGTGAACAGTCAAATTCCTTTTCATAATCAGTGAAGAGCATGCTACGCAGTAGATTATATTCTCATGCTCTTCCTATTAAAAACTGCATCTTAAAACATATCACAATATAGTCTGATGCAGGACTCAAGAATATTGTGATTTATGTCTTACAATCCTCATCTAACGATTGCATAAGTTTTGTCTTTTCATCTCTTATGGTCTTTAAATCCTTCTCCTTTACTAAGGCTCATTTTTAATGTTTTACATATGACAAACCCACACTGAATTCTTCTACTATAAAGTAATTGCTGAAAAGGCTGGGGAACAAATGAAGTATCATTAGTGCATGCTGGAAGGCATCTAATAGAAATCTGTGGCTTTTCCTGCTACTGCTCCACACTAAACTCAAGGCTAGGTTAAATGCTTTTTAATGTTTAATTCTCCAGTTGAGGGTTGTTCTATAGTTGCCCAATTTCCTGCACTCGATGTTATGGCTGAAAGCAAAACTACGTTCCCACTAGCTATTTCCCAGTCAGAGCCTGTGCTTCTTTCCTTACCTTCTTCTAAGGGATTTATCTTTCAGATACCAGCCACACAGGACTGGGCAGCAGTCACAAGCACAAACTTTAGATTCAGATCTGAGCAGCCTCAAAGTCTGCAAATCTGGGAACATATTTTGGCTTAAGATGATCAATGTTAAAGACCCAGACTTCCTCCTCTTTTTATGGAGCACGCAGCATAGGAATAAACTGTGTAGCTACAGTATAAAACTGATAAAGACACATTGTACACTCACCAAGGGGCTAATGGGCCAATCTTGTAGCACACAGATTCTGCTAGTTGGCTAGCAGACAAATGACAATTTTTTTTTAATTGTTGGATTTTGGTCAATTTTCTTTGTTAGAATTGTCAGCATCGATTCAGTGATACTCTCCTTATATTGGAAAACAGGAATCTGCAATCCTCACCACCAACGAAAAGGAAAAAGTACTTGACCTATCGATAGATGTCCAATAAGAAAGCTTCTTTATATCATAGTTAAATGATCCATCATAAGGTAAGTACTATATGATTATTAATAAAAAATTTCAAGCAAACGTCAGTAAGAAGCAAAAGCCTACACAAAAAGGGTAAAATGACTTTCTGAGCAATTTTGTAGAGGATGTGTATACTTTTCTTATTTCATTATTATTATTTTACCAAAGAAAGCTTAGAAACTAGCAGGGAGAATGAGTCTTTTGTTTAAGTGGAGGTGTCATCTCTTCTGTGTTCCTCACTGTTAGCATGTTCCTGTCATTCAGTACTCATGCTTTCAATGGAATTTTTTTGTCAAACAAGTAGATACCTCTTTATTTCAATGTGGGTTTTTTTTTTTAATAAAACTAACCACCAGATGTGATTCAGTCACCTGCCTGTGCAGTACTCCAGTCAGTCAGTTATGTTCACCCCACTGAACCTTGAACAGCTCTTCCAGGCAGTCAAGGTGACAGCTTTAGTGGATGCACAAATAGTTGAGTCCCCCAGAGGGTTATGTGAGACACTTGGGAAAGCCCTCCAAGGCCTCATCTGCTTAGCACTCCTATGTTTCATACAGCCAGCACCCCCACCATGAGACATTCAGCGAGGCTGCAAATCATATCTCTTACCCTTCCTATGCTCCCCCAATCCTCTGACTGACAGAGGAGGCAGAAAAGTTTGAAAAGCCTTAGCTGGACAATGAGGCTTGTTCCAAATGCTGATGTTGCTACTAGGATCAGGTGTTAGTCATGGGGTTGAATGCCTTAGTCCCCTTGGAGACTTGCTGAGTGAAACGACACTCAGGATTGGGTCATCTTCCAGCAAAGGCCTTGAGATGTGTAAAAGCAGCAAAGACATCACCTCTGTGCCACTCCACACTAAGAAGATCACAACATGCCTTCCCCTCACAGCTATAGGTAGTAATCCCAACTGGATAATGACTTGAAAATTAAACAAAAATTCCCACATTTAACTGTATTGCCTCATTGTATCCACATCCACAGAGATCCAAGACAAATAAAGATAAAAGACTCAAAAGCTGGGCTTCAGGCCAGTAAACAGCACTACTGTTGAACCATGTTACAGATGAAGCCACTTGAGTTGCTTATAACTTAAGATAAATGGGGTGGGAAGTTTCAATTACATGACTAACCTCGCTAAAAGTTTTTCACCTAAAATTTCCATCTGCGAGAAATATTTAATAGTTCTTGAGCTATTAATGAAAAATGATTATGAGTCTGACATAACGCCATGTAATCTACAGAACAAACATTATTCTTCAATAATAATCACTGAAACCCGTTTACTATGAAAACTTTTTCATCAGTCTAAAATATGTTGTGGCAGAATTCTGTTGTCACTTTAAAGTAGCTAACTGCAAGAAAAGTTAATTTTACCAAAGAAACCCAAAGTGGTGACTTCCAAAACTCTTACAGAGGATTTTAAACCAGGCTTTGCATTATAATGAATTCTATGATAACATGCAAAAAAATTCCTTTTGAATCAGCCTGCAGCGAGTCAGTGGCTGTCAGGAATTGTAATTGATAACTAACTCCTCTATGCCAACAGTCAAGAAATTGGATATTTAATGTAGTAAGCTAGTATCAATATCTCCACAGCTACTTCTTTTGGCAAAATAATCTGATAACAGTGAAGCAAAGTTGTGCAAAATCAGTGCAGGATGACAAACTCATCTGGAAAAGGATACGAAGGACCAAAACTATGAACCTTCTCTCTCTGGGGACTCCATATGGAGTTTCACTATAATAGGTCTGTATATTAGAAATTGTCAGTGAGATCTCTCCTCCACCTCATGAAAAACTGAAATTGCAGACATAATTCTAACTGGAAAGACAAATCGATGATCCCAACTAAGGTTAGCATTTTTTTAAGTGAGCACTATAAACATATTAGATATTCAACATCATTCTGAAGTTTCTGAAAGAATAGAGCATATCAGACTATTACATGTGCATTAAAACCTACACATACATAAAAATACACTTTAAAATGACTTTCACATGTCAGCTTTTCAATAAACAAAATGTTTAGTTTAAAACAACTGAACTTATGTTATCTTTTCTTTTTAAGTTTAGTCTCTGTCACACAAATGAAGTTTCAGGCAACTGCTTTTTCTGCCCGATACAGTCCCAACCTACTTTAATATTTCTGCTTTCTTTAGTTCTAAGATATCTTTGTTATTCAATTTTCTTTTATAATCCAGGATGCAGTTAGTTCTCAGCTGATACTGCAACTCTCTGAAGAGAGCAATCCTTCATAAGTCTGGCTAAGGCCAAAAATAGCTCTGTCAGCTTATGACAAGCTGAACATAGCCAAGTGAAATGTTTTAACATTTTATCATCTTAATGAACAGGCTTATTTATAATGTGGATGACTTCACTGTCATTGTAAGCAGACTGCTGAATAGATTATGAAATGTATTTGTTTAGGGAATGCTCAGTATATAAAGAATTATAAATTCTTTACCAAAGGGCAGTTGTCTTAGACACTGTAAACAATTTTAGAGATGAAACAATCTTAGCTTGTTTGAAATAAAGGACTATCTTAATAGTAACATCACTAACTGAAAATACCAAAAGAAAGGTGCATCACAATGATAAATAACTAACCTCAAAATCATCAGAATTTGGGATATGCAAAAATTACAATTAAAAACCCCCCATAACTAGTTTAAGTATTATGTTTAATGCAATACTGGAAATAAATATATAGGCTAAATATCTGCAGATACCTTTCACACTTTATAGTAGAAGGGGAAGGTTAAAAGTACAAAATAAGAAGTCTAACAGAAAAAAGAGTGTGGGTTAACAATTGCTTACCCTCTTTTCTGCTACCTCATCCTCTCCTGTAGACTCTCTGCCATCATGTTCATCTCTCAGGGTTGGCATATGTTTTTTGTGTGCTGGCTCTCTGTTTAAAGTTGTATATCCTATATGTTCATAAATCGGATTTATTGTCATCTTGGCAATGTATTCAGCTGCCTTCGTTTCAATATAAAGAGTAATCAATCCATCTGTCACCAGGTCATGGATGGACTCAAAACGTTTCTCCCCAACAAAGTGTTTTCCATCGTAGTAGAGTCTGAAGTTTCTGGTTTGACTTCCAAATCTGCCTCAATGAAATGGGAAAGTTTTTTCTTTAAGAACAGTAAGCAGAATAAAGAAGAGTAAGCAAGTCTTTGTAAACAATAAAAAACACTTTATGACTTAAAGCTCTGACTATGCTCTGTCTGGTCCGGAAAAGAATGAAAAACTCAACTACTACATAGCACAGATAGGAAGGAGAGATCAACAATAACTGCAGATAGATAGACAAAACAATGACTGTCCCAGAAGGAGCTGTTTGTTCTCTTGTTCTTTTTCCTCCTCTCCCCATTATCCGACAGAAAAACTTAAAATTACTTCACACTCTTTGTGGCTTTTTTTTAGTACTTTACTACTGTACTGCTGTAGTCAATTTGCTTGGATCTGATATGAAGAGTTCTCATAATAGAGTCCTCTATTAGTTGATCAATACAGAGTTTTGATGCTGTTTTGGACCTCTGTGGCCCTGCTTGCTTGCAGGAAGAGGCCATTCAGGGTTCATCTGAGATTCAGTGCCAACACTTACACTGATGCAGAACTGCTGCCAGAACTGGAGCAGCACAGGACAAAATGGCACAAGGGCAAGCATTCTTTATTCCTGGCCAAAGGCCAAGGACTAACTTTTCAAGCTTTGTACAAAAGTCCTTCTGTGCTATGCTGGTTAAGTCCTGAGCTTCAAGCCAATCTTTGTAATATACAGGATATATAATGCATAAGCTATCTGATGCTAGCAATGCTGTAGTTGGAGTGGAATAGAATTTTGATACTGCCTCTTAGCAACCCTAAGAATGCCCATTTTACTTGAATACTAGCATATTTTCAAAACCCATACTTTGGATCTGCAACAATTTTCTGACCGAAAGCAATCTAATCATGTGAAAACACACCAGTGTGTGCACTTGGCAACAACCAGTGCATCTCCTGCAGAGAAGACGGAGGCAAGAAGCTGCTTTCACAGCTCACTCCAGTGTTATTCTTTGGTAGGACAGCAGCAAGGGTGGCTGCTCAGGGCTCCCTTGTGAGGTCAGATCTGTCAAATAAATACTAAACACTGAATTTGAAAAGATTTATTGCTTTCATTTTACAATCAAATGCTTCATAGGAGTTGTTAGGGAATAAAGTAAACACTGGTGCTTTCCTGAAGTGGCTCCTTTTCAAGGAGGCCTTGCCAAACAGGGGAAAGCATAATTTTAGACCCTGCCTAAGGTTAAATATTGCAATCATCTTGCAGTTACAGGCAAAACTACTTGTTCTGTGATGATTTTTTTTCCTCATGTTCTGAATCAAAATGCCAAACATTTTCATCCTCCCATCCCCTCTGTCAATAATCTGACAACAATGGTAACTTCAGGAGCTGCTATTTTACACAACACTCAAATGTGAGGGGGCACAGGGGAGTCCACATCCTGCTCAGTAAGAAAAGAGGATACGATGAGTAGGAACTACTCAGGCATTTTTCTGGAATGATTTGGTACTTCTGCACACATTTTTATGCCATACAGACTATAAGTTCACTGAATCAAATAGACAAACAAGAAATTACAAAATGACAGAAATAACTTTTTACTGAACGTTAATTTCATTACAAGATGCAATTCTGAGTGAACACATATCATTCAGAAAGTAGAAAGGTAATGTCCTAAGTTACAGCAGAACAGGTAGGAACATGTTCAGGCTTATTTTTCAAAGCATCTTTCTACTAAGTGCAGTGTGTGTCAAACAAGCTTTGACCACGAGACTTATTCCTTGCAATACCCTCCACTGTCAGAGAAGGCAACTTGAGCCAAGAGCGCTCAGCACTTCACAGTGCCAAACTGAGCAACCTTCACTGTCTTTTGCTCAAGACAGTGGGAATAATGCACATGAAGCACATACAAGCAATATGATGTTAAAATTTGACAGAAGCAAAAACATTTGAAGGTGAAGAATAATGGGCCTTACATGACACTATGCATTAGATTTACTTTTTTAAGAGATGTAGCAGGTGAACTGCTGCTCTAATCAGTAACATATGCTCTGACAGTACTTACAGCAGAGTTTTAAACAAGCTGAAGGTCACTTACTGCTCTTAGCTTTCTAGAAGAGAAAGTATTACACTAATCTTATCAAGATAAGGCACAGAAAAGCTTCTCGGGGCCTAATACTAAGCACACATGGTGTCTTGATTTTAGGAAGATCCTTCATAGTCTAAAATAAAGTTCAAAAGAACAAGACAACCAAATGCAGAGAACAAGCAGAAGTTCTTAAAGGATTCACCTTCTTCCCATCAGGGTCAGTAGGTGCACGTCTCCATCTCTATGTTGTACTGAGTAGCCCCTAAGCTGCACTTCTGTTCAGACTGCTGTGCATCAAGCGTGTCTTTGAGAGATATATAAGGAATAGGATTCCCAAAAGGACATAATCTTTATTCCACTAGGCCAAATCTACATTTTATCATGAGTATCTCATAGGTGACTTTCCTCAGTTGTAATTCTTTAACAGTATCCCATACCTAAATTCATCTCTCTCCTAAATCCCACAAACAGACTGAAACTTCCTCTTGTATAGGTCTAGGGAAATGCACCTTAATTTCTTTTTTGCATGTGTAATCTTCTAAAGGTCCATTCAAGTTTTCTCAGTTTAAAATACACTAGGATAAATGAACAATTACCACTTAAAGAAAGGTATTTAGACAAATAAATTACTCCACATCACTGTCATAACCACCTGGAAAAGCTGCTTTGCGTATTAGCTGCAAGAGGTGAAAATTGAATGGTTTGCCTTTATTTGATTTGTCATGTGTTCCACATCAAACTTTTTCCTCTACATTAATTTCTTACTGGATACATTACACTGTAGGAAAACGTATTGTTTTTCAAATTGAATCCTATTAGCAATAAGTGGGAAACAAAAAGCTACAAAACCTCAAAAAATCAATGAAACATCTCTCTCTTCCAAAGACTGTATTATCAATAACGTGTCTCAGAATTCTGTTTTATTTCTTTCAAATTCATTTACATTTCTTCCTGACCACACAGATACTGTTTTGATCAAATTATAATGTAAATGCAAACATATATGTCCAATTGCAAACGACCCATTAAAATATAATCTTTAGTCCCTTCAGTCTTACTTAAAACTATAGTTTTAATTTTTCCCTTAGCAAGAATATTTCCTTATATTTACTTTCTGTAACAATACGGCAGCCTAGTTAGTTCTACATCACCGTGGCAACTAAGCAGAGCCAGGATTTGATATTTCAACTTCCTGATGGTCTCTTCCTAAAGGCAAGCACTAGTACCAGCTGCTTTTTGTTTAAGAAATAGAAAGCAGGACACAGATAATGTATGTTCTCTTCTGGTTGAAACAGGGGAACATTAGATGTTTTTCCAAGAAAAAGAAATAGACCTTTGACATGTCAAACAGTCTCATTGTGTCCATTGTGCATTTGTTTGCAAGCAGCAGGACTACAGATAAAAGACTTTTTATTCCAAGTTGTCTGAAAAGCAATCACTCTGTCTAGTCCCTTTGGTTGCCAGTGGGGCAGGGTGGATAACAACGTGGGAAAACGTATTAAATGGTAGAGCAAATGTGGCTTGTAATAAAGGACTAAGGAGTTGAATTAGGTATCGTAGCCTGAGAGAGACAGACTTCAGACTCAGCCACCTACTCTGTATGCAGCATTCACTGATGAAACAAAAGGAAGAAGTAAAGGACTGAGAGCCCATCCACACTTTCTTACCATCTACAAAGATGGGAGTTTACAGTCCACATACAGAATTGTACAGTAGCTATTCATCTCTTTCACACTATTTCACTATTTTATGAGTATCTAGACAAAGGCATTATTTTAAATGTGTAGCTGCAACTAAACCTCCAAGTTAATGCCTCTCAGGGCTACCCATGTCCTCATTAGTTTAATGCATTTTCATACATTCAGTTGGGAAATCTTAAGCTCTCTATGTGCACTGGAAGGTCACTTGGACTTAATATTCCCCTGGAGAAGAAGTGTCTGACCTTTTTGGTCAGAAGGTAAAAGTCTCACTTAAAACTAGGTGCCAGAATTTCACCTCTAACTCCTAAAAACTTTCAATGAATAGTTAAGATTAGAGTCTTGACACTCCATAAGGAGCTACAGACATATATGCAATCATGCAGTCAGGAATGTCTCCTAATCATGCTGTGTTTGTGTGAAAGAAAAAAATTATTCCACAGATCCTCTTTTGGCCCATTTCAAAAAAAACACAAGTCTTGCATGCAGCCAAAACCTCTTCCACACATTTATACCTGAAGGTCTCCATCTCCCGAGAGCAGCTAATTTAGGTTTGGGGTTTTTTTTGGTTATCTATTGGCATATATATATATGAGGACACACACACACACACACACATATATTGACAACATATATATACATGAGGATAGTCAGGGAATTGCAGAACTTGCCATCTTCTCAGAATACCTGCCTGAAAATTAGCACCATCTCTAAAATCTTAGCTGCAGTTTACAAGAACACAACAAATGAAATCAAATACATTAGACATTGAAAGTAAAGGTGCGTTTTATATAAATAGAGATAAAAAATGCTCATTACCTTATGTGACTGAAAAAGGCAGAAGAGCACAGTCATTATAGATTTTTCCCGTGCCATTTGGAAGGGCAGCATTAGCTGCCTGGCTGCCTGTTGCTTGATGAATGTTAATTAGGTATGAAGTTATCTCTAAAACCTTATCAGACATATACACTACCTAAATTCATGATAGTTTAGTTTAGCATGAAAAAAGCGTGGCATCCTTCAGAACAGAAGCCAAATCTGAGAGCTGGAACTGAAACATGTCTTCCCCACACCAAGGCAAGAGACAGCCTTCAACTCACTCTGTCGAGTTAAAAAATTCAGACCTGGTCCTCTATCAGTGACAACAGCATCTCAGCAGTCTCTCTCAGATGAGACAGAAAACTGGTTACCTGCATCACTGCCTGGACTTCCTTGTCCAAGAGGGAAGCAATATTGCACACAGAGTAAGCTGCAAACAGCAAGCAGTGAGGATCAGAGCAATGGCACTTTCCTGTGGTTTGCGAGTGCTGCCAGGGACAACACGAGTGAGAGAGACAACTGCTCTAGGGCACTGGCAGTATGTAACAGCTGCTGAAAACAATGAAGACTGAAAGTGTTACCAGCCCTTGGCACCTGTAACAGTGTGTTTCACAAATAAATCTAAGAAAATAAAAAGTCCTCATTTGTCTTAATGGTTTATTTTACTTTTAACAGCTTTTAAGAGCTGATTTTCACCATTTCAAACTCTGAAAAAATGTTAGCTTATCAAGACCTGTGTATGCCATTAATATGCAATAAGATCATTCTTAATATTCTTGATCAGTGACAAATCATTTGAAAATCTGTTTGGTTCTGAAAAGAGGCTTTTGTACAGATCTACTGCCTCTTCTTCATGCTGTAGTTGTGCACTCTATTCCATTTGAACTTGAGGTAAGTCCTTGGAACTGATTTGATGACTGAATTCGAATCAACGCCAATGTTTTGGGCAATGTTTTACTGCTTTTTCTACCTGATAAAACCTTTCTGCTTCCTGGGAAAAGACTAACTGTGGTTAGTAATTACAACACATTTGAAGTCTACTTAAACATGGGGAAGTAATGAAAGACTGGTATCTTCTCTTTAAATGAAAGCAGTATTTGGAAATCTATGCCAACATGCCTGGAATAAACACCTTCTGCAAATATTATTTGCAGGGATGTTAGTAACTTTTGCAGTTTCAAATTAAGTAAATACTTATGTTTCTATAACATAATTTTTGAAGAAATATTCTCCAAGAGTTAATTTTACAGTGAGAGCTCTCATATTACTTTAAAGCAGAACTGGTTTTTAATTACTGTAAGCTATCAACCCTCACCGGTGTCTGCTCAGCAAACTGCAAAATGTCTGTGCAAATTTCACTTTGCCTAGGTGTAATATTTTCATTTTAGCTCATGTATGACAATGTTTTTCTGGTAAATTTAGAAGTAGAACAACATCAAATCTGTAACGGAAACTCCACCGCAGTCATGCGTACTATAGAGAGAGAACTGCATTAGCAAAATGCTCAAACCTGTTCACTTTTATTTCGCTTAAACCCTTGAAAGTTATTCATGACTGTCACATTTCTTTTTTGCTCTTACACGTTTTTTCACACTAAAAGCAACTTGCTCTTAATTTATCTTACTAAGACAACATGCATATTTCACAGAATCACTAAGTTGGAAAAGGCCAACCATTCCTATCAAACACCACACCATGCCCCTCAACACTTTATCTACCTGTCTTTTAAACACCTCCAGGGAAGGTGATTCAACCAACTCCCTGGGCAGCCTGTTCCAGTGCCCAGTGACCCTTTCTGTGAAAATTTTTTTTCTGATGTCAAGCCTGAACCTCCCCTGGTGGAGCTTGAGGTCATTCCCTCTTGTCCTGTCCTGTCACTTGGGAGAAGAGGCCAGCACCTCTCAGCCTCCTCTTCTCCAGGCTAAAAAACACCAGTTCCCTCGGCTGCTGCTCCTCGTGAGACTTGTTCTCCAGCCCCTTCACCAGCTTCGTTGCTCTTCTCTGGACTCGCTCCAGAGCCTCAACATCCTTCTTGTGGTGAGGGGCCCAGAACTGAACACAGAGCCCCAAGTTGTGCCCCAAGTGCAGGTCCTGGCACTTGGGCTTGTTAAACCTCATGTCATTGGACTCTGCCCAGCAGTCCAGCCTGTTCAGATCCCTTTGCAGAGCCTCCCTACCCACCAGCAGATCCACACTTCCACCCAGCTTAGTGTCATCCACAAACTTGCTAAGGGAGCACTCAATGCCTTCATCCAGGTCATTGATAAAGACACTGAACAGGGCTGGACCCAGCACTAAGCCCTGGGGAACCCCACTTGTAACTGGCCTCCAGCTAGATTTAATGCCATTTACTACCACTCTCTGGGCCCGGCCATCCAACCAGTTTTCTACCCAGGAGAGCATGCGCCTGTCCAGGCCAGAGGCTGACAGTTTCCGTAGCAGAATGCTGTGAGAAACTGTGTCAAAGGCTTTACCGAAGCCCAAGATAACCACATCCACAGCCTTTCCCTTGTCCAGTAGGCAGGTCACTTTGTCATAGAAGGCAATCAGTTTGGCAAGATCTGCCTTTGGTAAACCTGTGTTGACTGGGCCTGATCACCCGGTTCTCTTGCATGTGCTTCATGATAGCACTCAAATTCACCTGTTCCATAACTTTCCCCAGCACTGAGGTCAGACTGACAGGCTTGTAGTTCCCCAGATCCTCCCTGTGACCCTTCTTATAGACGGATATAACATCAGCCAGCCTCCAGTCAGCCAGAACTGCTGGAAGATGATGGAAAAAGGGTTTGCAAGCACGTCCACCAGCTCCCTCAATACTCCTGCATGGATCACATCAATTCAGTATGTCAAGAAAACCTGACTGGAAGACTTCAAGTGCAAACCCAAATATAATGTTGTTATCATAAAATTAGCTTTGCAAAAGAAAAAAGCAGTTTTTGAGGGTAGAGTGGGAAAACATTGTTTTGTCATTGTTTCTGTTCTAGTTTTGTTTTTTCATCTACATTCTACAGATTGTTTTTCAAAGTGTCAAAGTTTATATTTTAAAAAAACCCTTTAGACTGAAAATGACTACAGTAACATTTCTGTTCCAGAGATTTTGTCAAATCTGATTTTTCTAAAACCACTGTTAATTCCAACCTTACAATGCAGATTTACTTAACTTAAAGATATGACACAATTTGCTACTTATTTAAATTGTTTTCTCTATATAGTCTATCTCTGATCTTCTAATAATCATTCACCATCTTTTCACTAACAAGGTATTCATCCTGCTCTATAAAATGATTTTTCCTCAAAGATGCACTCCTTCACAACAAACAAGCATACTCATGCAAAATGAAATGGTTCCTCTATATGAAATATGCAGTGTTAGAATTTCTGAGGTTACTAACAGCCCATCAATAAAGATCAATAGCTTTCTATTATTGCATTCAGGTTTTCTAGAATACAATTTCTTCCTTCATGCAAGTGCAGCAGTAGGTGGGGTAGATGTCAATTTATTACTGAAACTTTTAGAGTTCATTTACTCATTTCAAGTTTTAAAAGAAACAAAAAAAGAGCTTAATTCTCTTCCTAGCAGCTATCAAATCAGGAGGAACTATACTTAGCTGTGCTACAACACATATAAAAAGAGGGAGAAGGAAGAGGAGAACTGGGCCAGATAACATTTATTGCTGTCAGTTGTTTTAGTGTTTGAATAATTCATAAATGTTTTGATGTAAACAATCATGATAATAAACAGCAATATAATACTATTGTGTGTTATTTTGAAAACATATTTATATGTACCCATAGTATCTGACTTTTTTGCTTCTTGATGAAGTACGGGAAGAAAGTTATTTCTCCAAACAAAAATTGATGAATACATACTTCAAAAGCATACAAAAGAAGAGGCCAACCAAAAGTACTAATATAAAGATATATTTCTAACAAGCATTTTCTAACAGCAATAAAGCAAAAAAGCGTTCTTGTAGAACCTGCAGAAGACAGTAAGAAGAAAAGACATGTATCCTTTTGATAGGGGAGGGAACAGGGAAGAAAAGCGCACAATGTATGCTATATACACGTATACACAGTTCAATTATCAACTGATTGCATTATAATAATACATTACTTATATTATATATTATTATTTTTACTACCGACAGTGCCTACAAGCTTCAAACCAGGCAGACTATACACCATAAAAATAGCACCGTACAAGACAGATTCCTGCTCAGGAGCTGTGACCGAGGGTAGTCTGAATGATGAGGTACAACTTTCTGTTTGGCTGGGCCACTTTGGCTGAGATCCTAGACTTTTGTACTGAACAGGTATGTGATACAATATGGGAAAGAACACATCCTCTTGAATGGAGAAACAAGGCATGGAAAACTTAAAGCCTCAAGTCAAGTCATATGTGAAGCCAAGATGTAAGTCCAGATGTTCTGAGCTCTACCACAGAGTCTCATCACAAGTGCAATGCCTCAACTGTGCCCTAGATTACAGTCGATCTCTATGATACAGCAGGAGCTATAGACAAAGGTGAAGGACATGGCATAAAATGAACATGAGCTATATGCACCGAGCACAGACAGCTCTTAGACAAGCTACCAAAAAGTTCACACCACTGCCAAAGCACAGAATATGCCTCTGAGAAGTTCTGAACTTAGATGTGCAGGAGCAAACTGAATTGCAGCAAACTGAATTGCCAAAGACAAATTAGACACTCCAGCCAAAAGAAAACAGAGCTGACAACAACAACAGATGGGAAGAGGAGGCAAGGAGAACAGGAACACAGCAAGAAGACGTGAACCATAAGGAATAAAGCATTCTAGTCTGTGGGAGGGCCTAGGTAGCCAGTTAATTACTCATTAAGTTTAGTAGCTATTTATTATTATTCTAAATACTTAAGTGAAGCCATCTCAGCAGTACCCAGAAGCGCTTACATAAGGCAGTTGAAAGGCAGGACAACTATGCTGTTTACTGGTAGCTGAACTTTCCATGATATTGACTAAGTAACAGAGTATACCACTTAGTATGAAATTTTATACAGGAAAATAAACTTCTTTTACATGGGAGATCATTTAAATAGAGGTCCAATAATTTCACTTTAGAGCAGAAATGCAGGCTCAAAAATCATCACCATACCTTCCCCTGGGGCTAGCACTAGCTCATGCGATGTACCCACCAACAGAACAACATCTTTAGTTTCAGCGGAATCTCAGCTTTCATACAAGAAATATTTGGCTCTTCACAAAAGGAAAAAAAAAAAAAAAGCTCAGCATATTAGCTGGCATACTTGTTGTATTAACCTATTAAACCAGCTTTAAGAATGAACTGTATGTTTCATCTAAAATAAGCTGCAGATACCAGAGTAGCCAATTTTTGAAACTCATCTGAATTCTGCACTTACAGAAGTGTGACAGGCTAAGCCTGGGGGAGAAGGAACTGCTCCTCCCTGAGAGCTTCAGCTGTCCACTGAGGAAGGAGCATTCTTTTGCCATTTCATGCAGAAAAAAGAAAACTAATCAAAATAGGTCAGGCTAAAACATATTTATCCTACAGGCATGTTTGATCACATTTTGTAGCAATTCTATTTAACTCAGCTAAGCTTTAAAGCTGGTGTGTACCCATATATATACATCTATGTACACACAAACATATATGTAACATACAGTTTCCCAGGTTTCTGAGCTGGTGACCAAGGAATGACATTTTAGAAAGAGTTCTACGAACTGAACTTAGTCCTTGCTACTGCCAATCAGTGCCTGGTAACGGTTGCATGGATTTGCAAATCAGGAAAAAAAATATACAGACAGAAAGATATGCGACTATCAGTCTGATAGGTTGGAAGGGACCCATCGAATCTTCTAGTCCAACCATTCCTATCTAACACTAAATCAAGTCCCTCAATACCTCATCCACCCGTGCCTTAAACACCTCCAGGGAAGGTGAATCAACCACCTCCCTGGGCAGCCTATTCCAATGCCCAATGACCCTCTGTGTGAAAAACCTCCTCCTAATCTCCAGCCTAAATCTACCCTGGCGGAGCCTGAGGCCATTCCCTCTTGTCCTGTCCCCTGTCACTTGGGAGAAGAGGCCAGCTCCCTCCTCTCTACAACCTCCTTTCAGGTACTTGTAGAGGGTAATGAGGTCTCCTCTCAGCCTCCTCTTCTCCAGGCTAAACAACTCCAGCTCTCTCAGCCGCTCCTCATAGGGTCTGTTCTCCAGCCCCTTCACCAGCTTTGTCGCTCTTCTCTGGACTTGCTCCAGAGCCTCAACATCCTTGTTGTGGTGAGGGGCCCAGAACTGGACACAATATTCAAGGAGCGGCCTGAAAACGTTCTCTATACTTTCTTGCTATCAACCAACATGATGCCACAACACTGTTGCCAAGGCAAAAGTGAAGCGATGCAGTCAGCTACTGTTCTGCAGGAATCTCGCTGATTACTTGCAGGTCAGCTGTGGATTCAGGCAAAGCATGAGCAAGTTTTTGCTACAGTTATAATACCCACCCACCACCCCAGTTCAGCTGTTAGCATACAGAACCTTATTTCTAACAACTCGCCTTTACCCAGTTCCTCTCCCATATCCCAGCACATACAACTAGGTTTTCGAGCAGAATGCAGATGCACAGATTTAACCTCTGAAATCAAGAGCCTTTTGCAGATGTTGAATTTTACATGTGTAAGTAATCCCAGGGCAATCAACGTGTATTCTGGAAGAGCACTAAATGTGTTCAAAAAGACCCCTCTGAAAATGAACAGCACTTGGCTACAAAAGCAACTGTCCTCTGAAATTAAAAAGGTTCATTTGCAGTGTTATGCTCTAACAGCCTGCCAATTATGTCTCCTTTTAAAATATCAGTGCCTTGTTTCTTAATGCAATTTCACAATTTAGGGAGAGAGGACATATGTATCAATTGTAACCGCACAATATGTACAGTACATATGCATCAATTGTAACTGCACAATACATGCAGTTGATCAACTAAACTAAGGATTACTAATTTTTGATATTTATTTCACCCCAGGAATTTTCTCCTGATGTCACATAATCTTGAATGTGCCCTAGTTCCCAAACCTAAAGAAAACATGACTCATGATCACAGGTAACATTACTACTTTTTTTTTTACTAATCATGCAGCAGAACCTTATTTTGATTCGTTTTCAGTATCACAACAATAGAATTTGCAGGAAGGGAAACCATGGTAACCACCTAAACGTGGTACAGCAGATATCTGCTCAAAAGAACATGCAGTACCATCACACTTCAACGCCTACCACTAGTACAATCTCTACTCATTTCTTCTTTAGCCTCATCCTAATTATTAAACAAGCTCTCAGCCACAAAAGACTACACTGCGAATCATGTCTTATTGTTACTGTCATTTGCTATAGGTCATAGCATTAAGCACTGTATTACTCTCAAGCCAAATTTAAAAGCAGTTCTAATAGCTCTAGGAGCTAATTAGGAATTTTCAGTTCTTTTCATTCATTTGGAACATCTAATTACCACTACCATGTATTTTATCTATTTTTATTGTCACAGAGACTTGCTGATATGTATGGACACACATACATATACAATAATTTGTCTTGTTACCATTTTAAAAAAAAAAAATTCAGTGGCACACTTTGATTAATTAATTGGTAAACATTGGTGAATTCTGCTGTGTTCTTTTATTAAAAAAAAAACAAAAACCAAAAAACCAAAAAACCAAACAAACAAGCTAAAAGAAACCATATCCATGATTTAACCAGCATTAAATACAGTAGGGTGTTGATATGTTGCTTTCATTTGTGTTTATGTTTCATTGTCTTTTATCTGGTGTCTGAACTTACACAATTTCACAGGCCTCCTTAGGCTCTGAACATCACTTTTATTTGAAGGACAGTTCTGAACATTTAGTGAAACTGACACACTTAAACTAACATTTAAATCATTTTTTTTCCCTAGAAATATACTTCTACCTCTGTTAAAAACTCTGACAAAATTGTTTTCTGAAAACAAAATCTCCTTTGTTTCAAACTTAGATTGAAGACACAGTCTATCTCCAAAGAAAGTCATAATGCAAATTAATTGTGTAGTAATGGACAAAACCAGACAAAAACAGCCCGTCAGAAGGTGATTAGAATGCAGCTGCTTAAGTATGTGAGAAGCAGATCTTACAGTAACTCACCAATAACCTTAATAACTGAAAAGGGGGTTTTTTTTGGATAAGAATCACTTTTTGTACCTTAATAAAGAAGAAATATTCAAAATCTTCACTTTGAACTCAGTTAACTGTTCTGTAACATTGCACTATAAATATCTGACTGCCTAAGTTAAACTTGCAAAAGCTATTATTTGTCCTGTCCTATATTTGGTCTTTTAATCAGTGCTAGGCTATATCTGTAGCTATTGCAGCACACGAATAAGATCTTTATATTTACTAAAGCTAGTTCTGCAAAAGCATCAGAGCCTAAGGTCACAATCTCATTTTAGAAAGGTTTAGAGAACAAAGAAAGAAAACACCATGGCTCCTTTCATCCTGAACAGTATATGCAGTCTTGCAGTCATCTCCAAAAGATCACCACGGAGTTAAGAGAAAGGCGTGGAGACGATGATGGGTATGGAAAAGCTTCACTACAAAACCTGAATGTACAGCCTAGGACTTATCTACCTGTAAAGGGAATAAGAAGGGGGACATAAGTGGCATGGAAAAGGTACTGAAGATAATTGTTCACTTTCTCATAATACAAAAACGAAGGAGCAACAAATAAAACTGTGAAAAAACTTTTTCTTCAGAAAAAGGCAGGCTGCTTCACATAAGACACAGAACTTATAAGGCACAGAACTCATGCTTTAATTGCAAACAGTAAAGTCTACGAGGGTTCAAAAATGTGCTCAGAAAGCCACTAGACAAAAATAAAAAATCTCTCCATCTAAAGCCTGAAAAAATTGCAAAGAGAATAATTCTGATAACAGACTCTAAACGACAAAGGTTCAAAGGCTGGCAGAGCACATCACTGATAAATACCACTACATGTTCATCTTGTTCTTACACTTTTCTTGCAATGTCTGCTATGAGTTGCTATCAGAGAGTGGATAGTGGACTGGACTATGAACTGGACTTTTGATATGACCCAAAGTGTTCATTGTTAGGGAACTTGCTAATGCAATAACAGTGATATGTAACTCGGGAGAAACTCCTTGCAATCAATTACACAGATTTCTTCCCAGATCCGCCTATTTTATGATAACTTAAGGCACCCCTTAGAACAATTTGGAAAGAAAGGAGATGCAGAAGGGCTGGGTTAGGAGTAGAACAGTCCATAGAAGAACCTTCATGCATCAGCTGCATTGGCATTCTGTACATTTTGGCTGTAGCTGAAGGCTGTAGCTTAGTGTCACTGTCCAATCTGTTCCAGATTTCATGAAAACAAGTTTTTTTATAACTGTGAGTTCTGTCTACCCACAAAGGAGTTATGATTTGTGATGTTAACAGTTTATTCTTTATCATCTAGCAAGATTAAGTTGTTTAACAGGTGGAAATCTTCAGTGAACAGCAAAGACAATCTGAGTATCTCTGGAAGCAAGCCACTATAAGTACAGTATAAAAATGAATAAGCAATGAGGACAGAGACAGAACAAAAGAGAATGTTGTTTTTCCCCTATAATATAACCCTCTGTGAGGTGATCTTTTTTAATAATTCCAGAAGAAGACAAATACTTACTTTACAAAGTTGATCTAGGTTTCATTAATCTCTATCAGATTTGCAGCATAGAGAATGATGAATTCACAAATATAATGTTTGGGCAGTCATAATAAGGACTTTGAGTTCTATCTTTATCTCTCACTTAGCTTGCTTAGTAGCCAAAAGTGGTTTTTTCTAACTTCCAATTTAACAATGTTAGCAACTTTACCAACACAGCATATACCTGATGTTGAAGTTGATTAAATAAACTGTAATGTAAAACAAATAAATCAAACAACTAACACTAGGATATCTTCCTTTTTGAATTCCAAAGATGCAAGAGGATGCTGTGTCTTCACTTACTTTAGTAAAACCAAACGAAAATATTAGATAAAACAGAACTCCAACGGGAACTAAATTCAAAAGAACTTCACCAATGGCTGGTGTGAACATACCATAGAGATTTTAGACATTAGCTACAATAGCTGATGGAATCAAATGTAGCATTCAGATTGTCCCATGATGATTTGAGAAGTTGCTGGTTTGGGTCATTAGGACAAAGCACAAAAAGCTTCTTTTATCCATTGCAGAAATGAAGACTGGAAATATTTCATTACACAGACATCATACCTTGACACAGGAAGGGTTATGATCTTGTTTCACTAAACTGCTCATAACGGCTGGATGGACTGGGTTTTTTCAGGGTTCCCAGGCACATTGACTCAAATGCAGGAAGAAGACATCTGTGGGAGCTGGGCATGCTGAGCCATCTGCATAATCGAATTGCCTGCCCCTCACAAGAAGAACTGGTAACTACAGGCCAGGAAATAACCCTGTCTCGGTCTCAACAGCAGCTGATCCTACAAGACATTTAGATCTCAATGAACTGTGATCTTACCATGCGATTACACTCTATAGGTAGCTTCCAATTGGTCCTAATCACAATTGACAGACTTATCAAAGACAGACAAGTCCGGCAGTAAACATACACAGTGAGAGACAGATTGAGTAGACACACACAATTCAGAGAGATCCAAGTATTTACATCAAGAGACAATAGGTATCCTCAAACATCTCAATTTGACTCCATATTTTCCATTTGTTTCCAAAGCATGCCTGAAAAACAATCAGAAATCATGGATACTCTGTTTTATCCTTTGTCATTATGTTATTTATTGCAGGATTAGAACACTTCTGCAGCACTGCATTTATAAAATGCTGTGAAACCCGTTCTGTCTGCATTTCTTTACATAAAACTGACAGCTGACCAAGCATTCTTTCTTCCAACACCTTCTAAAGGGTAAAACAAAGGTAAAGAAGGAAAAGCAAAAATTGTACAGAAGTGATCCTAAAATTCACATGACTGCTCAAATGACAGAGCGGCATTTAAGCAGTACAAAACCATCAAGTTGATTCACGCAGTTAGAAAAGAAAGGATGAAATTCGAGACCCTAAGGTCAATCAAAGTCTTCCATCAAACTTGGGAAGGTTCTGCCTGTACATATTACCCAACTGACACGCTCTGTTTCTGGACACGAAGATGACATTCTGAAATTCCTACTGGGATTATCTAAGCTTCAGACAGATCTACTTTTGCCATCTGGCAGTGCAGTGACACAAACACAAATGATGATCTCAAAAATGCTGTCAATTACAGGGAAAACTGCATAAACTCTTCACACAATCACAGCAATCTTCTCACAGTTAGGATGAACACAAAGACCACAGAAATTACCCAGTCTTTAAGAGATGCTACAATAGCAGCAACATGCTGGGTGGGAACACTGGCTAACAAGTATATTCTGCACATATAATTTCAGGGAGAGGAAAAATGGAAACTGAGCAAAACTCTGCTCTCAGTCAATGAAAACACAGACTCCTGATACACTTCCTAGTAGGGAGAAAAAGAAATGCAGTGGTAAAATTCCCACGTGTGAAAGACACAGTGCTGCAGTTCACAAAGAACTTTCAGCTCGGGTATAACAAAAAAGACCCTCATTTGTATACTTTAAAGGCTAACAGCAAGGAACCAGAGTATTACTTACTGTGGGATGAAAAGCAGCAACCTTAATATACTGCCCTTAATATACAAGTCCAGCTAGCGCTTAAACATAAGGCAATGGTTGCAACATGCTGCAGTTTCAGATTCTGAGGTGTTTTGCCAAATGCTGAGTTTCCTCAAAATAAATCAATGATAACAGCTTTGGTATCATTTGAAGCTGTTTCCCAAACTGATCACCAACAGTCATCCATTCTCTGTTTGGTATAAAAATAGATTTTCTTGACCTCCGAGAGGTTTTCTGGTTTGAAAGAGATACCATCAAACCTAAAGAAGACTTGCAAGACTTGAGGAGTATTTGTAAAACAAGCTATTTCAACACATCCTTCAAGACACTCAGCAGCTTCATCATTCACAGCCTATAGGTCCTGTGCCTTCTGCACCATGAGAAGCAGGGGGCAGGATGTTTTTTCTTCAAGCCAAGTGTTAAGATAACTGTTTTCTTTTTAGCTTTAAATTAATATTGCAAGAGCAGAAGTAGATTAAATGGAGTATTACACACTAATACGCAACACCAATTTATTTACACTTTTAATGCAAACCAGTGTAAATGCCAACAGTGGCACCTATTTGGTACCTTAGCAATACAGAAACAAATATCTCAGTAAAACCACCTTCCTTCCCTTCTCCCTGCCCTCTCTCCCTCCCCTGGAAAAGAAAACTAATTCGTTATATTCCTATTTTAATCATAGACTTATTTTACCCACATAAAACTTTCAGTAACTGCATCTTCTCCTTCAATTTTTTTCTGTCCCACTTAGATTTAAAACATTCCTAATAATCAACACTTCCCACGTGAATACTTAAGCATACAGCCCAAGACAAAATAACCTCCATTACCTTAAAAGTGATTAAACTATTTAAAACTTAAAAGTATTTAAGTAATTTTCTTATTTATACCCAATCCGCTTGCCAAAATTTTACAGAGTGAGGAAAGAGATCTGCAAACACTGTTAGATCTGTAAACACCTCCTTGTTTCTTGGCCAGCCCACAAAGGGACTAGAGAGAGTTCATCGCTCTTCAGCAACAGCTTGCTAGCTAGTAACCAATGAACACAACAGACTAACTCATAAGAAGTCTTTTTGCCCACTCTTCCAATTTCTACATTGGGTCACATTTGTAACACAGTAGGAGAAGAGCAAAACAAAACACCACCAACAAAACCACACTTGCCATTATCTTGGTGGTGCAAACAATAAGGAATGTTAGCACTTCAGAAGGTGTTAGGGAAGGTTAAATTGGTTAAATACCAAACTTGTAACTAGAATAAAAAAGCACAGGTTTATTAAATGCTTGATTCTTTAAAAATATTAAAACAACCACAAGGAATTTTAAGTGCTAAGGTTGACAACACAGTACAATCTCTTGAATATTTTATAAATTTAAAAATGAAATATTAATTACCAACCTTAATGCCAAAGTGTAGGTTCCAGGTTGCCGCTGGCTTTCACGAATGAGATAGCTCCCCTCTGCAACACTTAATAATTGGTCAGTTTCCTCCCTTGAGATCATCCCATGGAATCTAAGGAACAAAGACTTTTTGAAACACACACTTTTTCATTTTTAAATCACCTTTTCCTCTTCTTTAATAAAACCCACCAACCATGGTAATTAGAAGAAAAACCCCACAAAAACGTCTGATTTGCAGGAATCTACAGCTTAAATTAATGTTCCTTTCTGCCTGCTTCTGAAGTCACTTTAAATGGTTTAGAAAGGCTTCTATAAAACAGTATCTATGAAACAAGTATATTGTTTTTTAAGTCTGAATTTATCAATCTAATATCTCAGTATTTACTGGTGTAATAGCCTAGCAATACTACACATCTTTTCCCAAGATAAGCACAAATAAGATCTGCTTTGTTTCCCCACACAAAATCTAATCATCTTTACTTCAGTAAAGAAACAGGCCTGAAACAGAAGACACATATCTACTGTACACTAGTCTTGCATTTGTGATCTAAATCTTTCTTTTTTCCTTGAGCACAAGCATCTTTAGCAAAAGCCAAATGAAACTGGAGGCAGAAAGAGAAAACCCTCTGGAAGTAGAGAAAAATTTTTTTTCACACTTAAGGTAGCACCCAATAATATCCATATCCACCAGAAAATGCAGCTGTAATTTTAGGCTGATAAAACTAGTGACAGTGACAGCAATAATTTGACGGTGAGCAAGACACACCGCTGTAAAACACTTAGTAGAAACAAAGGGCCCACAGCAGATGCTTGCAACCTTTACTGTAACTTTTATCAATCACCATATTTGAGCAAACTACTTCCACAGATGTATGCTACTTACTCTCTTCCATAATATTTTGGTCTGTTCTCTACCTAAAAGAAATAACAGAAATTGTAATGTTTCATAACAAGTGAACTCATACACTAAATAGTATCTGTAACATTGTACTAAAAATAGAAAGGGGTATAATGTGAAAATATAGACAAAAATAATCTACTACGTTAGGATTTTCCTTGTGAATGAAATATAGGGAAACCAAACGTAGACCTTTGGGAAACATCGCAGTTTCAAACAGCTTAGAATGGACTAGGAAAGAATTTGCCATTTGAATCAAGTCATCCTCAAACTCTGCTAATACAAACTCATGGCATTAAGTTTTGCTTATACAAACTGCCAAAAAGGGGAAACAAAAGATTAATTTAATGGGTGTATCACATTGTAAAGTGTACTTTTACAGTGAAATATCTACAAAACTCAAATTTTCTAGTTATCTTGCATCATGGAGCTGTTTGGCGCCAGTGCTGTGAGAGATTAAGCCACTACCATATTACCTCAGAGAGAAGGCAAGTGGTAAAGAATCATTAGTAAGTGCCCAAGCCTCGTACTTTGTGACTTCATTAAACTATAGGATCTGTACTATCATCTAAAAGACCTCAACAACAGGTATGTATGCATTATGCTGTGTAACACAGGTGTTCCTGCTCTAGAGTCCAAACAGTGTAAACATAGACCACATGAAAGTATGTTGGAATACAATTTGACTGCTAAGTAACTCAGATGAAGTTACATATCTGCAATTGTCATGGAAGTTTATAGACATGAGGAACTGCAGATCCCCCAGGAGTCAGTTCAGTAATCTAACCATCAGATTACCCCTCCTTGCTAAATTTAAAGGAGGAAACTCTTTGGGCAGTAAAATTCAACAGTTATACAATCTGAACTACAAGAGCATAAAATAAGCCAGCTATAATAAAACACAAAATACAGTAAACTGGCACTTCAGTTACTTTTTTCTATCTTTTCAGAAAAAAAAGCCTATTAAAATCATCACTTCTCTCCAGTTATCTCAGTGGAGTATAAATAAAGATTCCAGATGTTCAAAACAACAAGACAATGACAATATATCCCAGTATATAGTCTAATAAAAACTCTTACACATGCCTAGCAAATAAAAAGTTATTGTGATGGTTCATCACTTTTGAAAAAACATTCCATCACTGGAAAGATCTATAATGTTCTAAAAGATTACCTCTTCCTACATAATAGCAAACAAGAGTTGACAGGTGTGATAACTGTATTCAAAGGGCCTGAAGAGACTGAATCATTGCAAAAAAAAAACCCAAAAACAAACCAAAAAACCAAAACTTAAATATTTTTTGTTAAATGTAGGTTATTTCTTCAATAGGAAGACAGCAACATGAATAGAGAAAAAGTGAAAACATTTTGTTGTCGTTGAGGAAATTTGCAACAATTCCTAATTAAAAGCAGCATGACTAGACACAATTCTGAGGCAGTTGTTAAAAAAAAATAATCCTATTGTCTGCCTATTGAGATTTTATATTTATCTCAGTGAATACAGTAAATTCATATGACAGAACTGGAAAATTTATATATGCAAAAGTATTTCATTTCAGAAATGGATTTGTAATGTGACAGGGCATCTTCAGAGCACTTGCAAATCCTAAGACAAATTATAATTTTACACTCTGTGTGCAAACCTCTGAAAACGTGAACTGGCAGATGACGGGAGTGAAGCATCAGAGAAAAGCTCCACTGGACTTCCAGACAATTGTTGCTGGGTTTGCATTTCATCTTGGCAGAAGATGATTTAAAAGGAAAAATAACTACTTCTGTTAATACTGATTCTCTACTGATCAATTTTATCAACTCATAAAAACTTCAGTATAAATGCTTTAACACTGTTTGGCTGTGTAAGACTCGGTGCAACTGGAACCACCATTGACTGAGGTTTTTCACTTGGGTTTCAGTAATTTTTTATTATTACTTTTAAAAATTATGATAATACTAGGTGATTTTGACATCTGGACTGAATGCAAACATTTAGACTCTAAGGGAACTCCATCAGAACTGAGCAGGGGCTGAGTTCAGTCAGAATTAGCTGGGCTACATACACACTTACTAGAGCAGTTCACATGAACTTCATGAAACACAGATTCCCCTTAAGCCAAATTTACCATCTGAGACAGTCAACACTGTTCTCTAGCTTTCTGTAATGCTTCCTCCAACTACCTTCATGCCAACTTTTCTCATAGCAACCTCAGCATAAAAGGCAGTGTATCATTTTCTTCTTATTTCAAGTATTCTTAATTGCACCAGAACTACAAGTGATATGCATTTTTCTTGATCTTTTGTGGCTGTCTGGGCTTCACAAATTTCCTGCCAGATTTTACTTCTACAAATTACAGTTGCAGGCACCCATGTATTCTCCAGTTGTATGTGGCACTGCAAGCCAAATCAGTTCAGTTCAGAAGTTTCATAAGCCAAACTTTCACGCTTAGTCTGCCTTAAGTTAAGGAGACAAAACCAAAAGATCTATCTGGACTGGAACAAAAACCCGTTGAAGAAAGGAAATAATTTTCTTTTTTATAAAATCAAAGCAGTAGCAAGAAATGAGTCATTTTAACTAAAGTTGTTAGCTGAAAATAGTGTAATTACTCTCTGCAGTTTCTTTCTGATTTGGTAGTATTTTTGTACTAAGGTATAGTTGAGCGTGAGTAAAGGCAGCCTAAGCTACTTTTTCCAGCAAAGATCAGCTGAATGTCAAGTCTTTTGACTTCTCAGGACTTTTTATTTTTTTATGAAAAATTCCTGTTGTGGTTTGTTTAGTCCATGCTTGGCAGTTTTTCAAATAGCTTCTAACAGAAAAAAAAATTGTGAGATATTTGTTTTCAATGTGCTCATTTGTATAGCACGGGTGCAAAGGCCACGAGAAAGATTCAGGTGTCACTATGATACCTTCGAGAAGCACAAAGGTCAGTGGGATATCCACTATTGCTTCATTTCCAGTTTTCTCAAAGTGGGGAGTGACATAAATGAAACCAAGTTTACAAAGTGATAAACAGGACAGACTTGGCAAGTACCTTGCAGTACCCATTCCTTCAGAAAAGATCTTAGTTACCTTGAAAGTCAAGAGGCACTCTGGTTGAATATCATACAGGAAAAGCTTTGAGAACAGCTCAAACAAGGATGTGTATCATATATGCCCAGTCTACACTACGATTCTTGAGTACCCACAGAGGCCGTTTTCACAAGACTACATAAAGATGCTGTTTAACAGGCTTGTTAACTGCTAGCACTGAATCAGGATGAAGCCTTGTAATAGGATGGAAAAGATCTACGATTTTAATTATCTCCATCATTTGTCTGCTTGATATTTTTTCATACACAGTTATTTAAAATGTATCATGGAGTGCTTTCTACAAAGCAGTCAAGGATGCCCTAAATATGCCTCCATGTGCACACGTTTACATAAAAGATTATATGCACAACAAATAGAAATTCAGGAAGGTAATACAATATTAATTGGACAAACAACATTACAATTTGGATGTAAGCCTCATGAAGAAGTCAAACATCCTTAAAACGTTATGGAATCATCAACTTTACAAATGAACACCATATAGTGTTAAAAGCCTTAGCTCTGCTGCACCTTCACAATAAAGAATCCCAAATGAATGCAATCAATGTTCTTTTTTACCTCAGTGTAACTCCACTTATCTGTGCTGCTCTGACAGGAAACTGGTGTAACACAGCAGAAACTCAAATTCTCTGTACTCGAGAAGCATTTCATGTTAAGTAGGTCATTCTGTTGAATATAACTCACTTGTAAAACACGTGCCTTTGCACCTTAAATAAAAGGTAAGGGTTTTTTTATGGTGTTATTTCCAATTATTCTTTAACAAGTGCTTTTTTCCCCAATCATCACTGTTGCTCATATCAACAAGTAGATTACAATAAGGGAAGAGGAACAATTGATGTGCAAATATCTTATCAAATTACACATTGTCCCCTCCCACTGACCTCTTTGATGTTCTCTGGACCAAAATTTTCTTAATAGTTATAAATTTGTTTATACAGCTGAATAATTCAACCACTTAGGAAAAGATTCTGCTCCCCACTGACTCATGCATGGCTGCTAACAGAAACCCAGCTGAGAAAGAGCAGATTGCAAAGCTCAACACTAGCAGGGGAGGCTGAGACCAGAGAAAAAGGTTAAACACCTTACTGCTCACTGAATATATTTTCACTCAAATCTGGCTCAGTTGCATAAATTTTTCAATGTTTATAATGAAAAATACTTATCTGCATCACAATGAATTAACGCAAGAGTAGGAAAATACACAGTAGTGATATATCCTTTCAATTTTACCTTTACTAGGTGAAAATAAGCTTTAAAAAGTTCTTTTGGTAAAAGGATTTTTTTAATGAGAAAATGTGTATTTAATATGTTCAGTTGTGCACCTAAATACCTGCAACTGACTGATCCTTTCATAGCTCTATTTTATTTAGTTCAATCCTCACTAGTTTCTAAAAATTGCAGATTTTATTTCGCAGTTTCTAGAACAACGCTCATGGTGCAGACACAGGTTTACTCTGCAGTTCAGGGTCTGGGATGAAACTATTTTAAAATACAGAATGTCTCTCTTCTTCTATTTTTGTTCCCTCTGGCACAGGACAAGTTTTACACTTAATTTTTTTCATATGTTAAAATCCTGTTTTGAAATATATTAATACAAATACGATATTATTGACACTCGTGTTGCTTTTCTTTCTTCAGTGATGACAGGACTTAGCTGAGTGCTTCGATTGCTTGTGGTACTTATGCCAACCTCCCATTGACTCTAACAGACTATTTGTTCATAGAATAAGAACAGGAGCACCTCTTTATGTAAGGATGCAGTATGTTCAAATATCCTCCAAAGAGCTTGGATGATTAGTCCATGAATTTTCCTACCTAAATGGGTCTAACTTTTCAATTTTCCACCCATGTAATAGCTAATAAAATTTTATCATTAAAAGTAAGTGATAATAAGGAAGAGAAAATTATAGTGGCCAGTGTGATTCCTATTTCAATGAGCTTTACCCAGATGCTTTTATATTTGGCTTGCAAGAGTAAGTCTCTTATTTGATTCTAAAAAGAAGACAATCTAGATCTGATCAACAGCTGAAGGATTCCAGAGGCAGGAGACACTTTTAATTTTCAGATACTGTATACGCATTTATTTCTCTGCTTATTTGACTGGGTAGGCTAACAGCATTCTAAGAAATATTATGAGGGAGAACTTAGCATAAAATTTGCTTGTGACTTCGTATCACTTATGGCAAAAAGACCCCAATGCACATCTCTGCATGAGATATAATGCCAAAAGATCTTATTGAACCTTTGATCAGTTTACAGTTTCTCCCTGACTACAGGGTACTTGGGCATTGTGCGGTTCACATGCAAAGCTATTACAATCATTATGTTATCTTCAACAACATTTTCTTATCTGTGTTGTTATTTTCCTGCTCCTTACTCTTATGTTAGGGAGGTGAGTGGGTGTTTGTTTGGTTGGTTTTTGAAGTTATATGGAAAAATCAAGGTTCTAATTCTATAAGAATTAAAACATTCACAGCTGAGGCTCTCAAAGCATCTAATTGAAGAAACTGAAGAACTGCTGCTCATCGCAAGAGCTAGGCAATGCTAAAAGCATACGCTATAAGGATCTGTCATTAAATGAGTAAATCATAGCAGCTTCTGAGATAAAACTCAGCAAATAAGACTACAGTGAACTGTCAGCACCCTAATGAACACTGTCAGGAGGCTACCAAAAATCCCTCATACATTGTTTTATAATAGCCATACGTACATATACCTGTAAACATACCAGCGCTTCTTCCATCAGTGAAATACTTCTGAGAGGAAAGAAAAAGGAACTATTCAACAGTACTTAACAACAATAAACACAATCCATTGGAGGCAGGGAGTGAAATACGTCATCCTGTACAGGACAGCATCCTGTACAATATCTGTATAATCACAAACCTGTATTACAAAACTCAGCTCTGGCAAGGCTTCAGATATTTTGTATATTAATGTAATGTAATGAAAAACCCTACCATAGGGAACATAAAACAAAAAGGACCTTCCTAAAAATGTTGCAATAGCAATAAAAAAAAATCGAAAACATCCCCTTTTTTCACATCTCCAATCTTTTCTTCTATAGATCTTTCCTTCAAATCTCTATTCCACCTTATTTGGTGTACATAAAATATTTGCACAACCACCTTAATGAGAATACCCCTACTTGGGGGTCTACTAACAGTAGACACACACCTGTTAAAAACAAGACTTTTTGCTACAACGCTTCTTGTAAAATTCATGTATTGTTCTTTCCTATAGCTCTGTCTTACTGAAGTATCATTAACTATAGCTAAATGTTTTTTTAAAAAATCAAATCTATCAAATTAACAAAAGAAAACAAGAGTGCTTCCACTAAACACAATTTCACTTCTGTTAAACCCTCACTTTTGAACTTAAAATTGACTGATTACTTCATAGAATCACAACTGGGTATTTGAAAAGACGACAGCAAAATGCCTGTTTAAGTCTGTAGAGTAATCCTCTTTGTGATCTACAGTGTAAGCTATTCATGTTCCTGACAGTGTTATGTCCCTCTGCATCCAATACTACATTGAAGTGACTAACATATTTCAAAGATTAATTTCCTTTCTCTTGGCACATAATAAAAATTCTTAAGTTTTATTGCAGCAATGTAATATCTTTCTGTGGTCATTCAGCAAGAGCTGTGTTTTGCAATACTGCTTAGCAAGTCAAGTCTAACATTTCAGCACTTTTGATACTGAAATTAACGTTTCCCACGTTCCTAACTGAAGCTGTAAGAGAGATGCATTTATGAATAAAATCTTGCTGGCACTGATGTTTGGTATCACATAAACCCTCCAGCGCTACAGCTTTTGAGAGGTGCTGCTCTGCTGAATGGCAGCTCAGAGCACACTAGCAGTTTGGGGTCTGCATTTAAAACCCCATGAGCAGGTGCTTCTGGATCACTGTGTATCAATAGGACATTGTTGTTACTGTTTGGATCTTTAAAAGCTGAGGTTCTGTACAGCTTAGCTATTAGTATTAATGAGTCTTAAGTACTAAAACTCAAATAACAGCATGAGGGGAGGTTTCAGTCTTCCTTCTGTTGATATACTATGCACAACCAGCACTGATGTGTGTGCAGGTGTGTCGTTTCCCTGTACAGCTCTGCTCTTGCTTCTGTGAATTTCTGACACAAAAAGGAGGAGCAAATTAATGTCTCCATTTATCTAAGAATTAAAAACCAGTAAATGATTCTTGGGTATACATATCATATTCAAAATGCTTTCTAATTCAATTTTTACATTAATTGGACTGCCAGGTACCAGTGTCCTCAAGGCTACTTATTCTGATCAGTGCACCAAGTCTCTCAAGGAACCATTGTTTGGGTTGGACACCATTAAGTACAGATTTGGAATTACTGGACTCGGTGAAATGGAACCTTTACAATACCCACCTCACAAGTGCAGGTTATCCTTCTAGGATGGGGAGCTTCCTGTTGCAACTGATACACTGAGAGAAGGCAGAAGTTAAATTCTGATTAATATATAATCATTGTACAAATTAGGCATTTTAACATTAAATTTGCTGTTTAAACAAAAAGAAGACTTGCTGCAAGATTTAATGTGGGGATACAACATCAAGGTCTCAAAAATTACTTACAAGTGGTCAGAAAAAGGAATGTTGCTAGCCAAACACGATTATTAATCATCTTTACAATCAATTCCCCAAGTACTAGGGAGTCATGGGGTTAAGATCAGTCAACTTTGCAAAAAGCAGATCAGAAAAGGCATCATGATAAATGCAAATTAATTTTTACTAAATATCAAATCAGGCTGCAGTCAGACTTTCTTCAGTAAGTGATGGAGTTGGGTTATTGAGTCATCTGAAATACGTCAAGATTTTACAAGAATCATTCAGAATGTCACAGAATCAAACACTCTGCTTTTGCCACTGCTGAGTGATGACCTTTCTGAAAAAAAAGAGAAAAATGGCCTTTGCAATTGCAGATCTAAAGACATTAGTAGTTTAGTGGCAGGGGAAAACAGGTAGGGCCTGAACTATGACGCACACTTGCTAGTATCTTCACTCACTCTCTCTCTCTCTCTTTTTTTTTTTTTTTTTAAATAAGTCTCATCAAGCCAGAACAAATCTTAGGAGCCAGTTGTAAATTTACTGATGCTAATGTATGGACTTATATAATACCAAAGGAGCGACTTTCAACTTCTATCCCAAAAAGACTTCCAGTTGTCAAGTCACCTACAAAATAAGGCTGTCAACATTGAGTATGTGAATAGCACTCAAAACTGATAAAAGGGACATTTGTAATTGTAATCTTTCAAAATTAGCTTTCAACCATTAGTACTAACAACAAGGTCTAAGAGCATGGACTGTCACCTTCTTCAAGTAATAAGAACATACACTGATTTACCCAGCAAGATTTGGCTTCATTGCACTTCTCATTTAATCACAAATCCTTTCCACTAACAAATGCTGCATTTATGTGCTAAGTTACATGAAAATGAAGGAAATGGCTAGATGTCCGATGATAAGGTAATCGTAAGACAAACTGAAAAAATCACTTCCTTTGTTCCAAACAACAACAACAAAAATTTTCCTGATGTTACTAAAAATCAGTCCTTTCTGTTCTGTGTACTGGTATTGAAAAAAATATTTCTGAAAGCGGTGAAAACGAGCACACTAGTATATAAGGCAGTAGTTTTAAAGAATAGCACGACCATTTATTTCCCAGCACACAGATTTCCTAGCTTCCATTGTAAAAGTAATATTTGATGGTGCCAGTCTTATCTATGTCTAATTCTCAGAACTGTACAGTCAAGTTCAAAGGAAAAAATTCTCTGAATTTTACAGAAAAGCAGCAGAGACTCAAAATCACCATGTTAGACAGAAACTCCCTGAAAACTGAGATTTGTTTCCCATCTTACTTCAAGCCAGGTTGGAAAGCTTTTCTGGAAGGAAATTCTTTTCCAAAGGCAGTATAATCCTCCTCTTCCAATCAGAAGCACAGCAGGTAGAATAGTTAAGCTACAAATCAGGATGCCCATTCCTCTTCCTTTAACTGACATATGCAATTCAACACCAGTTTGCTTGCTCTAATTATTGCCAGTGAAGTCAAACAAGACATTCCTCTTCATCCATCATGAGACAGAAATACAATCAAACTCCATGATTCTGTGCTTAGTTCTGAACCACTGGAAGGGTTCATAATGGCCTAGGAGAGCAAGTGCATCCACACTTGTACAGGCCCAAGCCTTCAGCTTCTGGCAAACTGCCAGAGTTTTAGTATTAGACAGATTGGACCCCCTGTTACATGTTGTGGCATGGCATAAACCGAACAATGAGGCAGCATTCCCTGAATTCACAGAAGATACAGAGCTGTGATTCACTGTTAATGCTTACATATGGGAACAAATACAGAGATCTCAGTAACAAGTGTAAAAATGTACTGTAATCATAACTAATGACGGTTTAATACCATGGAGCTAAGTGTCTCAGTTTTATCTTTTCGCCCTCCACTGCAAGAAAAAAATTTGTTCAAATCATTCTGTGTGCAAATTCTTACTATTAAGTGGCTGATTCGGCATATGACAAGTTACTGGCATAATAAATGATGATTCAACAGACAAACTTTGCCACCAGCTTCACAAAGAGACCAAGGTCCCAGCAATCTCAGTTACATGACAGCAATTGCATATGTTGCCAATTATTAAAAAATATTCAAAGAAAACACTGAAGATGGACAAATTAAAAGTCTTCAGCCTTTTTTTAGACACTGCCTTTCTATTTTCTTCAATTAACATAAATGCATTTTAAGAGACCCTGACATTCCTAGACTGTTAAGGCATAGGCAGTTTTGCCAACTCCTGTAATTTTTACCACCCCTTTTACAATATGTGACTATTTACTTACAGCCTAAGCTCTTTGAAATTTCTTGAGACATGTTCTCATTTACAGAAGTCATCTAATGCTCATATTGCATAGAACATCTTGACTACATAACTCATGATTACTTTAACAACTCAAAAATTGGAAATGAAACCCAAACAAGACTGATTTATGAGTTTAAGGCCTAACTGATTTCTGAATGCATCAGGTTGGCAATGGCAGGGACAGAACTCAAACAACTCACCTCTGTGAGCCATTAAAAGAAGACTGGTCTAGGTGACAAAAAACCTGGGTTTTTTTAATGCTCTTTTAATTCTAATATGCATACTTTTGCTGACAAAAGTACTTCAATCTGCTCTTTTACGCTTACTCTCTTTCTAAAATTGTTTTCAACAAGCCAAAATCTCTTACTGAAAAGATGGTCCCATTGCAGGATGGAAAATTTCTTGAAATAAGTACATTTTCTCAGGTGCTAAATCTCCTTAGTCTCTACAGAGCAATGTTTTCATCATATAAAATGTCACGTAAGCAAATTAGCCAGCCTGAAGACACCAAGCCTTGGTAATATATACAAAACCTGCAAATATAAGCCTGGTGTCTCTGAATTGTTAAGTGGGTTAAATGCACAAAAATTCTGCTTTCAAAAATCTGCTTATAAGACTCTTCTTTCTTGCTGTGGTTCCTCAAGTCTCAAAATGTCTCACATCTTAGCTTTTCTATCTAAAAAGAACTAGAATTTACACTATGAGAAGCTACATTGCTTTGCAGTCTGGAAGGAAACCAGATCCTTCTAGTCAGGGCTTCTAAAGAAGTGTATGTGCTTTGTCATGCAAGGCCAAACATATGCTCTCATTTTACTACATCAGCAAATTCTGGGGAAAACCTATTTATTTTGCATTTTTCTAACCAGCTCAAGTCTCCACTCTAGTGATGCAGGATGCTAAAGCACAGAAGCCCCAAAAGTTTGCAAGCGATACTATAAGAGATGAGCTGACTTTATGCAAGCCCCAATCTAGGCAGCCAAACCAATACAAACCAGTTCGACATGGGAGTAAGACCACTTATATTAGGTAAAGTGCAGAGAACCTACCTTGCCAAATAACCTGTGTTCACTTATCCCTGAAAATAAATAACTGCACTTAGCTCTAAACACAAATGAATCCTTTTACTTTTGATGCTTCTTAAACTCATATTCTAATGACAAGAAAAAATAATCTTGTAAAGTACTCAACTGAAACTTTTTCTGGTTTGATCTGAAAAAAAAAAAAAACCAAAACAAAACCAACCAAATCAATCCAAAACACTGTTGAGATACTTACAGTAAGATTTCCAAACAGGTGGCCTGTATTCATCAGTATCTGAAAGAAAATTACAATTCTTAAAGTTGCATTGAAAACATTTTAAATACAGAAATATTTACAGATTTATTAAGATATTGTACCAAGATTCTAAATTTTCTTTTTTTTTACTATAACAGAAAACTTGTTAAAAGTTCCCCTTCATTATTGAGACAGAAAATATGAGAAGTGTTTTCTTTAGCCAGACAGAATGAAAGCTATAGAAACATATTTACAAAACTTCAAACATACAGATCAGAAGTTAAATACTGTGGAGGGAAGATGAATGCATATTATTTTAGTGTTTATTTACCTGTAAGTTCCCTTTTAAATTACCCTAGAAAGATTTTTTTTAATCTCAATTTATACAACAATAAATCAATTTTCATCCAATTTATTCCTGCCACTAGCTTTTTCCTCTTCCAGACAGCAATTAACAGCTCTTAAAACAAAACCAACGTATGTGTTATGAAATATTTTGAAAAAAGGAGGGTTTTTCATGCTGATTCCAAGCTCTACTTAGAAGCAAACAGCATATAATAAAATTACTAGCATGTTTCTAAAGCAAAACTTAAATTCTCAAATAATTTAAACAAACAAACAAACAAACCCCAGTGTATTCTAAGTTCTGTCTCCCTTATGACCTGCCGACAACTGATCTGACACTCTGAGTTCAGAGCTCTGTTGCAAATTTTGTCTCTGTGCCACTGTTTTACTACTCTGACCAACTTAAGTTCTGATTCTACAAGGTACCAAGGTTTTCTGCAAGACGCTGTGCTTATCTGGTGGGAGTTACTCAGTACACTACAGGGTCACGAGTTGAGACAACCACACAGCCAGTCCTGCTGTTCTTGCTGCAGCATTCGTTTCTGAGCAATCTTTACAACGGTCTGCTCACAGGAACCACCTGCTGCATCCAACAATAGCCCGAATGTCTCGGTTTTATTATGAGGCTATATAAAGATCAAGTAATCTGGGAACCTGTTGCTTGAATTCTGGCCTGAGTGGCATCTCCACTCCAGAGTCCTTAAGGTCTCCAAAACTGAGCCAGAAGCTGGGAAAGGATATTGTTTTGCCTCCCCTTGGGATAAGCAATCTGCCTTCCTCATTAACTTGTTTTAGTTAATCTCTGCCACCTACAGTCACGTCAAGTTGAATTCGATATTTTCCACTTTAATGGGTACAGGCTTCCTCAGACTCATACAACACACTCTCCACCCCACTGAGCTAACATTTTGCTCAATTTTTTACCCTGTATTTTAGCACTATGCATGAAGAGGGTGCAATTGTAGCATGATTTGAGTTGGAAGGAACCATTAAAGACCGAACCATTAAAGACCATCCAATTTCAAATCCTCTGCCAGGGGCAGGGATACCTTCCACTGGATCAGGTTGCTCAAAGCCTCATCCAACCTGGCCTTGAACACCTATAAGGATGAAACATCCACAACTTCCTGGACAACCTGTTCCAGTTCCTCACCACCCTCATAGTAAACAAATTCTTCCTAATATCTAATCTAAATCTCCCCTCTTTTAGCTTAAAACTAATACCCCTCATTATATTACTGCACTCTCTAATAAAGAGCCCCTCCTCAGCTTTCCTATAGACAACTGTAAGTAGCGGAAGGCTACTCTAAGGTCTCCCCAGAGCCTTCTCTAGGTTAAACAAGACCAACTCTATCAGCTTCTCCTCATATAAGGTGTGCTCCATCCTCTGATCATCTTCATGGCCCTCCTCTGGACTCTTTCTAACAGACCCATTCCCTTCCTGTGCAGAGGACACCAGAATCCTCACACACTACCTCAGTGGTAGGCGGTTTTATAAATAAAACTCATTATGACTTTCTTATTAAAGCAGCACTTGGTGAAACAGCCATCCCCCAGAATATGATATATTTGATCTTTGTGAAATCCTGCAAATGTGCCACCACATCACAGGGATCGGCCAGAGCACCTCAAAACCGCACAGAGCCCCTCGAAACCACACAGAGCCCTTCAGCAGCCCACACTGACTATGCAGTGAAAGAACATCAGCAGCCACAAAGGCAGCCATGGATATTCATTCCTACTTCAATAGTTTTAATTAAGGCAGTGCCAGTCGATTCATTCCAGAAACACTGTAACGTGATCCCTTAGCACTACAATGTCACATGGAAAAAGGGCAAAAGGTGTAAGTAAAAATAATGGGTTTAGTCCCAGAAGACAACTCCTCCCCCACTAGCTGAATTTTCATTTGCTGTAGTCTGGTTTTGGCAATACATGCACCAGCTGAATTTACAAATAAATAATTTTAGGAAAGGACAACACACTGTATTTGTAAAATATGAACTGACTGTTATGAAAATACAGATATCTTGGCAGTGTAATCTATACTTGCTCGCACTCAAGCCATATAATTGTTATGACTAAGGGCAACAGGATTATAAAACTGGGAGGCAAAAATATTTGTGCCAAACAAAAAACCCCAAACCTTGTTAAAGGCAGGCAAGAACAGCAGTAACTTTCATACAACAAACATTTAACATTCAGAAATTGGAAGGAATGATTTATGTTGTGCAGCTGTGCACAAGGATTTTGTTAGAAAAATCTATCAGTGAGCTTTACTGCCTTTACAAGTATGAGAATACCCTCTGGCCATCCCACATGAGGCAATGAAAAAACAAAAGGTCATTTCTATCCTGATCTTAAAAAAAAAGTTATCTGATATAAAATACTGTAGCAGCAACTACAGCACACTAGTAAGAGTGAAGCAGATGGTCTGTAATGTTTGTTCCTGTGCAAGAATGTTTCTATTACTAAAACCACCCCACTACACAAAGATGAAATAGAATAAGCATAAACATCAGACCCAGCTGTTAGCTACCCATTTTTAAAGATTAATCAATGTGGTCCCATTTAACCCATCATCAGTATTTTGAAACGCGTTATTAGGAAAACACCTTGATAGTGCAGGCTTCCACATACAGCATCTCCAATTAGGCACTCAATGTACCCAAAAAACACTTTAAGGCATGATTAAAAAAGACCCTGAAAATGCTGAACCCAAAATACATTTTCTCACTAACGCTACACCACTTTCTAATTAATGCAATAAACTCTGTGCTGTCAATTCTCAGATTTCTGTATAGCTCCCATCAGCACAGTATCTCAGCTCCGCTAAATGTTTCCATGATAAAATAAAATCATTTTCTACAAGCTGTGCATTATGTTTTATCTTAACTGTATTTTCTGCATCTCTGGATGAGATGCAATTCAGCTTAAGGCTGCTGTGCTCCAAAACCAGTATAGAAAACAAATGCATGAACTGATCCTACCAGCACTGGTGAGACTTCTGCCACTATGACTCACTCTCAGCAGCAAGTACATTTTAGATCAGGCACTCTGGCCACGTACACAAACTGTAATATCAAACAGGCAGATTTTGGTGCTGAATAGTCTTCCTAAGCTTAAAGTGAAAAATGTTTGATCATTGCCCACTATCTCAAGCAATGACAGATTTTTTTAGTTCTCCAGAATTTCATTCTGATTAGAAGGGTACAAAAGCATATTTTTACATAATATAATGGGACAACTTCAAATTCTCTACCCAGAACACATACTATCTAATAATTTTCCAGTCTGACATACATCAGAAAAGAAAGAGCTGCCTGCCCAAAGTAGTACTTTCAAGCTCCTAAATAGACCTGTGATGGTATAAATATACATGTAAGTGTAAAGGAAAGCTTAAGAGTTCCTTAAACTGATGTGTCACTTGAAATCTGACTGAGACCCAAAGCTGTAAGCAAGGTTGCAGAGTGGGGGCAATAATGCTGCAGAACACATGAAAATACATTTATAATCCTTTACCCTGCAGAATTAGTTTTTGCTCTTGAACCTGTAGCAAAATCAAACTCATCTTTGAAGCAAGTGTCCTATTACAGACCTGTAAGAGCTGGAATCTCCAGTTCAGGCATGGACCTACATTTTTTATGCACCTTACATGGCAGGTTATGTCTCTGTCTCTCTAATCAGGGAGCACAGGAGTGGGCCCTAACTACTCCTTAAACAATTCTCAGTACTTTCTAGCCACTACTTCTTTCCTCCCAAACACTCTCTTTCTCTCTCCTCCAAAACTTCACTTTCCCCTGCCTTAGCAATCTTCATCTGCACACAAGACCACTACTCTCATGCTTAAGTTACACTTTAGTTTCTTCCCCATTGCTATTCTGCTAGGGCTTACCTACCTATTGGCTCAGCAACTCGTCCTCGAGCCTTCTCACCTCTACTCAAGTCTTCCTTGAAATTTATCTAAACACAGAAAACAAAGGCAGAAAAGCCCAGAACAGCACAACAAGCAGCTTCTGGCAATAGCACAGACAGAAATGTCACTGTGGGGCAGGAATGTTTCCAGGCCCAGCATGCTCTCCTTTAAGCACACAAATTAGTGAAGAAACAGGGAACTATGCATCTTGGGCATGAACTATCTGCAACTGAGAACTGAAAAGCACAAAGTGATTGTCAGAAATACACCCTTCCACAAGAATGAGCTTCTACCATTAGGAAATCACACAGCCATTTATGAGAAGTTCATATACAGACACAAATGTTAGGAGAGCATCTCAGAAGTTTACATAAACACAAATCTGACTAATCATGACATTAAAATGCAGCATTTCCCTTTGCTCTTTTCCTTATTTTTTACCCATTTCTATTTCATTCCTCCTATAAATCTGGACAACTGTAGTATTTCCAGTGTGCATTTAAAAGGCAAATATGAGAACTGTTACTATTGCATCAAACTGTTTAGACTGCTTGTCTCTGTGTATTCCTTTTATAGAAAGAATAAAAACATTTTGCTCTGCTTGAAATGGTTCTTTCTCTCTCCCCACTGAAGATCAGCCAGCTTGCTATACAGTAGTGCAGCAGCACTATGCATGGTAACCCCATAAAGCAAATGAGGACTCTCCATGAGGTTTCCTGTAGATAATTCAGTTTTATTTTTCTTTTACTCCGTGTCATACCCTGCAGCATGGTGATCTGTAGCGTTGTGCTGGAAATTAGCTTAATGCTGTCTGGAAGGAAATAATCAGCTACCTACAGACACAGCAGCTCTTGCTTTATTTAGCAATAACCCTGTTGAACACAGCTGAGGCCTCAGGTGGTGAACTTTGTGGAAGAGGGCAGTTTTTTCCCATGTGGACAAAGCACCAACATGAGAAGGAGAAAAAAAAAAATCCTATTTTATGTTTTCTGAACCAATCTATGACCAAGGAACGCTGTAAGTCATAATTATGTAAAGATGCAAGAAAGTATAAAACATTCTTCTGTAAGCCATGGCCCAGGCACTAACCAGTAAGTCTTAACATGTGTTTTAAGATGCTAATCTTGCTTTGTTTGGCAGCAGCATGCGTCAAAACGTAACTCCTGGAGAGATGCATGACCAGCAGATGTGGCCATTTGCTGACCCATACAACAAACTCTTCTTTGTGCCCAAAAAACCAACCTAGAAAATTCCTCCTCAGTCTCAGAACCTTGCTTGTTAGCACCTTCTCTATGCCCAAAGGATGCACAAAAAAATCACATGATTTACAGAAATAAAGCCAATGTTTTATTGCTGGTGAGATTCTCAAGCCACAAAACCAGCACAGTTGAACAGAAAAAGTAATTTCATCTCATTTTTTTCTGAGTAGACATGCCAACAGCATTTCAGAAACTAAGTTCAAGCCATCATGAAACATTTTATGCAGCAGCCAAGCAGGCCCTAGCAGTATGGGCTTTTATGCATTCCAACCAAAATAAAACTCAAACAGCATTAAGGTAATTAAAGGATGAATACAGCCACCGCCCTAGGCAATGGTAGTATAACAGATGGGCCACAAATACTGTGGTGTCAGGGTAAAAAGGAGAAGCTGACTGCTGGCTGTGGCAGCACCCAGCAAGGCTGGAAGCATTTTGCGGAAGTCCTGCTGCAGCAGGTGGCAGAAGGAGGAGACAGTAATGGCAGGCAGCTCCTGGAGGGGGGGCAGCAGGGTGGAAGGTGTAGAGAACAGCCAAAATATTCCTGTCTATTGCATATGTCCTGAATAAAGAAGGGCATACACCAAAAGTTCTTTGCTGCTACTAGATGAGATCTTTTTCTTTCCACAAAGCCTCTCTCCACCTCTCTGCTACCAGCAGCCAGCAAGATAAACAATGGTCTATAGTGGGGTAGTGGACAGAGGCAGAGTTGTGATGCAAAGAGGAAGAAGCACCATAGGTGGCTCCCAGCCTGTCACACTGCAGAAACTAACCCCATCCCCACCCTGGCAAGCAGAGTACCACACGCACTGCTGCCAAAAGCGGCAGAGAAGTTCATTTCAGCCCATGCTTGGTAATCAAGAGAGAAAGCCATGGACAACCCTTCTTGCCTTGCATGGAACCGTTTCTTGGAAACAAACACTTCTTCAGCATTTGGGTCCTCCACATGAATATAAAAAAGGAAATGATCCTTTGGCTCAGTCTTGTCCTACTTTCACCTCTCCACAGCTCAGAGGTAACAAATTATTTTACCAACCAAAATACCTTGTGCAGACTTACACCACATCTTTTAAGACACCTTGGACAACTATATTCCCCTTTTTAAAATAAAAATTATTATATTGTTAATTTACAAAAGAAGTTAGTGTTTTAAAGTGACTAACATTTTAAATAATGTTAAACCAAAAGTAATATGGTTCTATTAGTCCATAAAACCAAAGAGGGATGAGAACATCCCAGGCAGTCAGCACCACATTTTCTCCCAATTCATGAATATACAATATGCTGTGTATGACACACAGCAATGACAGCTGCTAATTCTAGGCTGTTACTGAATCTTTGATGCTACTTCAATGTTATCCTTGGCACACGATTTCCTTCAAACTAAGGAAAAAAACCCAACATAACAACAATGAACAAACAACTTTGAAAATTTTTAGACATGTCAAGACTCTTCCGTAAGCAGGCAGACACCATTATGTCATGAAAGGAACTCCAGTGCAAAAGCACCCAAATAATCCACCATCTTTTTTTGTCCACCTTCCCATACCCCTAGGATGCCAGATAGGCCTCCACTTTTAAATAAGTAGCCAGATACGACAGCTCTGCACACATCCTGGCTGCATGTGGAGAGCCAACCCTCTCAGTGGAGGGTCCCCTGCTCCAAACTTGCTGTGCTGCAGACACAACCCACTGTGGTGGGGAGACAGAATGGGGTAACTGGTAGGTGTTAAACTAAAACCCAGTCTGATCTGAGACAAATGGCTTGTAGGTCCAAAAAGGAGCGATCACCACCTGACATGGTTCACCTCCTGCCAGGGGATGGCAACTTGCAGGCAGTGGTTACAGGTGACCTGCTTAACTGCACCCAACTGTTTCCTTGGAGAAGCTGGCACACCAGAAAGTCACTCTACCACTAGAGCCACCCATCCCCAGAGACATGCCCAAGCCCATGGGCACAGGGGACAGTCCCCAGCCGCAAGTCTGCTTACACAAAGTTTAACTCATTTGGTCTAACCTTGGATGCAGGTAGCTACCTATTTCTTAATGTTCACAAAGCCTCACATACATGATCAGATTTGGATTTTAAAACTGAAATTGTGTTCAAGTTATATAAGAAAGAAAAAAAAGCTTCACATTTTCCAAAGGCATTCCCATCTGGAAGAAGAACCAGAGTGCAATACAATCTAATGGAAAGACACAAACCAGTGAGAACAGGTGCTTCCAATGAAAGCATCCCTTTGGCTGCAGCATGGCACTGCATCACACACACTGTACCCCAGGATTTTTTTTAATGCAACATAACGTACTTTTCTCTGCTCTTTCATCCTTACATGTTTTGTGCTTATATCACTCCAAAGAAGTACAAGCAGATTTCTAATTATTACTGGAGTGAAAATGATTAAGAGAAAGCTAGTGCAAAATATGCCTTAGGATGGCTACAAGGGCTACTGCTATTTCTGTAATGCAACCAAGCAGGACACAAGAGCACACTTGTAGCAAATGTGAAGGGGCTTAAAGAAGGGCATGCTCTGAAGAATTCCATCAGTCTTGGAGAGGGAGGAGAGGTTGGGGGGAGTAGAGGGAAGATGACACTACTATCCTGGTTTATCCCAGAGTCTACAAATGTCTGATCTAGCAACAATAAATTCCAGAGGAATGCTTCTAATGGCATTGAATGAGAGACTCACTGAAAATAGCTCGTTTAATGCCTTTTATTAGCAGATCTGCTATTATTGCTTGTTTATAAATGATGGGAAAATTTTAATGAGTAATATTTTGCCTATCACAGGCAGTGCTACTGTTAAAAGAACTTATCTTCTAAGTGATTATTATGGCAGGTTGCAAACAATTTGGGTTTAGATTTTCATTTAGCCAAAGCAAGGGAGGCAAGTACTCATTTCTTTTCCCTCTTTGCCAGATAAATAGTGGTATCTGACTACATAAGTGATGACAAATACAATTTTAAAAAATATTTTATAACAAAAAATTAAATTAATTTTTAATTTGAAGCTGAAATTTTCATATGCGCAATGATAACAAGCAAAACACAGTTGTCCTCTGTCTCTTTCCTGTAGTTTAATGTAGGAGTGGGAAATACCTCTCCCATGAAAGCACAGTTAACTTACTGTTAAAAAAAAAAGTTTCAAAACCTCTAAAATTATTTCTTTATGTTGCTGCAAGTATCAAAATTTAGACCTCAGAGGTAAAAAGACAACAAGTGCCACCTTGTGGGCATTTAATAAAGACAGCATTTAATAATGCTTTCCATTTCCAGCAGGTTGTCTCACCTCCAGACAACAGGCTGCAGCTGATTTTCAACATTTCTGAGAACCCTATCTTTGCTTCCCAAGAAAAGACAGATACAATGGGAACCACTACCTGGCTATCATGGCTCTGTGGTTTGCCGTAGATACAACAACAGCTGTATGTAACTCTCAGATTTATCTTGCTGCAGGAGTTATGACAGCTCTACAGACTCACAGATATCCTGAAATGTCTGTCTTACATAGTGAACAACTTTGAATTGAAAATGCAGTTGAAATCAAATATGTCTCTTCAATTTATCCATTTCAAAGAAAAACAGCCTTTATTTATTTATTTGCCTATTTATTTATTTATTTTTAAACTCACTGTGGCAAACTGACAGTGGCTGGCTGCAGCCCTTCAGTGCTGGACCAATGAGTTAGGCAGTTTCTCATCCTCCCTAGGGTTTATTTGAAAGATCTTTTGCAAACTAATTTTGCAAGTTCAAAATTGACAGAATTATGCCTTCATTGGGTGAATTGCACCTTTTAGAATTGCCAGATAATTTGTCCAATTATCTTCTATATCAGTACAGTGAAATCTTGGAGCAATTCAGAGTAACATCACGTAGGACAAGCTTGAACATCGTAATCAAACTTCCCTGGTTTAAATCCAGACTGATTTTCACTGGAGATGCTGTTTAGGTCACAGTCAGCAAAGTTTGCTTGGGAGCTAGGAGAAATACCTGTCAAGGCTATCGCTGTTATACTGCTCTCATACCAACAGCTGTGAGGGATAATGTAGAAGAAAACATTTACCCTTTCACATTTCCTTGCCTAGTTTCCTCAAGTTTCCTTAATTATCTCCTATTTTAAAAGTCTGCCTGCACAGAGACCGAGCTCATCTCCCATCACTTATTTTACTTCTTCCAAACATTAATACCAACAACAGCATATCAGATTTACCAAAAATTCACACCAATGGCAACTGTTACAGCCACAAATTCAAGTATTTCCAAAAATGCATGTTGCTCTAACACATCCAACAGGTAATATTGATTGGAGCTTGATTACACAAATATTCTGAGTGGTCAGTAAGAACAATATGATATGATATGGTGTGGTATAAAAGGTGTCTTCTAGCTGTAAATTAATCACCTACCCTGAGAAATAAGTCTCTCCAGGCAAGGTTGAACAGAAAAGACCCTAAATAAAGGATGAGCTTTTGGGCATTTCTGAAATACAACCCCTCCAACCATTGCATAATGCCCTAATTTGCTGAATGGGGAAGCGTGTTCTATCAGTTTGATTTTTTTTTTTTTTTTTTTTTTTTGGCACACACAGCACTGAAATAATGAGCTTGCATGCTCTAAAATCCTTTTTTAAATAGAGGGTTGTAGTTTTACCAAAAGCTGAACCACAACGAAAGAGCATAACATGGACCCTGCCTCCCTAGCCATTGGTTAAAATCTGCACAGAACTTGCTCCATTTTAGACCAAGATAGCTGCTACACATTCATTAGCCTCCTGGGGAAAAACACAAAGCAAAACAAAACAAAGCCACCCATTAGCAGCCCAACAAAATCAGAATCATCTGGAGAAAATTAAGAGCAGATCTGATTTTTGACTGCTGTTACAACTGGCTTCAAGATGGACTCAAATGTTCCAAAGCACGTCTCTGCGTCAGATGGTCTAATAGATGCTGTTGCCTACCCTTTCCCAAACTCAACCCATTTAAATTCTTAGTCCATCACAGTTATAACAAACCTATTATGATTCTTATTACAAACAGATTTTTCATTTTCTAAAACAGTCATCAATAACACACACCATTGCTCATGCAAAAATATGGCTGGTATTTATGTCCTTATTTCCAGAACAGATGCAATACATCAACACTCATTGCTGGAAGGAGGAAGACAGACTACCAAGTAAAGTACCTTTGCCTGGAACCATGATCATTTTTTATAGTACCATGAAGGAAACTCCTAAAAAACATTATTGGCAGGGTCAGAGAAAGGGGAATGGACACAATGTGCTAGGATGCCTTTTTTGAATTAGAATTAAGTTTTCACTCCAAAAGACGTTCTCCACTTACTGTGTTTTTCCCTCAGTCTGAAAGCTGCAAGCGTCATTCCTTCCCTTCCTGTTTTCGTATAAAACCTCCAAGAGGCCTCCTGTGGCACAAGGTAGGATGCTCCAGGTAGAAGAGCTGAACACATCATATTCCTTTTTGGCAACACCCTGGCTCACTATTCTAACTGCAGTCAAAGAACTACGGTGAAAAAGTACTAACACACCAGCCTCTCCCTATTTATAGCACTAAAACCACCTTTTTCATAACTCTTCCTCCTTGGCACTGCTGCACTAGGCAGGAACGAAAGAAAGCAGACAGAGTAGATGCAAGTTCCAGTTTGTGCAGAAGCTGTGCTCCAGGTCCACTCCTGCACCACCCAGCTCATTGTGAGGTTGTAACAACAGTCAAATGATAGTCTCAAAGGTGGTTTAGTCTCAAAGGTGTGCAAGCACTGAGAGGTTGTCTGCATAGGCCTTCTGTTTGTCCTCAGTACCATCTGCATGGTGAAAGGGAGGGTGAAAGCAAAGCTCTCTGCCAGCAGGGGAGCTGGAAACAGGCTGCTGGAAGGAGAGCTGAACACTAAGGTTTGTCACCACCCAGCAGGAACCGAAGAGCAGTCAGAAAGCTCAGTATTATCAATGCTTGGAGATAACATCCAAGTCCTTTTCTGGGTAACTCCATATGGGTTTTTTTTCCTCCTCCAGGACATTAATTTAGATGGTTTTCTTGCCTCAGTTTTGAAGCTCTTTCTCCTTTTCCCTACAAATTGGTCCACAAATAATGGAAACTTGGGTTACTATCTCTCACTTTATCATGGCACCATGTTAAACACGAGGCTTTCAAAAATTCTTAGCTATGTTTCTGGGATATTGATGCATCTGTACTGGAACTGAGATGTCATGAGAATGTCCACAAGGGAAAAGAGGACTTTGTTGTACAGAACAAGACATCAAAACAGAAAATAAGAACAGTTGCTGGCAAGAGGAAGAGAGGCCCATGGAGAAGAGATCACCCTACAGATCAAAGATCAGTACCTCTATTCCCAAGTCTTGTTGACCCAGCCAGCACTGCCTCTCCAGGTAGCAGCTCTTTTGGTACCCTTAGTTTCACTTTGACTTTGTAAAACAATCCTATCGTGGAAATGGGCAGCGCAGGAAAAGGCACAGATAGACGGACACACAGAGACCTGCAGGATGTGACAGATTTAAAGTCCAGTTTATAGTTTTAAAATGGTCCTGGCCTGCCTATGTGGCTAGATGGGAACTGCCAGGAGGCAGGATGCTGTAAGCAATTGTCAGAGACTGTGATGAACAAGTTTTCCAAACAGAAACAAGGGCAAATGCTAATATAGCTCTAAGACGCAGCAAGCCCAGCCTGTCTTTCATGGCTGCTCTAACACAGCAATGGGAGAAGGAAGATACCTTCCGAAAAAAGGCAGAATTTTTACACTTAAGAGTCACGTCTAACAGCAGGGCTACCCTGTCAACAAAACATTTCTTTGCTCTGAAGAAGTTGGAGGTGGATCAACGCAGTATCTTCCTATATATCAGTTTCAATAAATGCTAAGGAATAAGAGATGCTCCACTGAGTTACTGACAAACTTGCTGCTCTGCTACCAGGGAGGGGCAGGTAAGGGGGTTGGAAGGGGGCTGTGACCACAGCTTACTTAGAAATCATGTGGAAGTAGGCAGATGCGCAATGCAGCCAGGACCATCTCAGGAAGCACTATAAAGCAGCAGCACAGCTATACAAGGAACTCAATTGTTGGGAAAAAAAGGAACAATCTCCCCTTCTCCTGTTTTTTTTTTTTTTTTGGTTGGTAATTTTCCTCTACACACTTGCAAATATTTACCTTGTTACACAACTAATATTATTTCTCAAATAGAAAGTAGGCAATGCAATTCCTTTATCATGTAAGTTTTGGCATTGAAATAATACACAACACAAAGTTTCTGAATGTTTTCATACCAGGAAGAAGAATCACTATTTTGTTTTAAAAGATTCCCTTGCTTCTATTAAACCAGTGAAGATTTTCTGAATGCTTTCAAGTCCCATTTATAAATATACTCCTTAAAAACAAACTGAAAAGGAAATAAGTAAAATTAACTGCTGTGTCAAAGCCATCCTTCCTCTACTGGAAGGATGTACATGTGTGCATGTTCAGTCACGAAGGCAGAGGTGAGGAAGAGCTACATCCTGTTTGGGGGCTTTTTGTGGATTGGGCTTTTGTTTTGTTTGTTGGGGTTTTGTGGTGGTGTTTTTTTTTTTTTTTTTTGTTTAGGTTTTTTTAACAAAAAATGAGCTAAGATTGCACTGAAGCATTGTGTCCAGATTCCTATGGAAACGATAAAGAGCAGATGAAGAAGTATGGAAGACTGGCCCTACCAAAGAATTATCAGCAACTTTTATAGTCTCCTCTGAATTGTATATGTATCAGATAATTCAGCATTGCAGAGACTGACTAAATAGAATCATAGAACTGTTTAGGTTTGAAGGAACCTTAAAGATCATCAAGTTCCAGGCCCTCTGCTATGACTTGTACCCTGCCAATATGACAGCAGCAAGGAACAGTTAGGTACTGCACTGAAACAGTCTGTTTTTCTCAGCTGTACTATCACTCCACATTTCACAGTTTCCCATTTACTCTGCACAAGGAATAATTCCATACCTCCTCTTCCACTGGCACTGCAGTACTCAAAAGACTTTGCTACATGACGCTCCATTGTACTTGCTATATAATTTAAACAGTTGCAGTTGTGGCTTAGCTGGTCACTGTAGCATACCACCATGCAGTGGGAAACAGAACAATTCCAGTATTTAGGAAGCAGTGTTTCCCTTCACTTTTGAGAGGAGGAATTTCCCACAAGCAAGCAGGACATTCAGTTTCTGATGAAGTTAAGAAAGCATGTTTTTATTTGAGTTTCCAGAATGGCAAGGCTACCTATAAGCAGTCATTCTTGCAGTGCAAGAAGCAGGAAGATTGACAGCAGGAGTGCAGCAAAGAGGCAACCACCATGTCCTATCAGCACCAGGAGCACCCAGCCACACAGTGCATTCAACACAGCCAGATCCTGCCACCTGTACCAAGCATGGAGGTAACAGTGGGCTTCCTCACAGAGATGACCAAGACCAAAAGCACAGTCACCTGCTGCTCCCTGTCAACAGCAAGGGATAGCTTGCAACCTTAGTCAGTGGTCCACAGACTCGGTCATGCAAAAAGTCAGGCCACATTATCACACCCTACCAGCATTAAACAAAATTTTAACCAGAAGCTCTAACCAGTCCCGATGGTCACAGCCCCGGGTCTCCCTCTGATACTCATTGCAGAAATGCTAGCAAAAGACAACAGTATACTTGGGGACCAGTGTATCAAAAGTTATCAGGGAAATCGGACTCTCACAGGAATAATAAACTGGGATTATACAAGCACATTTTCCAGAAACCACAAAATCATTCAGACAAGGGAGGAACACACATTCTAAGGGCTGGAAATGTCAGATGTCAATTAGCACTCTCACAGTCACAGAGGCTGGTGCAGACACAGCGAGTACTCCTGACTTTCCACCTGGGTATGATCAACCCTCCTCCTCCTGACTGAAATTGGGACATTGACCCACCACAATGGCAGCTAACCCCTTGGGAATGGCATGGAGAGCTGCAGGAAGTCTCCCCAGCATCTTTCTGGGTCTGGCCAACGAGGGCTTGAGGCCCAGAAGCCAAGCAATTACAAAGCCCTGGCAGTACCATTAAACGCTTTAGGAGACCAAATATTTCAGTGACTTTAAATGACACTTTTCACTGTTTTAAGACAGGCTCAAAAAAAGGTCAATGAAGATGTACAAGGCAAATGCAAACCAACCCAATGAAATGACAACCAAGGTAGCTTTGTATTTTACAAGGGAGCAGGAAGCATATCACATTCCATTAATAACTACAAAATTGCACTTGGGCTAAGCCTTGTTCCGCTTTGCTTTGTTTCCTCTGAAGACACCTTTCTGCAGAACGGTGTGATCTCTGTCCACAAGGTGGAGTAGCTAAATAGCCTGAGATGCAGATGCTAAGCTCTAAGTTCTGAAAAAGGAGAAACAATTTTCTAACAATGGGCAGCTGACTGTTGAGACTGCACTAAGCAGTAACCTATGCCTGCACCCTTGGAGGATCCCGATTAATGTGCTTTTACTTAAAAGGTACACAGTTTTGCAAAAGGCTTCTATTAGGTTTATGCTGATTCAATTAGTATTTAAGTCACACCTACAATAATATTATTTTCTTAACATAAGACATGGTTTCTATGACACAGAAATCTCTTAGCACATCTAAAAAATGGTTAAGAGTTCTTAGAGAGAATTAGTAATAAAATAAAGTTCTCAAATCTGACAAGAGAAAAAGATCAGCTGAATCCAAAATAAACAGAAGAAAACCCAGACCTAGACCTGAAACATCAGTCCTTGACTGGCTGACACAGTGTGCATCAGTAAAGCCTGGGAAGCCTACCTGGATCCTCAGGTCCAGAGTGTATTTCACTTTAGCATTGTCAGATGAGATTCTGTACTACACAGACTGTCTCCACTTCCTAGCAGGTCACTTGATGTCAAGGAGGAAAGAGATACGTTTGTTCAATGCTGTGCTTGAGCTCCTGGTATCACAAAAGAACCTCTTTGGAGAAAATTCCATCTTAATTCATTACTTGTGCACACAACTGGACAAGCCCTTTCCAGCTTCAGCAACAGTGCTCAAATTTCTGACTTTTTAAAGATTCTTAAACAATATACACGCTTCACAGAAAACACAATTTCAAAGCAGCCACTGCATAAAGCACATTCTAAGTACTATGACTGAATTTTTTTCATCCTTGTTTGTAAGTGTGTCGCTTCTGATATCTGATCAATTGATACCAATTTACTGGTTAATAGAGCCATCTTCTTCTCCCAGTTTCTATGCATGCTTCCCTTTTGATTTTTTTGAGATTGCATTGCCAGCAAAACCTTTTCAAGGTTGCTCTCCTTACTTGCTTCATTAGGTTCGATAAATTAGGTAAGGTTAGCACAGCATCGAGGAGAAAATAATCTTGTCGCACTTGGTCACTTTCCCTCCCAGATGCAAGAGCGGGAGTTGAAGATTGAGTTCATCTCCAGCACAGTTTCCATTTTTAACAAAACTACCTTAATTCTTACATCTTGTTTAAAATAAAAATAAAATCCAACATTATACTAATGTGCCTAGATTGTTTTGTCAAATTGCTTAAATGTCCTTTAAAATTAGCCTGTGTCAGTCAATACTGAATGAAGCCAAAGTTTTTTAAGCAAGGCTTGAAAATTTCAAGAGTATCTACTGTAACAGGGTTTAAAAGAACACTTTGAATTCACTGCTTTACTAGTGAAAAGGATCTAGCATAGGCAGAGCAACATGTGGTATGTACGCTCTTTGAAAAGATGGGCATTGAAGTTCTTTATGCATTTTTTTTTTGGCCCAGAAGCATCAGTGATGGGTACCATTCTTATAGGACTCCACATTTATGTTCCCTGTAGCAACAACAGCCCTACTATAAATGCTCTGATTCCATGAGCATACTTCCATTGCCTACTTCAATTAAGGAACAGATTCAAAAAACACTTTTCTGACCTAGACTGATACTTTAGCTAAGGGGCTGGGCCAGTAAACTTTCACCATCACAGCTATCCACAAGTTTTAAGCATAGTTGAGGGCCCAATATAAAAAAAACAGAGGAAAACAACTGAAATTGTAGGCAATCTTCTTACTTCCTGCTCTTAGAAGACTCCGCAACAAGACAAGAAATAAGTAGATTAATTTTTTAGTGTTTCCTATCCTGCAGAGAACCCACGGGCACAACTTCTTATAAGCCATTTTTAGAGGAACATTTATTTTCTATGTGCTTTTCTATGACTAAGCTAACCAAACACTCTAAAATTTAAAAGCCTTCTTTAAGGAAGCAAAACATGTATTTAGAGAACAATTAATTGATTTCTCTCTAAGACTGTCACATTAGAAAATATGTGTTTGTACCAACATAAGCATACCCTACCTTTCAAAGCAGCTGTGAGACAGTAAGTACAGTTTGCATGCAGAACAGTAATCACAGGTGCACAGAACTTAAAACAGTCATTTGTTAATTAGCATTTGAAGTATGGAAGAACTTATTATGGAAGCCTTGAGAATAGGAGGCTGAGGGGAGACCTCATTTCTCTCTATAACTACCTGAAAGGAGGTTGTAGAGAGGAGGGTGATGGCCTCTTCTCCCAAGTGACAGGGGACAGGACAAGAGGGAATGGCCTCAAGCTCCACCAGGGGAGGTTCAGGCTGGACATTATGAAAAAATATTTCACAAATAGGGTCACTGGGCACTGGAACAGGCTACCCAGGGAGGTGGCTGATTCACCTTCCCTGGAGGTGTTTAAGGCACAGGTGGATAAGGTGCTGAGGGGCATGGTTTAGTGTTTGATAGGTATAGTTGGACTAGATGATCCGGCGGGTCTCTTCCAACCTGGTTATTCTATGATTATATGATTTCAAAAGGTTTGCTTTACACTCATAGTAGTAAATAGATTCATAGAAAATTACTTCTGTGCAGTACAACACCAGAGCTCACAGCTGTGGGAAGGAATTCTGTTAAGTGGGCAAATTAATATTTGTGGGCTCTTTGTACAACGTATAGATACCTGAAAGGGAGGTATAATTGGTTTCTTTGTCCCTACCCTTCCTGCCTGTTGCAGTGTACGGCTTGTTTCTTTTCATCTGATATTTTCCGTATAAATGTTGCTAATCCCATTCGTCTGCAGCCACTCAGAGTGCAAGCACTTCAAAGATTAAAAAAGAATTGCTTCCCTTCTTAGTTATTAACCACCAGTATTCAGGGAGGGTGACTTTTCATCCATGGGCAGACTCTGAGCAAGAAGGCAAGAGCATGAATAACTAATGACAAATATGTCCATGAAGATTTCTCCTGGTCGCTTTGAAACGTCTTCTTTTGTTCACACAAGAGAGCTGATGAGCAAACAAATGAACAGAAAGAGCATTCATAAAACATAAGGACAACTCACAAGCATTAAAATGTAACAAAAATATTTTTCTTTCAGATGTACAATGCCGTCTTTCTTCAAACACTTCTCAGGACATCCAGAGACAAAAGCAAGAGGCCTTAGCAATAGGTTAACTTGACACTTTCCTTCTTTTTCCCCTCATCATTTGTTATCTTTTCTATACTTAAGTCATCCAAGCGGAATGACAGCACACACCTCAGCCACATCACTGGAGATCTCACAGCTTAGGGTATAAACAGATGTAGGAAGTCTAGCCATAGAAACGTAACTGATTGCTCTTCCTGCCTCTGCGAAGCTGCTACCCCTAACACAGACTCAGCAGTGTAAAACTGGTAGGCATCCCTTTAGCTGCTCCTCTGCTAAACTAGGCAAGTGGCTTCAGCCCAGCTCCATGAAGGTTGGGTGGGAAGCCACTGGATTTCGTGCTGTAGTTAGAGAAAGAGGAGGAAAAAAAAACCCAAACCAAAACAAAAAAAAAAAAGAGGCTATGTCTGCAACTACCACAGCCTTTTGTAAGGGAATGTGAATCTGCTGTAGGATGAAAAGCAGCAGAATTGGACATCTACTCAAGTTTCAGACATTTATACGCACCAAGTGTGAAATTCTGCACTGTTTTATGGACAAAGACATTTTTAAAATCCCTGCCAACTCTTGGTAGGTAATTCACAAATATGGATATAAAATCCATTGCATCTGTTACTTGCAACAAGGAAGCAGATCAGACAGCATTTGTTTCTTCACTTCTCAGATATATTGATGGCCTTCCAGTCTTTACTAATGCGGTTCTGGTAAAGGATTTCCTTTTCTCCGTTAGATCAAACAAAGAGGACATGTCACATGTGAGTGACCACCTGGGGTCACAGCAGACCATTCCTGCCACCACACCTTTGTGTAACTTTCGGGAATGACACTCTTGTCTGATGTAGCCAAACCAGCTGATACACAGTAGAGGTACATTTTCAGCCAACAACTTCTGTGCTCTCTCATCTCTGACTGCTTCCAATAGGGGTTGTTCTTTCTCTCCACTTCTGTGGAGCAGTTGACCTCCTCTGTCTCATAATCCACACCATGCATGCCATCGTCAGCTGTACCACTGTGCTGTAGAAACATGGGCAACTCCCTGCTACATTCCATACAGCAGACAGTCAGCAGAGGATGCCTTGGGAGGTCATGACTGGGAGAATATGACGAGATGAAGAAAAGAATTTTAAAAATAACTAAGACTGAGAAAGTGAAGAATCTTGACATTTTCTTCCTATATGCTTTAATGTTGCACTACAATCTAGACAATAAACTGTAACTGAAAAAGAAGGATTAGTCAGAAGACCCATAGAGTCAAATAGCAACAGTCTTTTTCTGCAGCATAAAAATGTTGCTGAAACATGTTGCTGAAAATGTTGTTGTGAGCTCTGTTCTTAAATCAACTTTCTGGAAAGTCTCCAGATGCCACCCCAATGGTGCAAATGGCAGTTAGTGCTCTAGCAGCTCTGCGGTGCTGCTCTGAGGACAGCAGCAATGGGCAACCTCCAACAGGAACAGAAAACTCCTGGCCACTCTGCCAAGTAGAAAATATAAGGCATGCCTAACCTTTCAATTATCTGATAACTGTGTGTCTGTTTTAAACCAGAGTTCATGACAGGGACACCCTACTCTCATATTCTGTCCCCTTTTACTACAGCCTTTGGACTATGCACCAAAATGGCTATAAAGCAGTACCAAGAGCACAGAGAAAGCACATTATGACATTTCCTATTGCTTCCTATCCAACTCCTCCCTCTTGCTGTGCTCTAACAAATACACACATTAATTGAAAATTAATTGAAAAGGACCCAGTAAACTCAGTGGATTTTCCTCCCAAACTGACACTGTAATTTATTTCAAGTTTTATATGCTTTCACAGAATCAACTAGCCAGGAAAAGACCCACAGGATCATTGAGTCCAATCATTCCTATCGATCACCAAACCATGCACCTTAGCACCTCATGTCTTTTAAATACCTCCGGGGATGGTGACTCAACCACTTCCCTAAGCAGCCTCTGCAGTGCCCAGTGACCATTTCTATGAATTTTTTTTTTCTGCTGTCCAGCCTGAATGTCCCCTGGCTGCACTTGAGGCCATTCCCTCTTGTTCTGTCCCCTGTCACTTGGGAGAAGAGGCCAGCTCCCTCCTCTATACAACCTCCTTTCAGGTAGTTGTAGAGAGCAATGAGGTCTCCCCTCAGCCTCCTCTTCTCCAGGCTAAACAACTCCAGTTTCCTCAGCTGTTCCTCGTATAGCACATCCTATTAGAAGCCCTAGAACATGTGGAATTTGATCCATTCTGATATACTATAAGGGGTTAGAAAAAAGATGCAATACTGAGCCTAGAATTTATGTAAATGAGCAGAACCAAGCAAACTCCTCTCTCAGTGCCTGTTTGCTCAGGAAAGTTTTACTGGCATAAGACAGGTGCAAAATTTAAATACTACAATTATAGCTGCTTAATCCCTCAAGACAGAGACATTAATTCAGGCACATATATTCTGCCTTCCCCCCCAATGCTAACATTGCTTTGGTAGGGATTGCATTGAAACAAATGAAAAAACATTCTTTCTTAAGTTATATTTTTAGTGGATCAGCTGTGGTATGGTACCTGAAAACACAACTATCCACAGGCAGACAAAAGTCAAGATAAGCTGAAGGCTGCTGCTGAAGTTCAAATCAAGTGTACGTTTGGTCCGTCTTTGTTAAAGGCTTAGAGGCGATGTGTGGCAAGCTACTTCAGCTCAGGGGACACACAGCAACACAAGAAGCTGTAGTAACTGAACTGTAAGTTAAACACGACCATATCTGCAAACATACTACACGTTTTCTCCATTCACTCAACTCACACACTCTGGCATTTGTAGCTTATGACATAGTCTGAAGCATCTGCATTTAAGAAAGACATAACATTCATTTATTAAGTATCCATTAGCCTTATTTTTGCATCACTTTATTGTCACTTTGTGTCTTCTTAAAAGGGTGAAACCTTGAGGTTTTACTTGTGGCATGACATTATTTAAAAGCTACACATAGCCAGGGCCCCACTCTATCTTATCTTTGCTCATTAGTTTTCACATGTATCAATGTCGTTTACTCCCAACAACTCTAAAAACTAATTCAATTTACTTTGCAATGCAAATTTATATTAGTAATGTCATTAAGCAGATAAAATACACATTAATTAAAAAAAAACAACTCACATAAGTTCAAAACCAGGTTCCTGACTCAGGAATGCCACTTTATTTAAAAGATAAAGTTGAATTTTCTTAAATTTTCAGCCAAAGATTATAGTGACACATTAACTACTCATCATTGGATAAGTGTGTATTTTCAGTAGCCTAAAAATTTAGAGGCAGCAACAACATTCACCTCGAGTACCTGTGCAACAACCATCACCTTTTCTTAACAAGCTGCAGTAACAATGATGCAATGCAATGCAGCAGAGTGGGCTGTTCCACAAAGAGCCAATCTGCCATTCGAGCGCTCCCCATGCTCATTCCCAAGCTGAAGGGCTCAAAGCCCACTCTGTGAGTGACAGGCACCTGCCGTACCTGCACCGGCTCCCCGAAAGCACTTGGGTTCACACGAACAACACCAGGCCTGTAATGACAGAGATGATTTGCTCCACTGTGAACTATGATTTACCTGGCTGTATCCTGAAAAACTTGAGCAGGAAACATAAATTTAAATGATAGCACGTAACCAAATCCAATACCACAAAGATTTTATCTACAGAGAGTTGTTTTGCCAACATGTGCAAACCTTGTTTGTAGACAGGGCTTAATGTGCCACAATAACACAACAGGTGTCAAACCTTAAGAAAACTCATGAGAATGCTTTTATTTCTGAAAGAAATTTACAAGCCTGAGACTAACCATAGAATCACAGAGTCACAGAATAGTTTGGGTTGGAAGGAACCTTAAAGATCATTCAGTTCCATCCTCTCTGCCATGAACAGGGACACCTCCCACCAGCCCAGGCTGCCCAAGGCCCATCCAACTTGGCCCTGAACACCTCCAGGGATGGGGCAGCCACAGCTTCCCTGGGCAACCTGGGACAATGTCTCACCGCCCTCATTGTGAAGAGATTCTTCCTTATGTCTCGTCTAAATCTGCCCCTCTCCAGCTTATACTCACTGCCCCTAACGAAAGCAAACAATTCGTTTACACAGGAAGTAATATCCACAGGCTAAACGCTACAAAGAGACTTCATATTATCACTTAAACCTGTTCACTAGAAACCACTTCTGGTGCACAAGCTTCTTAGAGGAGAGAGCATCCCGATTATCCTGTTAACACTGTGCTGATGTTAGTCGCTGGCTGTAACTCTCCCCACGGTTTTCCTTTGCTTAAAAGGTGCATCGATGTCTCTCTACACTTAATTATTACCCTGCTAATTTCTGCTTTGCAAAAGCCAATTTCCGCAGCTAATTTCTCCTTTGCTTTGCGCTGTTGCCTTTACCCAACGTCGCTGGCAGCGGTTTGCAGCTCTTTTCCCCCTTCCCGCTGCCAAATTAAGCACCTTAAGCGCAAAAAAACCGCTCGATAAGCTTCCCGAGGGGAGCCCCCCCCCTCCCCCCCCGCCCAAGAGTTGAACTCCAGGTTTCGCACGCCCGTTTCGGGCTGCGCCGCCGACCCGCGCCCGCAGCCCCGGGAATCGCCTCCCCGCGACTCCCCCGCCGCCCGCTCCCTCCCCGCCCGGCGCCGCAGACAATGGGGCGGCCGCCACTCACCGAACAAGGTCAGAGCCATCGCGGCGGCGGTGGCGGCGGCGGCGGGGGGCGGCGGGGCGGGGACGCGGGGCGGGGGGGACGGGACATGCCGGGGATGGGGTTGGGGGGGGGGGGCGGCCCGGCCCCGCCCCGCCCCGCGGAGCCATCTTTGCCGCCCGCCCCGCCCCGCGCGGTTCCCATGGCAACGCGGCACAAAGAGCGTCCCTTAGCTCGGCGGGAGCTGGAGGGAGGCATAAATCCTTGTGTGGAGGGAGGGAATGAGCTAGAAGCGATAATGAGGGTAATAAGACTTGAACCCCGGCCAACCTGCAGTTAGAAAGGCTGAAATTGTAACAGGAGTTGAGCTTGTTTACTGGTAGAAAGGAGGAACTAATCGAATATTGGAAGGACAGTCCCGCAGCAGGAACAAAGGAGGGACCTGAGCTCACTAAGGGGACACAATGAGGAAGGAGAAAAGAGAAGGGCTCTCAGAAGACACAAAGACACTGTGATGTGCATACAAGAGTGGGTGATAAACTAAATAAGTTCTAGGAAAAGCAACAGATATAGCATCGTAGAATCACTAGGTTGGAAAGGACCCACTGGATTATCGAGTCCAACCATTCCTATCAAACACTAACCCTTGCCCCTCAGCACCTCATCCACTCGTCCTTTAAACACCTCCAGGGAGGGTGATTCAACCACCTCCTTGGGAAGCCTTTACCAGTGCCCAATGACCCTTTCCATGAAAAATTTTTTCCTGATGTCAAGCTTGACCCTCCCCTGGCGGAGCTTGAGGCCATTCCCTCTTGTCCTGTCCCCTGTCACTTGGGAGAAGGGTCCTGCTTCCTCCTCTCTACAACCTCCTTTCAGGTAATTGTAGGGAGCAATAAGGTCTCCCCTCGGCCTCCTCTTCTCCAGGATAAACAGCCTTAGCTGCTCCTCATAAGACTTGTTCTCCAGCCCCTTCACCAGCTTTGTTGCTCTTCTCTGGACTCGCTCCAGAGCCTCAACATCCTTCTTGTGGTGAGGGGCCCAGAACTGAACACAGGATTCAAGGAGCAGTCTCACCAGTGCCGAGTACAGAGGGAGAATAACTTCCCTGGACCTGCTGGTCACACCATTTCTGATCCAAGCCAGGATGCCATTGGCCTTCTTGGCCACCTGGGCACACTGCTGGCTCACTCTCTACAATTGCCTGAAAGGAGGTTGCAGAGAGGTGGGTATTGGTCTCTTCCTCCAAGTGATAAGTCAAGAGGGAATGGCCTCAAGCTGCATCAGGGGAAGTTTAGATGGGATGTTAGGAAAAAATTCTTCACTGAAAGGGTAATTGAGCACTGGAACAAGCTGCCCAGGGAGGTGGTTGAGTCACCATCCCTGGAAATACTGATGCTATGATTATTCTTATTATTGCTTAAGCTAATTCATTTGCTTAATGTAATTATTTCTTCCTTCCTTCTGTATTTAAAAAGCAGATATATCAGTTGCTTGGGGACGTGATTTTAGTGGTGGACAGGTATGGATTCTATGATTCTAAATCAACCTTGACCAATGGATTTGGAGACATCAGCCAGGGCATGCATGTAGCGCAGGTGTTTTTATGAGCATCATTGCTCCTGCAGGGGGGTTAGACTAGGTGACCTGTAAAAGTCCCTTCCAACTCAAAACACTCTATGATTCTGTGATCGTGCAGCCTGTGATACTGAAAATGGCAGCAAATACAACTCTCATTTTGGAGTTTAAGAAAGCGAGCATCCTTTATCAGGCCTGGGCAACATGCGGGAATAATCTCCATCAATCATGTACTGTGAGACAAAGGCTGGTTACAGAATACATTTCCCAGTTACATGTCAGTGTATAAATTTCCCCAGAAATCTTATACATTTTCTATTACTTTCCAAGGTCTAATTTTAATGTTATGAAACTTCGCAATAGTCAAAAGTCTTGCTAATTTGGAGCTGGCTTTAGCTCTCTACTTGACCTTGCCTTGCAGATTAGTTAGGATTCCAAACAGAGGTGATTACAGAAGAAGAGCTATCTGTTTAGCACAAATAGTTCCTCACACAATATCTTATAATTTTCAAAGAAAGGGCAGTGTCTAAAAATCACCATTTTAAGGAAAAGATCCTATCAGAGAAAGAAAACATGCTATCAGATGGACATTCTGTCTAACTTTCAAAACCCACAAGTGCTTAGACAAAACTTAACTGTATTTTAGCTTAAATCAAAATAGTCCACTTAGAAGTATTCTACATATTGTATCACTGTCCCACCTCCTAGGGCACCATGGTGGCTACCACAGCAGGCAGGTAATGGGAGCCACACATGCAAAAGAAGGAGTTTTGCCATGGGACAGTCTGAAGGAAGAAGAGCAAGTACATCAGCTACATATACAGCCCCTGCAATTGTTCCACTTGTGTGAATACAGGTCAGGACCAGCAAGAACACAAAAAACATTCTCTTTCAATACAGCAGCTAAACCATGAAGGTCTGCTTGAAAAAAAAGGGTGGTGCATGTATTTAGTTGCATGTGGGTTTTCATACTCTGAATTCTACCTAGTCTTTTTATCAAGAACAAAAGGTATTGTTTAATACAACATCTTGCTTAATACAACAAGAAAAACATAGGGTTTTATTATGTTTGTCATATTTAAAAACATAGGGGTTTATGTTGATACATTTTGCTTATTTGGCAAAGTTAAAAAAAACCCCATTTTCTCCCAGAGTGATCATTTAGTAAATTTCATTCCCTCCCAAAGGAATTCCAGCACAGTTTAACAAAACATTTTCATTCTGTAGGTATAAAGTGCAAAAGTTTATTGAGCAACTGGACTACTGAGAAATAATATTTTAGTTGCAGGAATAAAAGGGGTTTAGATGGTTTGGGAAAAAGCAACACAAAAAAATCTTTTCCATTCTGCCTACATGTTTTGACCTTTGTGTTCACAGTGTGTTTTGCTTTGCTTTTTGGAAATAAGTTGGATCCTCATACAATTTTGGTGGTTTTTTTTCTCTTACATTTCCTGGAATTAAATCCCAAGATATCACTCCAACTTCCTTCAATTAAATAGCCAGCTTTTACTCTTCCACTATTCTAAAATCTTTATTGCTGTCTACCAAGCTAGTTGTTTACATTAGAATTATTTTCCTGTCCAGGGAGAGTAACACTGTTTTTCATAATAGGCATTATCAGCACTGGAGTTGTTAAGATCAGCCTGAGTAATTTGATTAGTTGTTTTAATTCTCTAATAATGCCTTTGCTAATAATGCAGTTATGGTTAAAGCCTCGGACAGTGTGTTGGTAAATTCAGTTAGTTAGTAGAGTTGTATTTTACCGTGGTAGGAAGAATTCTGCAGCTGATCTGAGTTTTCAAAACAACCTAAGCTCAGTCATTATTTCCGAATAGATAAATTAAGTGGTTTGAGGGGATGTTCTGGCCCAGGCTCCAGCAGCATGCAGAGAACAGTAGCAGCTTTGGGAAGGACTTTGCCAGCAGGCTCATGCTCAGAGCTTCTAACCTGCCTTCACAGGTGTTGGCACAGGAGAGGAGCTGGGGGTTGCAAGAAGAGTGGCCGTGCATGGTATGTGCCTCTAACCAGACAGCAATTCTGCCTTTCATGGAGGCTGGTAGCCTTGTCACAGCAGGAACAAATCACAGGTGCAAATTAGAAAAATAATTAACTCGAAGTTCACTTGGCTACGGTCCCTTCCCCCACACCCTGCCCTTTCAATAGACCTAAAATCTTCATGGCAGTCTCTGTTTAACAACAACATTATCTTAAAATTGCATAATGCCTTATCAGGTCAGCACATCATACTGCACCAGCAATAACAATGATTTAGGCACAAATCTGGGAATTTTGTTAGAAGAGAACTGAGCACTGACCCTCTGCTGCCTTGTACAGTGGCGAGGGCAGGAAGTATGGGTGCTCCTGAGCAGCTAACACAAAGGGCCAGCCTGGTCCTGTTCAGCCTAGAGGGGGTGTTACCTTGGAGAGACCCCAGCTCATAGGTTTGCTCTTTTGCTGGAAAGAGCACAAAAGAGGACTCTGTTTTGCATGACCTTGATTTAAATTACAGCAAGGGTGAGCCTGGTGTCTTGTTTCCCTGGATCTTTAGTCCTTGAAAAGCCCTCCTTTTCAGAATTGTCTCGTTAGCATCACATTCTATAGAAAAAGCACTATTATAATTGCTGCCTGGTAGGAATAGTTGGGGGTGTATTTTAAGTATATCTCAAGAATGAAGTCTCCAGAAGAGAAATATATACATAGCATGCTATTCTCTGGCTTTGCTTATCCTTCAGTTGGTTTTGTGCCTCATCTCCCAAATCTTTAAATACTGCAGCCAGTTATGACTGGATTTGGGACTGGTTTCCAGTGTTTAGGGTCGGGGTTTTTTTGCCTCTCTCCTTTAGCTCCCTTGCTCTGGGTGCTATGCGCCATGGAACAGCAGCTTGTTTGCCACTGTGACCTTTCTTTGATCCATCACCTTGTCTGGGGGTCTGGTACACAATTGCTTCTAATTACCTGACATTTATTCTTTAAACCTTAACTAATTTACTAATCATAATTTTAAAATTAATCACTGACATTTTAAAAGATTTATATGCAACTACAAAGAAAGGTTGTCATAGAGTAAATATGTTGTGTGAAGAAAAAAGCCCTATAAATCAAAACTGTCCTGTATTAATGGGAAATAATACAAGTGAAGACACAGTGAGGTGCTACCTGATGAATAGCAGTAGCATCTTATCACATTTAGTGTCTTCCTGCTACAGACTCCCTTGACAGCACAAAAACAATTCTGTAGAAGTTTTATCATGTGCAGAAATTAATTTAGATTCTAATTTGTAATTGCTGGGAGTTTGTGGGGCAGGGTGGGTGTATGTGTGTGCAGCCAAGGGCTGCATTACTGAGCAGATTTGGAGTTCACGGTACTTGCAATGGAACATTTATTCCTTGGAAAAAGGCAAGGCAGTTTTCTGCTACTTGTTCAGTAAGATAAATTCAGTTGTTCTATCCAATTTAAAAGTCATCAATAAAAAGTTTGAAAACTGACTACTGAGCTTGCTATTTAAAATTAATGTTTACGCAAAGAACTGCTATTTCACTATTACATCAAACCTATCACCAAACCCAGAAATGTCATTGCGCATTACCAGCATTTTGGATAAACTTCCACCCTTTGATGAGAGAATTGGCATTTGAGCTTATCTTTTGGACACTATTTTTGTTCACTATGGCAAAGTCATTTAAACTCATTATTACCCAATACAGTACAAGCATAGAGAGAAACAGAATCCCTGCTTCAAGTATGGCAGCTTGGAGCAACCTCTGTAAACCAGACATAATCAGCATTTTACTATTCTGCTGGCCTGTTTATTGTGGTGGTAATTATTTTTTTTTTTTTTACCTACAGGGTACAGACTGGCACAGTAACATTACTGGGAGGAACTTGAGTGTTGAATTTGATGATCATTGCCAAAGAATGTGAGATATGTGTAACAAATCCAGCATTCTGTCTGTTTTAAATCACAACCACCACATTGTAAACCTCACATTTGGCTCCTTTCTGGATCAATAAGAGTTGTGCTATATCCCATGACAACTTAGAGCAGGTTAGTACACAGTGGGTGATGTATATTAATGAAAGGGAAAATGTGCTTAACCTACCTGCACTTGGTGATCTGGGTTATGAAAAAATGTATAACTGACATAGGTTTCAGTGACAATCTTTAGAGCTAGATTTTTTTCTGATTATGCTGGAAATGAATGCCACAAGTTCTAAGGGGAAGCGGTATAGGAGCACAGTCTTAGTTTTAACATTAAACTATAACTTGCTTAACATCTAAACACTTTGCTGTGTTTAGACTGATACTGATATTTTAAGACATTATGCTATTTTTGAAACTGCATCGAAGGAAAAAAGCCCACTCTTGCTTTTGTTTCCTGAGCAAAGTCCTTTTGAAAATAAGGAAATCATTCTTAACGCCTTTTACATTATGGTTCCTATTTACTTGGATTTCCAAGACTCGTGCATGAATGTGACAAGAATCATGAGCAGATACTATGGACAGGATATAGTAGATGCTAGCTATGCTTTGCAAAACCACGAGATCTTAATCTTTGATGTCATCTCCATTAAAAAGAAAACCTGTACCTGAACTACTCTTCATAGCCAGCTTTGCCTAGCCAACGGATAGAACCAGCAGCACTTTTCAGGACCATCCACCTTTGATCTCCTTAGTAACATCTCTGCTCTAACACTGCTGATACAAGTAGGCTGGAGAATGGAAATTGCTGGACTAAGTATACCTGAAGCATGTCTTTTCTTCCTCTGAATTCAGTGGTTGCTTTTGGGTTCTCTTACAGGTATCCTTCCATGTCAAGAACTGCCTCATTCTTATTTCTTTGGAGCTTTCACCTTTATCTTAGTATTTTTTTAATAAACATTGAGAAACTCCTGTAATACTTTAAAACACAAAATTACCAGCACTTCCAGCACTACAATAGAAGGACTGGTCTTCCCGTCTCCCATGTGTCTAAGGATGGGGGTTGGAAAAGGATTAGACAGTGAAGTATGATAAATGGAAAGGGAAAACCCAGAGCTACCCAAATTTCATTTATAGTCACTGTCACATAAATTGCTAGATATCAACAAACTAAGTAAGCTTTACCTTCCATTGGGTTGTGAACTTCCTGAGGGTGTAAGCAGTCAAAAAAGGGTTTGGTCACCCCAACATTTACTGTGGGCTGTGGTCATTTAGCGTGTTGGAATTTATGCTGATACTCAGAGCTTTTCTCTCACAACAGGATCCAGATGATGTTTAAAGCAAGCAATATCAAAAGAAATGAGAGACTGAACTAATTATAACTGCAAAAGGACATTTTTATTTGCAGCTTGTCTGAAAATCCTTTAAAACCAGGCATTTTATGAGATTTCTTATTGCTCATGTGCACACTTACTGGCATATCCCATCAGTACAGATTTCTTATGCAAGATCAGCTATTGATAAAATTATTAAAAAATTAGGAAATATCAAAATTGCTGGTAGTTCTGCTCAGATATCAGCACTGGATACTCTAAGTTACACTGTAAAGTGTCCTGCTTGTGAAACACGGTATGCTTTTGATTGCTTGTTTTATTAAGTGGAATGAGCAGGCTAATTAAAGAAATTCCAGGAAGTTTCTGCTTTATGTCTCCTAGGGACAAGCCTCAAGTGTCAAAGGAGATAATACTGATAGCTATAAAACACCCAAATGTGTTTATACTGGCTGTAAAATGCAGCTTATAGCTTCTATTTAACTTTCATAATAAGTCCTTTTTAAACCATGCTTAGAAATGCATATTAAGGCACTGTTTGAAGTAGTGCTTGTATATATTTGAAAAAAAAAATGGTAATTGCAAGTTAAAGAACAGAAGGCAAGCCATTGGCAATAGTCTTAGGAATAAACTGATATAATTTCATTTATAAACAATAAAAAACTAAAAACAAGGGAGCCATCAAAAAAAACTTATCTGCAAGATACTTCTAGTCCTGACTTTCAAATTGTCTTTAACCCTGGGTGAATGATCTCTTACTTGAAGCCATAAACTATGCTACAGAATTGGTGAGGATTCTTCATGCAATCATTTGAGACTTCTAGATCCACTAGGTAGCTTTGAAAAATTGCTAAAGAAATAAAACCTTCTCATAAGCACCACAAACCTGCAATTCCAGTGTGCTATTCAGAACCTCCACAAAAGAGGCTTGTTGTTTGTTTTTGTTGGGTTTTTCACTAGCTCTTCTTTAATTTGCAGGTTTTATTTCCATTAAAAACTGAAAAGTTCTGTTTACTCGATTATTTGATTTTGTGATCCCATAGTCCTGAAAGTGATTTTCACATTCCTAGAGAAGCCAAAGTACATGTTACTGAAGCCATTAAAAAAATTATAAAAAGAATTTTTTTTTTAATGAGGGTATTTGTTATCTCATGCAGCTTGCTTCTCAGAGTTGCACCTTCTTGGACACCTAAGGTTTTGAAAGAATGTCTAAGTTTTGGAGCACATGTAATATTTAAGGGCATTTTAAAGCTCAATAATGTACTTTTTTATGAACAAGGGTGTATGGATCCTGGTTAGGCAAACTGCATCAAATCTGAAGTTGAATTTTATATGATAGTTTAGAAAGTGGGCTACATGAATAAGAAGTGAACTTTGGAAATATTCTGAGAATTCCCTGCTATATAGACATATGCAATCTAGATATCAAGGGCTTTTGCAGACCTTGATGACCCTTACTGATGAAACTTTAATGACCTGAAGATGCTTCTGCATCCAAGTCTCAAAGCACTGACACAGCAGAAGCACTGTATAACTAATTTGCAGTTCAATGAATCCCTATGACATGCGTGTTTTCTTCCACCAGGAAGACTTTTGAAAGAGAATATAAAACCTTCCAAACTGAGCAAGGAAGCATATGGACCTTTCTGCTTTACTGCACTTACTACAGCTAACTTTGCAAGTGGGCAGGTAATGGCAGCAGGGCACAGAAAGCAGCATAGAATAACATTGGAAATACCTTTCAAGACCAGAATTTACTCTTCAGGACTGCAGAGAGATGACATTAACCAAAGCAACTTCAAAGGGCTGAACGAGATTAAAATTTTTCCTCTTAATGATTCTGAAGTGTCATTGAAGGGATCAATAGCTTTTCCTGTTAAACAAGCTATTTACATCAAGTGTTCCTGGAGAGGAAATAAACCAGTCCTGGAAGTAATAGTGGGATTTAATTAAGATTTGAGATTGTCACTGTTTATTAATTGATCAGCCAGTCTCACAATAGTTTTAGGGAACTGTATGTTTATTATAATAATACTCCTTATGAAAGGACAAAGTTATCTGATCCCTTCTGAGCCCTTTTATCTGGACCAGAAAGTATAATAAATCATGTGGCCCCTGCAGAGAGAAATTTCTCTTTTCTTTACCTGAAGTCACTGTTTTTATTGGGGGAGTGAGAGAGAGGAAAAGGAGAAAAAATGTTATTTCCCTTTTCTTTAAAAATTGAATAATTACACACCATTGTTATGTTCATTCTGCTTATTGTTAACCAAGACACGTGGGAAGCCCCTCAGCAAAGCAGAAGTAAATTAGCAGATATCTAGTTCACAATTGACAATGCCAGGAACAATTACTATCACTTGGCGACTTTTCAGCTGTACATGCAGCAGTTTTATTTTAAACAAATCAAGAGATCACACAACTGGTTTTGCAGTCTGACTTGCACATCACCACATCAACCTCAGATCTGGAATTGAGCCTCACATGTTCAACTGTAAATTCACACGATCCCCAATCAAACAGATATATAGGAAACTAATTCCTAGTTCAGTCCTTCTAAAATTAAGTTCCTAGTGGTTTTCTACATGCAATAGACATATGATACTGATGTCAGCCTGTGCAAATGCAACAAATTCAGAATTCAGAGTTTATCTACAGCAACAAGGCATTGATAAGGGGAGCAGTTTCCAAAAGATTTTTTTTAAATTTTTTTTCCCCTCAAACCCCAGTACATCAAGGAAATATGTTGAAAAGAGGCAAGGAGGCAAAGCTCTAGGGCAAACACTGTATAACAGTGTATGAGCTGGGGGACCCAGCACAGATCGCAGCAAAGTTTAAGCTGCCACCTTAAATCCAATTAGTTTATTCTCCGACAGTGTCAACATCAAGAGCATTAATCCAGATTATCATGTTATGCAGCATTAAAATTAATTTCCTTTTATAGCATCTAATCCTTATGCATATATAGACAAAAAAAATTAAAAGTAGCATTGCCTGTGCTCAGTCCAGTTCTTTGAAGTAATGAAAAAACATTGTACACTTACTTACCTTTGGGCTTAGCTTGATAGCTTCAGAAAACATACAAGCAAAGTTCAGATGAATCATTACTAACCAGATTGTTGTCACTATACTTTCCCCTTTATTTCAAGGTCTGATCGCATGGCCGTTTGCTCTCAAGATTTCTTTTCTGGCCCCTTCATACAATAGAACACTTTCCTTCTGACAATGAAGCATCATATCCTCCTCATAGCATCCCACTGCTCTGAAGACGTGCAAGTGAAGGGCAAATGCAGCCACAACACCTGCAAGACCACAGTTGTTAGTCAGAGAAAGTCACTATTATGGCTTTGAGAAATTGCTCCAGATTTAGGGATTTCTTCCTGTGTTTTTAAGTAGAACAAACAAGACAGATTTTTTGATGCTTTTCAGACTGCATTTGTCAACACTCCCCAAACTCTTCTGTTGCATTGGCCAAAACGTGGTTCCATGACAGTTTATTCCCACCTAAACCAGTGATGCTCTAGTGTTGTTTCTGCTCCGTCCTCTTTTTTCACAGCTGCAGTGGCCAGTGCCTGATGCCGTGGCCTAGGGGGATAACCAACAGCTTCCTACAGGGCCAAGTTGAGGCAGGAGTGTGGGTGCTGGCATCATAGCAAGGGCAGTGAGCCCACAGCACCATGAACATTCAGATGACTCTCTTGATGGGCTGCACTGTGTGTGCCCTTGCTAGTAAGACTCTTTAGTCTGCTGCAGCTTTCTTAAAATATACAAAAGAGGAATGAAAGTAAAGTGTTTGTTTATCCATCCACAAACTTCTTTAGAGCCCATCAAATCGATGCTCTCTTGATCAGCTTCTACAGTAACACCAGCAGAGCAGATTAGATTTTTACACTAGCCTGCGAAATACCTCTCTAAGGCCCCTGGTCTCATTACAGTCCTGGCAACTGCTGCTGTGAGCACCTTGCAATGGAACAGGGTAACATGGACCAGAAATTCAAATTGTGCATGGAAAAAGCAAACCTATAAACAACAACAAATCCCCTATCACAGTGAAGTGCAAAACCATCACAAGATGGATGCTGTAGAGCTCTCTTCCATCAGCTCTTTATAAAGTGGGTTATCTCCATCAGCAGGCTCAAATCACATGGAGGGTGTGACTGCTCTCTCCTATCCCCAGTTTACATGGATGATTTCATTTAAATACCATTATAGGGTGGAGTTACTATATGTTCTTGCTGTATGAGGAAAGACTGTTATTCAACTCTGGAAGCCAGTTTATGGTAGTTACTTTTTCACAAGTCTATTTTCTAGAGGCCAAATGTTAATATTGATATGTTTTTTAAAGCTTATATTCTTTAAGGAGTTAAGCAGGCAAATTGTGCTATGAATAGGTTTGTACCATTCTCCACTAGTTCATCAGGGGCAGAGGGAATGGCTTTGCCTTATCTCTTTGGAGGATGAAAAACGAGACGGAAAAGGAACAGTAGAATGACATTTTAACTTAGAGTAAGCAAAGTAGTGGGTGGCTTTTGACTTCTCTTCATACAGCACTGGACAAATAAATATTTTTGTACGTTACTATCAAGTAACAGTAAGGTGAAGCCTGCCAACTCTAGAAGTTTATTCAACCTTTATCAGGGGAAATCTCCACTACCTGCCTGAGGCTGGCAGCAGAGAAAGGAAGGGAGGGGGCTCTCCAGGAGCCTGAAACAGGCAGTGCAGCTTCCCAGCCCCTGCAGGCACCAGCTCAAGGGAGCTGTATCTTCTCCCAGCCTCTCTATCTTTTCTCTCAAGAGTTTTATGTGCTGTAAAATGTAAAACATCAGGGAAAAAAACCCCAACCACCTTTATGTCAAGTTAAAGAATACATTTGCTCAAAATATTCAGTAGTTACCACTAGATGGCATTTCATTCCTGAGAAATTTGAGTTGTTACAAACAGTAGGAAACAGTAGGAAATTGAATTATTTACCTCATTTGGTTAATGATTCATTATCCATTGTCTTCTATAAGCAAGACATCATTATCACAACACTTACTTGCAAACTTGCAGATTTCCTTTATTTAACTATATTTTGATGCCCACCCTCTGCTCAGTAGGTAGGGGTTAAGCTGTGGTCAGCACTTCCCAAACTCTTTCCCATATTTTTAAACGAATGACAAATGAAGGCCGGCTCACAGACTTCAATCATGTTATGGAAATATGCCAGAAATGCCTTGCTCCAGTAACCATACACAGTATTTCCTGTGCTATTTTTGGATAAACCCTTAACACAGATTGCAGAACCAAAAATAATTCCTGTTCAGGAAGAGAGCTATTACAATTTGATTTTATCCAATAATAATCCCATCTTATTAACTTATGATTATTATATTTTGCAGCAGTTCATCTTAATTTCAGCTTGTACAAGCTGTGCTATAGAAGATGACATTTCCATTCTTAACCTTTGCAGGGTATGGTGTCTCATACCCAGAGGTGCAATGAAGTTCTACTGAGGACATCATAGGTAGCTTGTTTAACGTCCATAAGCTTCTCAATATCTGATTAAAACCAAGCAAGAGGATTTCCCTTACTTTACAGCAAAATTGGAGACCCATGAGTGAACTATTACAAATTTCCTTGAAAGAGACTAGAGTAGTTTACTCTTACTTATGGGAAGTCAGAACCCTTTTAATAAATATATATAATTTTGCATGTCTGCAACTGTTCATGCTATAATGAGGATGTTTTCCCATCAGATCATCGTAAGTAGCACTGCTCTAAGCATATAGCAGCCTTTTTAACAGTTCATAATAGCAAAATACAGCAATCAGAATATTGACACAACTTCATTTCCTACGAAAATACTGAAAGACAAAACAATCAACCTCCCCAGAATAGAACAAAAATATATTCCAAGTATGCTCTATGAAAAGACAGTTATGTAGTAGAAAACTGTATACCAACTTGCTTCACAAATACTTCACTTACAAGCACTTTTTAATATATATTTGATGTATCTGAAGTACAGGTCTCACACCACAATCTCTTGCTACTAACAGGTCTCAGCTCTACTAGCAACAGTGCTGGTCATTGCTGGCCCCTGTGGGCAAGGGGCTGAGTGGCTGTTGGTAGATTAGACAAATTATCAATATTTCAGGTTGGCAGCTTATAAAATCATAGAATCATAAAAGCTTGAAAAGACCTCTAAGACCTACCATCAGTCCAACACCACCGTGCCTACTAAACCATGTTCCAAACCGCCATGTCTACACAATTTCTGAACACTTCCGGGGATGGTGACTGCACCACTTCCCTGGGCAGCCTGTTCCAATCCTTCACCACTCTTCCAGTAAAGAATTTCTTCCTAATATGCAATCTAGACCTCCTGTAGCACAACTTGAGGCCATTATGGCAGGATTCAAATAACCCAGGAACAACAATATCATGGATTTCTGAGCACTTGAAGAGTAAAATTGACAAAATATTCAGGAAAAGTCTTCCCTACTTAGACTAAGCTACTGTAAGGCTCTAAGGATGATGGTGAGTTCAAAGGAGTAACTTTGGGCCTTAGAAAGAAATGCAATATTTAGTTAGAAGGAAAAAAGAGAGATCATTGCTGGATCACGATGCACAGAAAGTCTGTGCACCACAAATTTTCTTTGTCTAAATGATATTTACAGACAGAAACATCAATGGTGATTAGCAGCTGGCTAAATCAGATGCTGTTCTCATAATTGCTTGGGAAAGCCTCATTATAGAAGGAATCTAACTTCATGAGGGCAAAATTAATCTCCACCTCTCCATAAACCAGGTACAAGCTTATTTGAAATTCATGTTGTAGGAAAGCTGCTTTGCTTTAAAAAAATATTTAAAACAATGGTGTACCGCAACATTTTAAGTAGGTTTGTATTTGTTTAGGAGATAAATACATGCCCTTCTTCCCCCCGCCCCCCCTTTTTTTATAAACATGTCAAAACAGGCCCTTACACTCCATGACATTTTCTGAGGTAGACAAGACCCACAAGATTTAACGTACCCTAAAAATCCTGACTAGGTGCCTAGCATATTACAAAGGATGGTGATGTTAAGTGGTGGTGGAGGATGCCTCTATCCAATGGGTGAGAACAGTAACAACAAAATCTCAACCAGATGTGAAATTATAAGAAGGGGTAAAGATAATGAATTTCTTTCCTGAAACAAAATTACTTTGCCAGACCTTTGGAACACGGGAAAGGCCAGAGTTCACAACAAACCAGTATTTACGATTTAAGAAGACCATAGAAAGGATTCATCCAAGTCCATCCAATCCAACAGGTTTCTGTCTCAAGGAAGCCAATGCTCTGCCACATGATAGGCAGAAATGACAAATGCGACTATGCTGACAACTCAGAAATGGCATTCCAGTTGTGTGGTGACCGAAAACAGAGCTCAAAGATCTATAGGCACCATCCTTCTTACATAGTTTTCAAGAGAGTGCTGCATAGTTTATAGAAGAAAAGTGTTATACCCTATTAGAATCAGAGGTCCGAAATGTTTGGACTGTGAGAGACAGCATAAAGAAATCTTTTATATATTCACACATATATGAAAATCATAAGTTGTAAATTTACTTGCTTGAGATTAATTTAATATTCAGCAAAATGATCAAGTGTTCAAAATGTTCCTCTCATCTAGTGAAATATACAGCATCTATTCAGCATTTACAAGGATTATATATTTTTTTCAGCAGAAAATATTAGCCCTTTAAAACAATACTGCTGAAAGAGGATAGAAATCAAGAAAACAGAAATATTAGCCTCTTACTTGTTTTGAAATCATAACCATGCCGACTATTAAGTTTGTTGGCATTTTATAGACAACTGCAATGACTGTACTATATGCGATATCGCCTTTTAAGAGTAGCTTTCTCAACATGCACTATGAATAATGAGGTGTTTATACTACTTACTCCAAGTGAGGTCAAAACTTTCCTAACATCACTGTAAACATTTTGAAGAAATTGCTCATCACAGAATGTATCTTTGTGTCAGTGAGCATGTCAGAGAAAAGGGCTGGTGTAACTGAGCAGTGAAACACAGCAACTTCAGAGGGAATTGTTGGCAAATGGTTTGAACTTCTTTTCCTCCATTTCATTTTCTTCATTTATTCAGAAAGGCAGTTTATTTTACTGCCTAAGAAGATGGCTTGTTCTCTCTGCACTTATTTCCCTTCTCCTCTGATTAGAATCCTGGATGTAGGATGTGGATGCAATTTCCCACTTTATTTTTAAACATAAATTAGTGGGCTTTTTGAAACAATTCAGTTTCTATCATACATCAGTCCAGGGATTTATCAATGACAGTATTTTTGCCTTCTGTAATGGTCTCGAACAAATAATTCAGCTAAGGTGAGGGAAAGAATACTTATGTACCATGCAAATACTAGCTTTCGGTGAAACAAAAGCAGGGGCTTTTTTAGGCAGTGGGAAAAGTGTTAACTCTTGTTTCATGGTAGCCAGTCACACCCATCAGACTTGCATTCGTTTTATTTAATCCACCTGGGAACAGATAGTATTAAATGGAATTGTAGTACCTCATGCTTGTACTTGATGTATTAAGCCAGCCCTAGTTGAAAGTTATGTGAGGAAATCCTGCTTACCTGTAGTTCTGTTCCTCCGATGTTATCTATTTGACAGCATGCTCACTCCTGAAGCTCATCTTCTTAGTCTTGCTCTGACAAATCTCCCTAAGCTACAGAGCATTAAGCTCATTAATTGTGTATGCTGGAGTATCACTAGGCCCTGCTGTCCAAAGTGCCTACAAATGCTGCCCTCTCCCTCTCCATGTCTGCTATTGGTTAAAAATAAGCAACCAAAATTTGTAGAAGCATGAATCATTTTCTTTGATTCAAACTGTTTTGTACCTTTCATGCTTGTTACAATTTCCAATCAATTTACGCAGCTCAAGCTACCGTTTCTTTAGCAAGGGATTAAAAATAATATACTCAGATAATAACTTCACAGTACTTTTCAGACTAAGTATTAATTCCCAGATTAAATTCCATTATATGTAGTTTATTTGAAAGTTTAAGAACCTTCTCTTTCCTCCTTCCTCTTCCCCAAAACCAAAAAAGTGCTTGGAACAGCATACATCATCATTGTAAAGATGGTAACACAGGAAAGATAAGAGACTTTAAGCAAGGCTTAAAATTAATTAATTAAATAAAATGGATCAAGTTTTTGTGTCATTATACTACTGACAGCCATATTACTAGATCCTATACCTAGGAAGTTAGAAACTCAAAGAGAGTTGCACCTTGCAGAACAAGGAAGCCATCAGCAATGCAACCTGTACTCACTAGTTGTGCAGAGCACCTGTAATAAAATCTTCGGCAACACCAGAAATTCCATACTGGAGATTCAGGGGGTCCTTTCAGATCTAAGTATGTATTTTGTAATATATTTTGTTCTAGAAAGATGTAAATGTTGGCATTTCACAAGCTGCTTCCATCTATTTTAGCTGAAGATGATAAGCAGTACATTCCATTCTTGACAACTCTCTTGAAATGAACATTTGCTATGGAGAGTTAACATAAGCAAAGAGGAAGCAATATATATAAGGCAAAGGAAATATTTTGAAGTGGAAGAAAATGATGAACAAGAAAGGTCATGATCTTAAATTCCATGAAGTAGGATGAAAAAAAAAAAGAAGAAACTAAGAAAGTCATGGTAAAACCTAAAATGAAAAGGACAGGAGACTTAATATTAAAGAATGCAAAAATTTGAAAATCCAAATTATTTCACGATCATGTAACATTGACCTACCCTACACAGTGTTACACATGATATGGGTTAAATAAATCATAGCTGTATTACTGTTATGATGGTTAAAAAGAATTGTAAAGGAAAAGACTACAGTAAGCCAATATTATGCTGCTTTCTCCAATGTAAATGAGGCAGCTCAAATTACTTCTCTACTGAGGGAAGCAACAGGCAGCATTTAAATGCAAAAAACCTTCATTAGACACATTGTCATGAGTATATTAATCATGTCAAGAAGCACTGCTGAAGCTTCCTTCAATGCAATTTAACATACCTTACTTTATTAGGATGCACTTAATTTCACTATGTTTTCTCCTCATTATCATTTATGATGACCACTTAAAATGTTTGTATGTCTCCAGGCAAATTACTTCTGTGATTTTGGTAGCTGAAATCACCACTCACCCAACACTTCAGTCATCTTTTTCCACCAGTGAGTGTAGTATCTTTCTTTGCCCAGCCTCTATTAGCACTCTAAAGAGAAAAAGCTTACGTGAATTGGAAAGTTAGGTATGAAACCGTGTCTTTTTACAGCGCAGACAATAAAGAGTGGGCTCGTTCCCCCCAGCTGCCCTGTTACAGAGCCTTCATGTTTTCCTTGAAGTGAAATGTGTAACTCCTAGTCAGAAGAACATAACAAAGCAAGAGAGGCCTTGGGCATTATTCTCATATAGGGCTTGAAGTTGTGCGTAGCTTAGACTTCATTTCCTTTGCCCAACACAGGCAATAAATGCAATACAAAGAAACCTTACCTTTTTCTCCTCTCCAGAGCCTTTATACCAGAGTTCTGTCAAGAGCTTTGCAAATGGTGGTGTACCAGGATGTCCCACGCCATACACCATGTTTCTAACACTCATAAATAAGCCCAAACCATTTTTAATATTCCAAAAATCAGATGTGAGGGTGTGATCTTTTCTCCACCTTTCACAAAACCATGAGCCAATTATCTATTGCTGTTATTTCCTAGCTTCATGTATATTAAAATAAGATTAAGATATCTGAAAGTTAGTAGGACATTCTGATTACATGTCACATCTCTGCTGTGGATTGTGGGACAACCAGAAACAGCTGAGCGACACCTGGGATCACCATGTTTACTAACTCCTTTCTTTGCAGATTACCTTGGACTCCAGGAACTAATGATAGAAGGCTGATTCCTCAGAAGCTGCTGGAAGTCAGCTGCAGAGCAATGGAACTGGGCTTATTTTCTAAGAAAATATTTATGTTCTTATTTACATAACATTAATTTGACATTACAGGAATTACTTGCAGAGAAATGCTAATAATTCAACGGTAAAGAAAGAAGTCGGAAGACAGTGCTGCCTTTTAGAACAATTATTATTTCATTAAAATAGGAACATAACTTAAAGATAGATTTTATTCTCTTTGATGATTTACTCATGCAAACTGCACATAGAAGAAAACAGTACAGTTTGTGAAGCATGTCAAATGTAAAGACCCAAAATGCTAAGTACAGAAGTAGTGTGATATACGCCTCAAAAACGGAATCCATGGTAGTACGACTAAACTTTTCTCTATTTGCTGAACACAGATTTTAATGGTTCTTTTTCCAGCCCCACTGTTAAATTCATTAACTGTTACACATCTCCTATACACATATGAAGACTTATTTTACAAGCGCGACAATTTTGTTATTAAAAAAACTCCACCTATATAAATATGATTTAAAAGCCTTTGTGTTTAGGAGAACAAATTATAGTATAATCAATGAGGCCTTATCTAGTCCACCAAAACTACAATGAGAAGTGACTGCATAGCTTTGCTGCAGAATTCATATTTTGTGCCTTTGCAATTAATTTCCTTCTCACAAGAGGTCCATTGCATTTCACCATCCTTGAAACGTTCAATAACTGTTAGAGCTTTTTATCCTGGAATTGGGAAAGTAAGACTTTTAAACACATAAGGTTATCAACTCAATTTTTTTTAGTTTTAAAATACAAAATATTTAGAATCCCTAATATTTTCATGCTTAAAGCCCTGCAATGATACATATATGACCTAGACACATCTTTGTCCAGTTTTCATTATAGTACGGTTGTATATATATTGCAGAAATCATGATTTTCTTGTGGATCAATTACATTTTAGATTAAAAACTGAATCAAATAGAACCCTGATGGCACTGACACTTAAAAACACATAGTATAATGTGGAGAAGGAAGAGCAAATGACTACACAACCCATTATAAATGCATTAAATCTTTGTTATATACATAATGGAATCCTGTTTTACTGCCAGTTGCTACTATGCATCTGTTTTTGCTATTATACAAAGTTTTCCGACCTGAAAGCACACATCTACTTTTTTTTAAACAACTTAATCTATTGTAAAATATTGTACTGTATTTTGAACATGAGTACAGAATCAAAATAGATAATGGCACATTTTAAAAACTCAGTATCCTATAGATGATTGGATAATGAGAAAAAGTGTACCTACAATCATCTCATCAGAAACAAACTACATCATGGAATGTTAGTTATCCAAGTTCGCACAGTAAATAACATTTTAAAACTGCAATCACCTATCAGCCAGCATCACATTGAAGGCATCTTTAAACATTCAAGCAAAAGACTGCTGGCATTAACTACTGAACCATTCTCACACACACACCACACACACCACATTATAATTACATTGTTTCCAAGATACGGTAGATACTGAATTTTTTTTTCCCCCCCCACAAGAAAGGTATCAAAATTTTTGCTACTAAAAGATGACAGTGCTTACACAAGAATTAAGTACAAGTTAGCTTGCAAATACAAGACAATGACAAAAAGAAGTCTTGAGTTGTCTGAAGAAGAATTTTAGGCTTTTATGGCATCCAAAACTATGAGTAAATTCCTTAGCCTGCGACTCAAAAATCCAGAAAATATCAACCCACTTTGGAATACTAAGTATTCCATATTTGATAACCCTGTATTTTACAACATGCTTACTGGTTTCAGCCTAGGAACAAAGGGTAGTTATAAGGATCTGTTCTGACAGGAGAAATAAAGCTCTCTTCCCCCCAGAATGAAAGTGTTGGAGGGGGAAAAAAACCCAGCTGACATAAATTTAAAATAAAAAAGAAAATCAAATCTATTTAGTAATGATCCTCTTCTCGGACAGCTATGTGCATAAGAGTACTGTATCTCATATACTGTACTGGCCCTGTGAAACAAATTACAACCCCCAACAGTTAAAAAGCCAACCAAAATGCTATACATAAAACAACCCAAATGTTTTTCTCCCAATGTTCTTCCTCTCATAATGTGCAAAACAACAAAAAGGCAAAAAGACTAAAAGCAAATTTACTGTTACTGTCTTTCTCTTGCCTAGTGCTTTATGACCTTGCCAATGTTACAAAGTCAATAGGGACTATGCAGAACTTTGGTATAAAAATGTCACACAATATTACTATCACAGTCTTGAGGATGATCTTTAGTAATTCACCCCAATGTTTGTTGAAATAATACCAAATTAAAAATGAAATAAACCACATTGTACTGTACACACACTTTACACATTAAGCACAAAAAATAACTAGTAAAACTAATACTTAAAAAAAAAAGGAAGTCTTTTGCAAAGAGACTAGAACTGCTGTCCTGTCTCATTTTCACCTGCCAATCATTAAAACCAAATTTATCTGGATTTTTAAAAACGAATAATTTGCGGCTACAATTTCTCCTAGGTGGAGACTGGTCTTTTGTTGATTTCCCTTTAAAGTCACAAACATGTATCTAAGAAACTGATGCAATGCAAGTTTTTGATCAACTTCCTGAAGGCTGCGACTGGGAGGGAGGTGCCATGACGATCTGGGAAAGCACCGGCTCTGTGCTCTGGTCCGCCATCTGGGTAAGAACGGAGGTGGCCACCGCTTCTGCCTTGGAAGTTGAGCTTACGCCATTGGAAGTGCTGACAGAACTGTGCTGAATAGCCTCTGTGTGTGGACTGCTTGGCACTGATATGTCTTCTGAACTGTCATCTTTATCTGCAGCTGAAGAGGAAAAATTAATTTATTTTTCTGCCCTGGCTTGGACACCATCACATCCCAGCTAACAGCAAAAATTCCCCAAATAATCAGCAAAAATTGCAGAACAACTTTATTTTCAGTTTTAAAGAAAATACTACTTTGTAAGCAAAAAATATGGACTGTAGTAAGGAAACAAGAACATTTTCACATCTTCAGAGTCATAGTTAGAGTCCTGTTTCCCTCCTAGTAAATCAGATGATGGGTGCCACAACTAATTCTGATGCTGACTGCTTATGACAATAAGGAATATTTATAGATTAAAAATGCTACCAGATCTCCTAGTGCTATTTGAATTTGCTTTAGATTTTTAACATATGCTATTTACTGAGTCTGCTTAGTAATCAAGTGAGAATAATTCTATGTTGAGTGGTTAAAACTTGTGATCATCAATAGAATACCTGAAAAAAGTATTACACCACTATATTAATTGGACAGTATTTCCACGAGTTTTCTACTCACACTCTTTTAACACAGTGAAGTTCAGAAACTTCTTTAGCATGCACATACCTCTCAGTAAGATTTAAAATATTTTTTTTCAGGACATAGTGTAAACAGATTTTTAAAACATCAGTCTCATTGGGCAAAACTAGAATTTACAAAATGAGCATGATTTTAAACGTCTTTCTTGCACAGACATCCTATTCATGTTAAAATAATCATATTTTTTTCCCAGAGTATAGAAGTTACCCAAGGCCGCGTGTCAAGCAAAAAGCTGAGAAAAAAACCCCAAGACAATAAGGCTACTGTCTTTTTCACTCAAAATCAGACGTAGTAACACTGGATTTAATTTTAACTTTTTTGTTAAAATTTTGTGCTAGTTAGTATCTTCAAGTATTTTTCACCGAAATTTTATACTCTGACTTAAACCCAGGATACAGATGGAACACACTACAGATTATTGTATAGCAAAATAATATAGAAAGATACATACAAACATAGCTAGAAGATGCATGAACTATTGCCTGTGATATAGCAATGGAACAAAGCTTCATTTTCTCTAGACTTGCTTTGCAATCCTTTCCAATTTGCTTGATGCTAGCCTACAAATTCCTGAGTTACCTCAGAGAAGAGAAGTGGGAAGGGATGACTAACACTACAAGATGAACAACGCTGTGATAGCATAGCCTCATTTCCATAGAAAACCAGGCTAACAGCAACTAAAAGGAACACTAAGCATGAACAAACAAAATGAAGTTTATGATGTACTGAGGTTTAGACAAGTCAAGTCCTCAACAAAGACCTTTCAGCAATCCCATGCATACTAAGAACACACTCCTCTTCAAAGCCTGACAAGAGTTCTATTACTGACCACATCTGGAAAAGAACAGCAAGACCAAAAAGGATGTGTAAGCAAGCAAAACTGCTTCATTTCCCTGATCCCATGACAATCACTAGAAAGGAAGCCTCATGGTAATTCTTATCAGGGCATTCAGGGCTACAGAGGGCCTCAAGCCTAGAAATGCTCATTTCCAGCCAGATGGCCTTGGTGAATACTCCCTGAATATCCTGTTGCCTGTCCAAACAGGCTATAGGAACAGAGCAGCTTGAGCAATTTGAATTATTTGAGGTCTCACACTGGTCAGCCACTTTCTACCACTTCATTAACACCAAGAAGAGAAAGAACAAAACCCCCTATTTAATACTACCTATATTACAACCTCTATTTATCTTCCTTAATATTCAATTTTGTACAAATGTTCTTGAATATCATGGTGTCCTTTTGAAAAAAATGAAAAATACCTAAAACATTCCTTTGTTTTTCTACAACTCAAATTTTCTCTACCTATTTTCTCCTCACAAGTTTTCACCTTTTTCCTGCTCTAAGTCCAGAAAAATCCTGAGTAGGATTACAGGAATACTGCAGATGAATTTTAGAAATAATCTGGTATAATAGAGATAAAATGAAAAATAAATGAACAAATTAGATTTCTCCTATGTGCTATTTCTCTTCCACCACATTTAAAGATGCATTCGGAACAAGTAGCATGTTTCTTTGGGAAAAAGTTCAAATTGGCTGAAAACTCCAATATTGCAACAGAAAGTAATCCAAACTGCCTGAAGGCACAATAACCTGGTTCTCTGTCCTGATGATGCTCTCTTTTGCAGTAGGCATGAGACTTTAAGTAAGGAAAATAGATTCCAAGAACAATCTTAGAACAAAAAAAGTGTATGTGCATTGTTGTCCTTTTCACTTGGCCTGAGACAAAAATGTGCCCAGGAGATCCAGATGATCTTAAAGATATGTAAAGTAGGTGTCAAAAATATCCTGAAAAGCACTGCATTATTTGTGCCTAGGTAAGTGCATTGTACATGAAACCCCATTAAATTGTGGACTTAGCTGTTATAACACAGGCTGCATGGTATAAACTAGCACTGTCTCAGCAGTGCACAATATTCAGCACTGCAGGAATCCTGTAATCTGATGTTTTCAATTTCTTCCACAGAGACAGTCTGTCAAACCACTCAATAAATTTTCAAAGCCATTCAACTTGGATGACTTGATGAACATAATATGTCTATTTAAAAATACTTTCTATGAGCACCACTTTTACGAATGTATTAACTGAAACCATTTTTGCCTCTCATATACATTGTACTGCAGGTAAGTAACTTAGCCAACATGCTTTCCTAACAATATTCACACAGAGATAATGTGACAAAATCCTTTCAGAGGGATGGCATTACAGGTACCATTTGTGTTGAACTTTGACTTTCAAGAGATTGTTCAAGAAACTAGGCGAGCTATGCTTCCGATCTCCTTGCCAACTGCTTTCCCTAAAATATAGGTTTTTTCACTAATTAGTATTTTATTTCTTATTTATTTTGCACTCTTTAGTAGATTACAAATGTTATTGTCCTTTCTGAGGGCAGAAAATTAGCATTATTGAACAGGCTGTTTGTTAATTCTTCAATTAAGAAATCTTAAGCTTGTAATTAGCTTGCCAGTTTAAGACTTATGTTTAAATATTTCTCATGCCAATTCAGGAACACACATCCTCAAAGCATCAAAATTCAAGAAACCTACAGGGTTTTTTTGTTTTGTTCTCCCTCTGCCTCCCCCACCATAAAATCTTGCATGCATAATGCCATCCCCTAGTAGCGTCTGTATGAAATTATGTTGTTCTGTCAGATGGGAGCCATAATGGCCTCATCCCTGCAGCAATCATTGTTAATATAAATCCCACACATATTTCTATACTCTTCCAATTTACTCCAAGATGCTATTTTCTATCTTGTCAAAATGACTGGAGATCAAAGGACCAAGATTTATAAGCTCAAAACTGACAAAATCAGTATTCTAAATATATATGGCAATACAGAGCCGCTAAATCTCCTGAATCTTTTAAATTAAAAAATATTGCCCGTTCTGATGAAATTGCTTACAACGACTACAAGTAAAGATGGTGGCCATTAAGTTTTATCGCAAGCACCTGAGGATCTGTTTGCATGCAATACAAAATGTTCCTTTATTCTCCTGAATTACTGACACTGGCAAATTAAAATGAAGTGGCTACATATGGCAGAAACAATCTTCACATTTACAAATATCCTGAAATATCACTAAATCATAAAAACGAAAGCTGTGGGTTATATATTATGAATGTTGTCTAATGCATTCCCAGCTCAGTTATTTGTAACAAATTTGTGTACAATGGACAAAATTGGCCATTTATTCTACAGTAACAGCAGCTGGTTCTGGCAACGTGTATCATATCCAAAAATGAAGTTACAAGTCAGGAAAACATAATTAACCTTTAAAATGCTGGAAGGAGGAAAATTGAATAAGCACCTATTAGTAAAAATATGTATTAGGAAAAAAAAATGTTACTGAAACCCTCAGTATTCCATTCAGTATTAGAACCACTTTTTAAAATAACCTGTTTATAGAAAAGCAGTCGCTTAATGTGGAAATCAGAACAATCTAGAAGACACTGTACAGTAGGAGCCATGAACCAGCATCTGGTTATTCTAGCAGCTTGACTGATCCTGGATGTTATGGTAAATGAGGACAGCTGTTAGATTACCTCTACTGAAATATCATTACAATGAAGAAAAAAAAAAAAACCCACAAGGACCTTTCACCGTACTAGGCTAAGAAAGTATAAAAAATGGTTTATCATGTGCTCTTAATACTTTAATTATATTTTCCAAAGCAGGTGTAGTAACCAATAATCTTTAAATGCTAGTCCTTAAATTATGATATGCATTTATTAAACCAATATAAAACCTTCAATGTTATGTAACACTTCAACTGAAAAGGCTTAGAAATATATTTCTAAGTATCACATATTCATTCCTGTCTTTCAATAACCTTTGAGATTTTTTAAAAAAACCTTCAATGTAATATTAGAACTCCACTGCTCAATTTTAATGTTCATTCAGTTCACTCCGGCACTATTTCATTGATGCAGCCTAAGGCTATAGGTAATGGAACATTACTCACTATGATAGCCAGATTTCTTCTGCATGGCAGTTACAGGGCAATCTTTATGAGCCAGAAGAAGCTGTTTCAGCTGTGCCACTTCATTTCTCAGCAGGGTGACTTCATTCTAAAGGAGAAGAAAGTTATGTACTTTACTAGCCTCAACCTACACACATTTTGAAGGTAAGTAATAAGTTTTATTGGATCTTCAGTTGTTCATTTAGGGGTAGCTAAAATACAAGTAGTTTTCATTTGGTATTTATTGCAAAACATATACATTTCTTTTATCTCAGAATATATCAATATTAGCTGAAACTTGGATAACTTCATGATTTTTTTTAAACTAGGAAATGCATTTTTTGAAAATACAACATATTTTTCAGTTTGCAGGTGCAGAATCTACATATAGTCTCATTCACGTGATCCAGGTACTATACGACTCTTCTGCAAGTTTTTGTGATGAATTCTAATCAGAGCAGACCTACATTTAACTACCTGTATTTTAAAAGATGCCACAGCTACTATTAAAATAGGTTAAAAAAAAAAAAAAGAAATCAGCCAACACAGAATCATCTTTGGTGACTCTTTATATTTGGACTTTGAAAAGAAAACATCATGTACTGGGTAATAATTTAGTAAACGTTTGTTGATTTCTGTATTAATTTTCTCCTTGGCAAACATACACACACACGTTGTATGAAGGAATCATTGATAATAATGACAAAGTCCTGAAATGTCAGGTTATGTCAATGAAGGAGAGTGTAATCAAGGAGACAGCACTTGCAGAATCTAGCTCTAGGCTGTGCCTTTCCACTATTGCATGACCTTGAGCAAGGTCATTTTACTTCTTTGTGCTTCAATTTCCCCATTTGTAAAATGGACAGTGATACTTACCTTCCCTGTACAGCAGTTTGATATCTACAGATGAGAAGCACTACATAACTGTGAGACTCCAAATTAAGAATGGTATGGCACTTTGCTAGACCCATTTTCACTTTAAATAGTAGAAAAATGTTTAGGTATCTACAGAATCAAGTCTGTAATGTTTTGTCATCCCCATATCTTGTCATAATGCTTTTCATAGTTTATTTTATTTTAAATGTAAATCCTTTGCATTGGTACTTGAAATTACTTAAACTGTATGAACATTTGCATATTAGCATAATATTAACACAAACATGACATAACTATTTGGCAAATGTATATGTTTATGTATTTGGAAATAAGTTTAAAAAATACAGGAAAACTGGATTGCAACTAAAATTATTTGGAAAAAGACCCCCACAAGAAATTAACCTTTTCACTTGTAAGCTAGAAATAAGGCAATGCAGTCAGAGAAGAGATGAATAACAACTGAAAGGATTCCAAAGTAAAAAAAAAATTACGAACAGAATTTATTAGGTTTAATTACTCTAAGTAACACAGTATATAAATACTATAACTAAAATACCAGATTTCCAAAGAAAAGCTTCTCTGTGTCTTCCCTCTCCATTCAGAAGGTAAATAACGTATCAAGCCTTTATACTAGCAAAATTCTCTTAAGCTATTAAGGACTACTTTTCAGTCATCTGATTGTGTCAAATATTCTTTTTAGAAACAAAAGAGGTGAATGAAAGACAAAAATCTGACTTCACAGACATTTCTAGTGAAAGAAAAAATGAGACTGCAAACAGAAAAGGTTGCAATGAAAGAAGCTCAACCAAAAAATCCCCACAAAAACCTCTTTCAGCTGGCACTACATGATCTAAAATCTTGGGCTGTTAAGAAAGCACATTACTGCTGTCTCCAGCTCTCAGTCTCCTCTTTGCGCACCACGTTACTTACTGAGAAGCCACAAATCTGGATGCCAAGCAGGCAGCTGCAGAGAACTGATATAGCTGGGAGGAAAAAAACAGTGTTGATGTAGTTTTGAGACACTTCCTGAGAATCTACAGAAGCAGCTATGTCAAAGAGTAGGGAACACAGTTCTCCCAGTTTAAAGGAACATTGCAAAATAAATGATCAAATCAGGAAAAGGTTTTCAGAAGCTTTCTACCTTCATCTCCCACATTTCAAAGAAGAATTTCATACACGACCAGCACATATAGGTATGAAGTTCCTCTTTACCAGTGTAAGTAAAACTAATGTTTATGAAAAAATTTTGAAAAGGCAGGTTATGGATTGATGTCAATTGTATTATAAATACTAAGAGGTTCACAAACATAAATAGAAAAAGCTAACGTATGTTACATTTCCTGGCTGGAAAGCTGCCAGGAGGAGAAGAACCTGGGGGTGTTGGTCGACAGCCAACTGAACATGAGCCAGCAGTGTGCCCAGGTGGCCAAGAAGGCCAATGGCCTCCTGGCTTGTATCAGAAAAGGTGTGACCAGCAGGTCCACGGAGGTTATTCTCCCTCTGTACTCTGCACTGGTGAGACCGCTCCTCAAATCCTGTGTCCAGTTCTGGGCCCCTAAGCACAAGAAGGATGCTGAGGCTCTGGAGTGAGCCCAGAGAAGAGCGACAGAGCTGGTGAAGGGGCTGGAGAACAGGCCTTATGAGGAATGGCTGAGAGAGCTGGGGGTGTTTAGCCTGGAGAAGAGGAAGCTGAGAGGAGACCTTATTGCTATCTGTAACTACCTGAAGGGAAGTTGTGGAGAAGAGGGAGCTGGCCTCTTCTTCCAAGTGATGGGATAGGACGAGAGGAAATGACCTCAAGCTCCGCCAGGGGAGGTTCAGGCTCGACATAAGGAAAAAATTCTTCACTGAAAGTGTCATTAGGCAATGGAACGGTCTGCCCAGGGAGGTGGTTGAGTCACCTTCCCTGGAGGTGTTTAAGCTGTGGGTGGATGAGGTACTGAGGGGCATGGTTTAGAGATTGGTGGGAATGGTTGGACTCCATGATCCGGTGGGTCTCTTCCAACCTGGTGATTCTATGATTGAAGAATATTTGAGAAAAAACAATAGAACACCATTCCTATAGGAAAAACCCCAAAGTTGAGGTTTTCTCATGGAATACATAGCTAGCATTGTTACTGACACAAACATTGTGCTATAGGCAATGCACAAATTACAGTAGAGTAAGTCTACTAGATACAGGATATGTGGAATGTGACAGAATGGCAATCCGTGGCTGTAATTTACATATTACCAGTAAGAACCACTTCTAACTGGTAGTGAAAGAGGATTAGGAACAACTATACACACTGTATGTTCTTACTGCATATGTGACAACAGCAAAACTCTCCATCTAATTCAAAACATGTTAACATGGGGTGGTCATTCAACATGTGTTTAACATGTACAAAATAGGCTAACAAGAAACACGCAGAATAAACACTTAAACACTTGTTGTGAAGAAAGACTAATTCTATTTCACACACTGGCAGGATCCTCCTCATTAATGCGATATTGAGGTAAGCATAGGCTCAACATTTCTTCAAATAAGCCTGAAATATACCTCACATACTGTCTAGCAGAATTGTTATGTTTAAGTATTTTAAAGTATGTTAACATTAGAAAGCATATGTCTGAAGGAAAGCATACCTGGTTTTACCTACACTCAAAGAATTTTTTTTCCAGATGTGTTCTTCTGTATCTGTCTTGTTATCCCTGGATCCAAAATGTGTATGTCATGGGGTGACTGCATTAACCCTTACTCAGCAAAGGGTGGGACAATATTTGTGAGGTGTATTTACCAAAACTATCATCAGAGACAGGCAGATGTAACTTATGGGGAAAGTGGGTCGTCTTGGCTAAGTTAAACACTGCTCTTCCTGTTTCTTTTTTGACAACTTCCCCTATATGGGAAAGGACCTTAACTTATGGGCATTTCTTTCATTATTTACCCTCCTGAAAGCAGCTTCTGCAGCATTGGTACAAACTACCATTCAACTGCTGATCCTTTAAAACCTATGATGACTATGTGAGGACAACAGGCCATTCTGCTAGTACTCTGCTAGTACTCTAAGAATATTAAAGCAACAGGGATCAAATAGAGACACTCTTAACAAACTTAGGCATCAGATCCCACAATACGACTGAGTGGCCACCGGGGATGTGCCGGCAACACTTGATGAACATTTTCTGTAGCATCCCACACCCTGCAGTATTTGTGCAAGGCACAGAGGCAACACAATGTGGTATATAAAATTTAAGATCAATAAACAAGTCAATGCATTCGTGTAAAATACAGGCCACTAAAAGCAAACAGTAAATAAACCTTAAGAGGCTGGAAGCATGAAAAGAACTTACATAGCAAAGCCTATAGTAAAGACAGACAACCTAACCTAACTATGTTGCCGGCATGATGCAACTGATAGAAATTTTCCCTTAAATAAAAATTTGAAAAATAACACTTAAGGAGAGAATTACATGCAAACATTTAAAAGAAGACAATAGGCAGAATTTAACCTACAGAAAGCTGAAAACTATGGAACAAAATACATACATTAATCAAGTCAACCTCTTCCAAATCTGTATGTACTGTTTGAGAGATTCCAGTCTTGAAAATCCTGACATTGACCCTAGAAGCTTTGGTACAGACATTACAAGAAAGCTACTAACTCTGTTGCAACAAGTCAGAACTCTTAAGTGAAGCAATGAGATGTACTAATTCTGGTATTAACCTACTTCTGGAAATGTAACATCTGGGCATATATATAATTTAGATATTAAACAAAATATGAAATACTAAATCCTAACACTCAGTCTATAGAACTGTACTAATATAAAACTTCAAACTTATTAAAGTCACTATTAAATATAAAGTAAATGATCATAGGTCATTATTTCGTGCTATGCTGATCAGCTGTGTTAGCCTGTCACGTGAAGAATTCTAATGGAAACATAGGATTGGTTAATGTTTTTACATGAATTACAGTTAAATTAATTCTCTGACATTAAATTTTCTTCACAAGCCGTTCTGTTGCAAAACAGGTAACAGTTTTGCTTTTGGTAGACCATAAGGAAATTCTTTTTCTTGAATTCATTATTCATGAGTCAACTCGTGGAAATATTCTGCTTATAGTACTTACACCATTTTCAAATATAAAAATTGGTATGTGTAAGTTAAAGGCAGTTCACGTAATACCAAAAAATATTTTCACTAATAAAGCTGAAACACAGTGAGTCTCTTTTGTTTCTTGTTTTCCTTCCCATAAATCTACCTTTACTTATATCTCAGATTATTTGAGCTATGGTGCTACTGTATGTACACAGTGATTTACAGTGAGAATTCTGAGTGCATTAAAGGAACATGTCTACAGATTGTCAACAGGTACGAGAAGACTATATATTTGCAAGCCCCATTTTGCTGTTGGTCAAGCTGGGACATTTTCTATATCAAACAGCACAGAAGAAGAGTTTTAATAGGAAGGAAAAGATCTGTGAATTTGATTCAGGGAACAGCTCTGATGAAAGAATAAGAAAGTGAAACTTTTAAATACCAAAATATTTTTCACTGCATTTTCTAAATGAGTGCTTCATTTAGAAAATGGCATCACTTTTCCTTTCTATAATTCACAAAATCATTTTATTTTGAAACAATGCTTTGTGCCAATTCTGATGTTCTGCTGGAAAATATTAAGGAAGTATACTTTAACATTTAATAGTAGTTTAAACAAAAGGGTCATGGATTGTTCTACAAGGGAAAAGTGTGTCCACATGACAACTTTCCAACAACTGACAACCTCAGATGAGGAGTAAAAACAACTGGCAACATAGATTAGACTACCCTCTAACAGTATACTTCCCTTGCTACAGGATTTACGCACACTGGGAGGGCAGTGTGGTGATGTTCGCACTGCCACTGCCTGTGCTGTACCTGTTATGTGGACAAAAGAGGCCTTCAGTTTCCAGTGATGTCAATCTGGCACCTTGCACGAGCACTACATTCACTTTAAAGGAAAAAAAGTGAAGTTAAAAAGAACCAAAGGAAATCAAAACAAATCCTATTTAAATAACTCAGGCTGTGCTACAAATAATTTAGAGCAAGATGGTTTTAAGGTAAGGCTATCACTCTGCCAATAAGCCTTTATTCCAACACACCTTGTTATCCTTGCTTAGTATCACAGTCTGAAAGTTATTTAAAGTGGAACAAAGGATAAAAGGGCATGACCCTAAACCATAAATATCTTGAAATCTGAGTATTTTCTTGAATTCTTATTTTAGTGCTATATGCAATTAATGCTGATTTTTCGATTCTAACCTGAGCCGCCAGTTTCAAAACTATTTATATTCCAGATTTCATGCAAAGAAATTCACTGATCCAGAATAAGAATTGGAGAACTTGCACATTTTCACTTGAAATAACAAGCATACCTGTAACTGGCCATTTAGTGAGCTCAGGTCTTCTGCTTTTTTCTCCAATGACTGTACCCAGACTTTACGTTTCTGTCGGCATCTCGAAGCAGCAGCCCGGTTTCGCTCCAGGAACTTCCTTCTCTTCTCATCAGGGTCTTCATTGGCAGCTCTTCTTCGCCGACCACCAGTATTCGGTGTTTGTGGTGTAGGCTGAGCTGGTGATGCCTGAAAATAGTAAAAAGTATTAAAGTTATCAGTGCAATACTATTCATGACTTAAGCAAAGGGTCTAGTATAATATGTGTCATACTTTGAGAAAAGCATTCACAACACTTTAAAGTACACTCAGATTATAAACATTTCTTTTGTGGAAAGCTATGCCATTTAACTCTATAGCTATGTTTTACTGTATTTACACTCCTTACTGTGCTACATTAACATGTAAAATTTTAATCAAGGCTTTAGCTTAGGTTTAAAACGGGACTAAAAGTAACCACGCACTTCAAAGTGTTCAATTGATGACATTTGCATTTGACAACTGAATAAAGCCTGGAAGCAATACCTCTTTAGAAAGATTCCAAGACATTCCTTTCCTGAACCTGATGATGCAAGTATTTACAAAAACTATAGCTTAAAAAACCGCTTTCACCCAAAATAGCCCCTAAAAGTTACATCTAGCAGGAAATAAGTTTTCTACAATTGACTCTTCTCATAAGCCTAGTCATAATACTACATACACAAATGTTTAGGCCAAATGTATAGAAGCTGTCTGACAAATGCTGTCAACACTGGTGATCACTAATCCCTGGACCTCTACATAGCAATTTCCTGCTTGTTGATGTGTTCCCCACAACTGGATACCAATTTCCCTTATACCCACCCACATATTATGACAGGATAAAAATATTTCTGTATTTTAAATTATACATTATATTCCTTTCATAGCTATTTACAGACCCTAGGCAAACATCTAATGAATTATGATTACAAATATAGTGGATCTTAAAATCCTTTCAAGTGATCGTACAGAGAGAATAGAACCGTCTCCATGACATGTTAACTGGTGCACCTACACACTCAGTATAGCATGGTAAGAGAGTTTTACTTTTAAACTAAAACCTGGAAACACATATCAGTTGGCATAATGATTTGGCATAAATTCTAAATAGCTGATAATAAAAAAACCCTGAGGACTCAAATCAGCCTTTTAGGAATTAGACTTGCTTTTTTCTTTTTTTTTTTTTTTAAATCATAACATAAAGTAACTGCAAAATAATCAAACTGCAAGTTTTTCATCTTGAAAATTCTGCTTTCTGATATTATGAAAATATTCTTTTAAAAAAATTAAAGTAGTATGGCAGAACAGTAGCCTTAAGAAGGAGATCATTTTACAATGGGTAACTTTCTGTCTTTTTTTACTCCAAACTTATTTGTTTTGATACATTATTTTATTTCACAGGCCAGGCTGAGAATCTAAGTGCTTTCACTACAGATGCTGGTCTTTCCTGTTCTGGGCCAAGTATATAACTCGTATAAAATTGGTATTCTGGTACTAATTTTGAAAATATTCTTAGATATTTTTTAAAAGCATTTTGAAAACAGATTCCATCAAGTTTTACTGAAGTAGAACAGCAGCAATACTCAAGGATTCACCCATAGAAATATCTCTTTCCTCCAGCAGAACTACCACCTCCAGTCCAAATCAATGGTCTTCATCTTGTCCTTTATTCTCCCGTTATCACCTATCATCCAAAAGAGACAGCACCCCCCTTTCAGTACCCAGGATGACATAGTACACTTAACACAGCTGAAAAGCTGCCTGGCAGAAAAGGACCTTGAGGTATCAGGTGACAGCTGGCTGAACATGAGCCAGCAGTGTGCCCAGGTGGTCAAGAAGGCCAACAGCATCCTGGTCTGTATCAGAAATAGTCTGGCCAGCAGCAGTAGGAAGTGATCCCCCGTACTTGGTGCTAGTAACACTGCACCTTGAATACTGTATTTAGTATTGGGACCCTCACTAAAGGGACACTGAGGTGTTGCAGTGTGTCCAGAGGAAGGCAACAAAGCTGGTGAAGGGTCTGGGACACAAGACTTACAAGGAGCAGCTGAGAGAAATGGGGTCGTTTAGTCCCAAGAAAAGGAGTATGAGGGAAGACCTTGTTGTTGGCTACAACTACTTGAAAGGAGGTTGTAGCAAGGTAGGTGTTGGTCTCTTCCCCCAAGTAACAAGTGACAGGATTGAGAGGAAATGGCCTTAAGTTGTGCCATGGGAGATTTATATTGAATAGCAGGAAAAAGTTTCTTTACTGAAAGAGTAGTGAAGCATTGGAACAGACTGCCCAAGGAAGTAGTGGAGTCACAATCCCTAGAGGTGTTAAAAAACCCATGAAGACATGGCACCTCAGAACATGGTTTAGTAGGCATGGTCATGTTGGGCTGAAGGTTGGACTTGATGACCTCAGACGTCTTTTCCAACCTTAATAATTGATTCTAATCACACAGCCGAGACTATCTGTGGTAGCCCAAAAAAGATCTTTCAAGCAAGCTAAAATAACCATGACACCTGATCCAGTTAAAAAAAAATCTGGAGTGTTTGTAATATAAAATATTAAACAGATATGATATACATACAAGATAAAAGCACTTAAGCTTTTTCAAGTATATATTAACCAGCTGTACAATTTTCACTTACCACACAATTTCCTCTTAACAAGCTCCAAAATCAGGAGGACTTAGCATTACGTTTGAGCAGACAGATAATACCTATTCTGAAATTATAATCTTGGATAATACATTTTATAAGCATTTAAAAACATTTGAGAATGACAAACATTTTAGTGCTACAGAACTACTGACTCCAAGAGGAGTCTGTAGTATACAGCCTCTCTTTTACAAATCAAGAATAAAGAAAAAGATTTTGGTTTTGCATGACAAAAGGGGCAGGAAGTACGTGTCTACTCTCCTGTCATACCGGTGTTTCAGTTGTTGAAGTTGCAGGTTGTTGTAGTGATTGCGGTCGTGGTTCCTCTGACTGAGTCCTAACCAACCCACTTGGATGTCCCTTAGCAGTATCTCCATTTGTTACCTGAGGGTGCTGCTGGGTCAGGGCTGCTTTCAATCTCTGCAAGTAGAAAAGAAGGAAAAAAAAAAGAAATGGTCTATCACAATAACTTGAGAAGCTGTTAATGATTTATACTAGTAGTTACTTTCACTATGGAAACAGGAGTTCCAGCTCTAAAACAGCTGTTTGTTTTTATAGGCTTTCAACTATGATCTAGAGATATACCTACTAATATGTGACAATTTCTTGCAAGCATGACAATGGCAATCAGGCTTTACATAGGTTCTCAGAAACAGGATGGTAAGCTCTATGGGGAATTAAGGAGAAACTCTCCGTCACCATGAAGTGGGTCCACAAAGAGAGGATTGGAAGGTGATAAACAGCTGCCGAGGCTGGTATTACACAAGGATCAGAGCAGAAAGTAAATCATGAAATTAGGGAAAAGAGGTAAAAAACAGAACTCAAACTTCTTTCAATTTAAAAAGTTCTGGTGTTCTCTACCCATTTTTAAATCGTTTTTTATGACTCCACTTTTTCACGGTTTTCAGAAATACTCACCTCTACAAACCTTCCTATGAGTAACTACTACACAAAAGCCAAGGTCTTTGCTGAGAAACATCTCAGTAATGCACAAAACAATAACAAAGTTCAGGTTGTATGTAAAGATTAGCTTTTATTTATACAGAAACAGGCAAAATAACTGTTACAACATGCTATTTTACATCTTAAAAATTGTTAAAAGGTTTGGAGTTCTTCCATTATTGTACACAGCCACTATGAAGAACAGTAACTTCAACATTCAGCTGTATATAATACATTCAAGAGTTTCTGATGGCTTGGTATAGTACTTTAAAGCATTTTATTGACACCCCCTTGAAAGTGATTTTACTTGGCTTTTAGTGGAATCTATTAAAACTGTAAGAGATTATATACTCTATTAATAATAAATTCTTAATCTTAAGTGATAAAAGGTCATATTGACTTTCAAAAGATAGAGCTGCTCGTAATTCCATGTTACTTCTTAGAATTTCATATCATATCATGAAGCATTCAGTGTTACTTAAGAATTTACCTAGACAAGTGGTATTAAAGAATGTTTTCTAATGATCACTGGAAAACACCCAATACAAGTTTAAGAAAAGATTAACGATTTGATACATGATAGGTTAAGACAACTTTGATAATATTCTAAAATATGACACAATTTAACAAACTATTATCAGAGTGCTACATTAATAGGATGTCTTAAAACTGCTGAGGATGGGCTACATTTAGCCATCTCAAAATAAGCAGAAGACTTTGCACCTATTTATGTCAATATTCACAACCATTAAGTCACTGGAACATAGGTACACTTCTCTCCTACCCTGCATGATACCAGGCTTTTCTGGATCATATTTTGCAACTAAATGAACAGAATTCAGATTACATCCACCAGAACTGCAAAAAATCTTCAGGGTTGCAATATGGCAAGTTACATTAACTATCAAATCCACACTGTTGACTGTAGCATCTAATGACCACCAGCAGATATCCTGTTTGAGGACTAAAGACACTCAAGAAACTCAAAAAATGCCCTGCTGGATTGCTCTTCCAAAGTATTTAGCCCATGACTTCTGTCTCTTTCATAGTGACTGCTCTACACTGAATATAACAGCACTCTTCACCCCAAACATTAAAGCGCACATAAAAATTCAGTGTTAACAAAGTTCTGTTCACCACTTCATTTTTTTACCAAATTCATAAGCTTACTGGAATGAAGGAGGTGCTTTCAGAAAACTACACAAGACAAATTTACAGTAATTTCCCCGGTGCTCAGGTCTAACAACAAGAGTTTAGGGCAGCTGCAGGCATTATGGTAGGATGTAATGAATTATTAAGATAACATGCCCATAATTCATAATATATACACAGTACTCTGAAATTCCTAAGACCTTCAGTAGCTGTTTCATTCTTTCTTCATAGCACTAAAAAAAACCCTCAAGACTCCAAGCCCAAGGTGCAGCTGGAACTGAACTTGGCAAGGGAAGCAAAGTATAACAAGAAGGACTTCTATAGGTACATAAACTAGAGAAAGAAGGTTAAGGAAAGCACACCCCATTGATGAGCAAAAAAGGTGACCTCATATCAAGAGATATGGAGAAAGCTAAAGTACTCAACAACTTTTTTGCCTCAGTCTCCACTGGAAACTGCTCTCCTCAGTCCTCCTGGGTCAATGAGCAGCAAGCTGGAGACCAGGGGAGTACAGCCTCACGCTGTAGGGAAAGATCAGGTTAATGACCACCTGAGGAACCTGAACATTTATAAGTCTATGGGACCTGATGAGATGCAACACAGAGTCCTGAGGGAATTGGCTGATGTGGTTGCCAAGCCACTCTTCACAGTATTTGAAAAATCACAGCAGTCAGAAGTGTCTGGTGACTGGAAGAATGGTAATACTGTGTCCATTTTTAAAAACTGCAGGAAAGACGACCCTGGGAACTACCAACCTGTCAGCCTCACCTCTGTGCCTGGGAAGATCATGGAACAGATCCTCCTGGAAGCTGCGCTAAAGCACATGATGGACAGGGAGATGATTTGAGACAGACAGCATGGCCTCACCAAGGGCAACTGCTGCCTGACCAGCTTTCTACGATGGGGTAATCACATCAGTGGTCACAGGAAAGCAATGGATATGATCTATCCGGACTATTGTAAAGCCTTCAACATCGACCCCACAACACTTTTCCCCCTAAATTGGAGAGATATGGATTTGATGGATAGACTGTTTAGTAGATACGGAATTTATTGGATGGTTGCATTCAGAGAGTAGTGGTCAACAGCTCAGTGTCCAGATGAAGATCTGTGACTAGTGGTGCCCCACAGGTGCCCATACTGGGACCAGTGCTGTCTAATATTCTCACTAATGATACAGACAGCAAGACTGAGTGCATGCTCAGCAAGTCTGAACATGATACCAAGCTGAGTGGTGCAACTGTCACATCAGAAGGACAGAATGTCATCCAGAGGTACCTGGACAAGCTGGAGAAGTGGGTCTTGTGTGGACCTCATGAGGTTCAACAATGCCTAGTGCAAAGTCCTACACCTGGGTCAGGGTAATCCCTGATTACAATAAAGGTTGGGGGATGATGTGACTGAAAGCAGCCCAGGAGAGAAGGACTTAGAGGTGCTCAATGATGAAAAACTTGACATGAGCTGGTAATGCACACTCATAGTCTAGAAGGTCAACTGAATCCTGGATGGCATCAAAAGATGCTTAGGCAGTAGGTCAAGGGAGATGATTCTCCCGCTCTACTCTGCTCTCATGAGACCCCATCTAGTGTACTGTGGCCAGTTCTGGAATCCCCAACATAAAAAGGATCTGGAACTGTTGGAATGGGTCCAGAGGAGGGCCACATAGATGATCAGAGGGATGGAGCACATCTGTTATGATGACAGACTAAAAGAGTTGGGATTGTTCAGCCTAGAGAAGTTAATTTCTAATTTTCATAGCAGTGGAGCATAAACATTTATACAGTTGGTATGTGCATGGCCAAAGTGCTTGATCGACTCTGCTGTGATTGCATGAGCAAAACTTGATGTAAGCATCCCAAAACAATGAAGTCAATTAACTCCTGAAAATGGTTTGCAGTGTTTGCTTAAAGTCGGTTACTTAAAGAAAGAGTTTCACTAGCATATCCATTTCCTTAGTCAAAGACGGCCCAAGTTCAGAAGACATGAAACAAAACTAATTAGGGTTTGATTTCTTTTTTTTTTTCAACATGCACATAAAGCAAGTAACAGTTATTATTGCCTAGCTCTGTTCCGCTCCTTCTACTTCTGCATTTCCATGTTAAAGAAACATTTGCAAAGTTAACCTAAAAAGAAAGGAAGTTTATGCTATTAAATTTGTATATTTTACATTTAGTTTGAAAATAGAAGAAAGTGAAGGAAATGGTACAATCCTATCTATGTTATAAAATATCCATCATCAGGTATAACAGATCTGTAAACAAAGTAGGACTTAACCTCCCCTATCATAATGCTAAAAATTAAACATTTTAATTTTGCAAATTTATAAGTAGATAAACTCCTTTAAAAAATAGTTAAATGTAATGACAATGGAAACAAATTAAAAAAAAAGATTTTAGTTTTGTACAGAGTTTAAAAGTTGAAATACAAATAGTTATTGATTAAAACTATCCAAAAATGCAAAAATATTGTGAAAAACTGAGGAATATCTACACATTTTCACATGGAACTATCCAGCTCACATATTTAAAAGGTTTTATATTTTAGGCAGTAACCCTGGAGTAAAATCCTATATGGATGTTGTGCTTTGTGTGAGCAGTGAGACAGTCACTCCAATTATGATGAGAATCTTGATTTTAAAAATAAAGTATACTGAAAAACACATATTAGAAGAAATGAATACAAGCATTATTATGCAGGGAAACCTGATGACAATTGAAGTTTGTTTGATATTGTTTATTAGAGTAAAACTAAGATCGGTATATTTTCAAGCAGCTTAATAGCTTTTACTGTTCATGTATATCCCTGAAAACAAATCCTCACCACATCTGTCAAAATTTGGTAGGCCTAGATCTTTCCATCAAGAGCTCACAGAAACAAGACAATATTCTCAAGAAACAATTTGTGAAGAACTCGGATCCATATTTCATATCTGCCACAAAAGCTCATCAGAGTAATAACCCTCCTTCTCCTGGGTGTTATCCTACCATCTGCCGCTCTATTACTTATCTTTATTTTGCAACTAATTAACAGCATAATCTTCTAAATTCAGCAAGTTAATTATCATTATTGTGGTCTTTGCAGCATCATCAGTCCTTATGAAGTCTTGTCTCTCCACCCCCAGAGAACATATGAAAATGAAGTAGGTTGTGAGAGGGTCTGTTTCTTTAGAGTAGGCTCATTAGGTGTTTGCTGATTAGCTCGGCATGCAGAGAGACAGGTCAGAAGAATTCTGCTGAACACAAGGTCCCATGCCGGGCTCCAGCAAGCTAATGTCGGTTTCTGAACATTTGCCAAGCTGCCCTCTGTCACTTCTCAGTAGAAAACTCCTGCAGAAAGCCTACCAGTTGCCCACTGTGTGCAAGGTATTTCTCAGATTGTGACAAAAGGTTTTATATGGGTAGGAGGAGACAGAGGGAAACATTCAGTGTTAAAGTGATTTTTTTGAGCTTTGGAAACTTCTGCAATCCATGCAGAAGGATCAGAACACTAAGTTCACATCCACAAGTTGTACACTCGAAAAAAGGATGTTTTACAACTAGGAGTAACTCATGGCTTGCATTCCTTTGTATATACAGAAAGCACACAATTACAGGTCCTCTCACAATATCAGAAGCAATTCTGTAATGTTTAGAATCACGCATCCTTATCTTCAGGAGGAACTATTTTTGTTTGGTTTATTTTAACCACAGCTATTGCATCTACTTCAAAGCCTCTCTACCACAGAAACAACATAGACATTTGATTTTACTTAAATATGTGGAAATTAAGTTTCTTCAGCATAACAACAAATATGAAGTCATGTCAGAAAACCTGACAATTTACGTTGTGTGCCAAAGAAATCTGAAACTCATTTTCACTCCTATTGAATGCCATTCTCAGTACGAGATACAGTGATATTTTCAAAGGAAAAGCAGTACATGACAGCTTGTGTCTGAACCTCTAGTCATATTTCATCTCAGCAATAGGGGAAAAAGGAACCAAGAATGTTGAAAACTTTAGTAGCAGTGCCTTTTACAGGTGTGAATGGAGCAGCTATGTAAACAATAACTTCAATATTGGACAATAAACTTAACATGCAATATAATGTCATGTAATTACCCCACAGCACCAAAACACATGCACCACTGTATATGTTTCATTGCTAAAGCTGACATTAAGATTGTGCTTAACACACACTCCCAGTAAATTTCAGCTGTTTCAGTTGAGACCCTCTTGTCACAAATCATAACAATGTGACTCACTGTGCAGTCATTTTGTTTATTTTTATCTGTTGTGGCTTTTATATATGTATTTTTTTGCTTACACTATTTTTTCCTCCTGGTTGTTATTCCTCACAGTTGGTAGACATTTTTCTATCACTCTTTGAACCTGTTTTTAAGTGCAATTGTCGCTCTATGGAATTCATGTGATCACTTGGTGTCAGGCAACTTTAATGTTAAACAGAGAAAACTGCATTTCAAAGAAATGAGAGTTCTGTAAGTGACATCTCAGGAACTCAGTTCACATGAATAAGCAAAACTGCCATGCTGAAGGAGCTTGATACTACTCAAGACTGAAAACTTTACCAAATAAAGAAATAAACAAATGCTAGTACAAAGTAGATGACTCTATTCAAAGAACAAATATCAAAAGAGACTATTTATAAACTGAAAAAAGTCCCCATTAGCTGCCCATAGTGGGAAAAAAAATTCCCAGCAAGTTTATTAGTTCCCCTAAGTTTTAAAGGTTTTTAAGACTTCTAGAAAAGCTTAAGACAAATTTTAATTGTGTTGATGGAAGGTAACCTACTTATTACCAAATACGTCTCCTGAAAGTATTTTAAGCTGCAGCTTTTAGAAATTAAAATGTAGGCTTTTTAGTAAAGTTCATTCATGCTTTTATATGAAGTAATATAAGATGCTCTATGTACAATTTGGTATATGCAACTCGTAAGGAAAGCAATATCTATGCAACAAATAGAAGAAATGTGTGTTGTTTTCACATAAATCAAAATATAGAAATTAAGTTCCCCAAATTCATATTAAAATAAGAAAACACCACAGCACTAAGAAATAATGGCACTACAATCTCTAATCTGATTTTTATTGAACTGGTTCTCATCTTCACTTAAAACAAAAAAAACCCTATCAAACTGACTTCAATACCTGAGAAACAGTTGCATTCTTAGGAAACTATTCAAGTACGTTTTTAATATTTGTTACATAAGCTACGTCTACATTCTATAATGCAATATGAAAAAACTCCATGAGACAAAGTCTGTCTTTAAAGAACAACAACAAAAAAAATTAAAATAATAAATCAGAAATAACATAAGGCAACAGCCAAGAAAATCCCAAAGATCTATAAAAATCCTGACTCCTAGTTGCTGACTGTTGAGAAGGGAACACCACAGTTTTGCATTTTCATCCAGCTTTCTGTCCAAAAGACACTAAGAATACTAGGCTGATAGACTTCACTCCAGCATGAAGCAGAAATGTGGCTATGACAGCCAAAAGGACACAGGGAGTGTTCCCAGTGTTTTGCTAACTTAAACATACCAATATGACCACGCATTGCAGTATACTGTTAATAGATGAAATATAATGTGGTGAAACATACACTGCTCACTTATTAAATGAGTGTAACAGCTTATATTTCAACATTAAATGTGAACTACTAATGAAATAAAAAGCAAACAAGTAGCCGTAAAATGAAATAATATGCCTTCTGTTGGTTTAATCAGGAATGCAAGTGAAAAATAAACCTGATTATCATAACTTTGCAGAATTTTGTATGTAGTAAGCAAAATTATTTTCAAGAGATACATCAAAAAAGAAAGCATTTGCCATCACAAAGACTTAAATTTTAAAAATTAAATGGAACTTTAGAGTTAATAAACTGTCACATATCTGCCACAAATGACCACATAGCACAGTGAGTTAGTCTTCCTGTTGGAAGCTTTTCTACATAATATGGAATTTCTCATTAAATTGCTTTTATTTCAGGAGTGATAAGAAATTCAGTTTTTTATTTTTGTGAATAGGCACTATATAAAAGTAAATGAGCATAAGAATATACATAATTCTGATATTCTTGAATTCCACTCATGCCTTATATTTAGTGACAAGAAAGAAATACTGCAAATACCCTTTTTACAGTCTCAAAAAAAAAAAGATAAGCAATCACTGAAGTGCATATATTAGCTATATTCTAATGAGAAGACTAATGAGACTATTAAATTTTAAGTCTAATGATCTTTGTTTTTCTTTGCATTTGACTGATTTCTTCTTCCAATGTGGAATTAGTCTTCACCACATACTCCTATTTCCTTCCTCCTATTAAGGCTTTCTAAGAGCAAATCATGCAGCAATATGCTTAAAAACAATTTCTTGTCCAACTCAAAGATTATGAGGAACCAATTCCTTCTCGATTTCACAAAGCAGAATTCAGTGCATGAGTCTACTGTCTAACGAATGTGCAGTTTCTAAGAAAGCAGTTCTTATTTTCATTTTCTTACATTCACCTCTCCTTAAGATTAATTAATCTCATCAGAGCTTGTTACATTTAAATATTTCCTTGGGTATTAATAATTCCTTCTCCCATTCCTAGGGGGATAAGGATACACAGAAACAGACCTTGCTCCTTTCTGTCCCTCTCTACACTAGAAGTCATTGTGTTCAAAGAGGAGGACAATGAAATAAGACCTGACAGCACTAAGAAAAGCCAGCGCACTGGAGACCAGCGGCCTACTGCAATTTCAAAATTTGGTGAATGTGGTCCAATGTGACCACTACACTGGAATCCCATTACTCCAGACAGTGGAATAATTAGTACTCTCAGACTCATTGGTTTTCATATTGTGGTTTCAAGAGAGAAAATGAGTAAGAAAAAGTCCATGGGTTTGAGAGAAATGAGATATCAAAAGAAGTGGGGAGGATGTCCTCAACATATCAATCCTGATGTACAAACCCATTTTTAACTAGCAGGCACTCCTGATTCTTCTTTAGCATGAAGCAGGAATTAGAAGAGGAAAGCTACTTCACAAGACAGATACTGTTTACAGAGGCATCTTGTGAATATATAAATGGGTAAATTATTGTTTACTAATAGATCTTCTATGGCTTTAGAACAGTTAGAACAAACACGACAGCAAAACCAGAAGCAACTACATAATGTTGGTGAAATTTTTAAAAGAAATTGAAAAATCAAACTTCCACCATAACGTGGTTGCTAACATTTAAAAAACAAACAAACCAAAAAAAACCCCACAAAACCAAAATGAACTTTCTTCAGCTTGTTTTACTCGCACATCTCCCAAATAACACCCCAAACCCCCAAACTGCCCAAACACAACAAGAAACAACCTCCATACAAAACAATTTCCTAAGTGTGGCAGTAATACACATCTAATTACAAATCTCTTGCCAAATAGACTACATTCAGTTGAGATTCTGAGAACATTGTTAAAGAACTTTATAATTTCCTAGTTGTTTTAAGAAATACCATATCCTTTGGTAGGAAACATTCTGCCCCTCTGAAGTTGATGTTCATTGCTAATATACTAATCTTTTCTTTCTTCCAACTAACACTTCCTATCCTCCAATAGAAGGAAGGAAGAGGAATTTAGTGGAAAATCCAGTTCTTTTACAAGAATGATTGAAAATAAGATTAAAATGACCATTAACAACCGAACTAACATAATCTGAAATTTAAAATAACTGCAAAATAAACACAGATGTTATTTTTTCTGGTTTTATTAAATTTGCACTTGCAGAATTTAGACTAATAAAAGAAAACTAAAGCTGTTTTAAAAAGCAATAGAATTTCATTAATTTCTCAAGTTATTCTTCTTGAGGAATAATGGAGTTTTTCACTTACCAATTTAGCCTCAGACTGCACTGGCTGTGGGGAGGAAGGCCCTGGGATTCCTGGGATACTAGGCACCATGGTGACAGGTCTAACAAGCTGACCAGATAAAGTATAAAAATGAAGAAAACCTGAGTATGTTATCATAATAGAGAGCATATGATAGCACTACCCTCTGAAGCCAAAACAGCTATCAAGCTGCTTAAAACTAAGTTCTAAGCTGCACTTATGCAAATCTGCTCCACTTTCAAATTAATATAGCATCATGCTTACTTACTGGAACTGCAGCAGGGACATGCACATTAGAATTTGTGATAGATGCAGGAATAGCAACAGGCATGGTTTGTCCATTAGGAAGATGTAACAGCAGAGGAAAAGGACCTGGAACTGGACTGAAAAAGGAATGAACTATATAAAAGAAAACTTATCCAGAAAATAGAACAAGTTTACACATTATTTTAGATTTGTTGCTTTGTTTACAGTTGTAATGTAATAATTATTTGGAGATCAAAAATATGAACTTAGTGATGTGAAGAACATGGAATTATATTTCACATGTAGTGAAAGTTGTATGTTTCATATGTAGTGAGGCATCACATTACACCAAAGCACCTCAGATTTTTATATTAACTGCAGAAACAGTATCTGAAAGTAAACAAGACAAAATATTTTCAAATTCTGTAAGAAAACATTTTACCAAAGTTTTAAGTAACTTACACTATTGGTCTGTTAGAGGATGGAGCCTGGGTAATAACAGTACTAGATGTTGGTGATGGTATTGCCTGCTGAATAATAACACTTGAGTCAGAACTCGTAAGCAGTACATTAGGAACCTGCAGCGACGCTGGACGAACTATTGTTGATGTAGGCTGTGCAGTCTGCTGCAGTGATACTTCCTGAGGAAAAATAAAAGATTAATCAGTTTGTAAAATGTAAGTACAGATCATTAAATGAACACAGTTTGATGGAACAGATCACAATTTCTATATCATTATGCAAACAATATCAGTTGTACAACTAAAAACATTTAAAAAAACCCTTTGGATGAATCATTTAAACCAAACTGAAATTGTTTCAATGACTGATTTTAGTTTTATAACAAACCCTGACTCAATTTATGCTAAGGGTACTCCAATTTATAAATCAGTTTTGATCAGGTATCAAGGTTGTTTTTGCTGAGAAACCCATGGTGCTACTAATACACTCTGAATAAGGAAAGCATTTTTTAAGGAAAGCATTCATGTTACCAAATTATACTATTTGGTACAACAGCTATATAGATCTTATTCAGTGAAAAGAGCCACAAGGAAAACAAAGAAGACTGAACTGCTTGACTGTGGGAAATCAGAGGAAGGCTAAGGGGAGAATACTGGTCCTGATAATGTTTTGGCTCTGGTCAATTCAGAAATGACTGTAACATTCTTCACTGGTTTCAGCTTTACCCCTTTCCTGCCTACTGTTTGCCATTATTACCTGCCTCATTACTGTGAGCAAGGAACCACTAGAAAGTCCATTCCCAATGGAGGCAACTTATGCAGGAACAGCCATATTTGTCCTTAACAGCCAACAGGGGTTAAGAGCTCTCCTATTTCTTCCTTTCATCTTAAATACCTTCACATGTGGCAACCACATATACATAAACCCAAAAATATAAATATGAATTTAAATATATGAACACCACAGAACAAACATCTATGGTAAAGTAATTCTTATTTCCATAAAAAAGGGGAGAAGAGCGGTTGTTTAAGTGCAGCCATGGAGTGCTGTATGTATATTTAATACAAAGATGTAAACTAACCAGATATTCACTCATTCTCAACAACAGCAATGGCCTTTCTGTATGGGTTCATGCCAGTAGCTTCTGTGTGTATAGATGAGGAAATGGCTACCAAAATACAAAAGGTCAAAAAAAGAAGTGCTGAGAGGCAGGGTGTGAACCTCACAAGAATTGATAAGCTCTACAGAAAAATTCTCCCTGCTGAATTCGCAATGATTCTTAAACTCAGAACACCAGCCGAACCTGTACGCTAGCATGAACATGCCTAACAGTTCAGACAGCATTCAAACCCATAGTGGCTGCTATATGTGAACAAAGGCTACAGGATTATATACACACTGGATGAAAGATAGGATCCTTGAAGGATCACAGAATGGTTCGAGTTGGAAGTATCCTTTTAAGATCATCTAGTTTAACCCTTTTGCCAACGGCAGGGATATCTTTCACTTGATCAGGTTGTTCTGAGCCCCATACAACTTGACCCTCAGCACTTTCTGAGCATATAGCCACTGCCATGTTAGCACAATCTTCCACCTCTGAGCAAGCAGCTGGGATTGGCCTCTCAACTATTGCTGCAATCAGATAACTATGTACAACTGCACAAGTTATAGCGCTCTGAATATTTATTGGCTATTCATAACAAGAGCTTAATTCATGGGTGTTCTAATAAATACTGACTGTAAAACTGGGTCTCTCCATGGCTTGATCCCCTACTAGGGTAAAAGGTGATTTGCAACTTCTAGACAAAACACTTTATGGAAACCAGATTTCAGCAATGGTCAGAAGACTGTATAAAATTCTGAAATAAATCTATTAAATTCTGAAAAAAAACCCTCACACGCACACAATTCTCTCTGTGTTATCAAATACAGCATTTGTGCTTTATTGAAAAGATCAGAAATGATCCTCAACCATTAAATGAATACCACATTTACTGACTCGTGTGTTTATACGGTTGGAAAAAAACTATTTTCAACTACCTTTTAACGACTCGCACTAACTTTCTGTAGGGTACATTCTGAAACATATGTGCAAGTACTAGGTACTGCAACAATACAGCAATGACAAAAGCTGCACATTTAAGAAGTACGGATCTCAAAGAAACTGACATTTTATGATCATGTAAAAACATAACCATAGGCATACCAGTCTGATAGAAGATACTAATTAGTCAAAACAATGCACTAATGAAGTATACACTTTGTCTGAAATACAGTGGTTTGTAAATACATTCTGGTAAAGGATAAATAAAACCCCAGATGAAACTGCAATCATTAAGCTTACCTTTACGAGAAAAGTTTAAGCCTATTAAAAGATATTAGAGACCTATTGAAAGGATCTAGCCAACTCTTTTATTATTGAAACTAAAAACCACTGAATTGGAAAATATTTTACTGAAGAGGATAGTTACTTTATTTAAATACAGTGTTTTCAAAGATGCATATTTGCAAATATTTCATAATTAAGAGCAAATATGCAGTAACTTCATAATGCTATTAATGAATACACAGAATTATTTATGGAGAAATGCAGATGGTCAGAACTAATACTGTAATTATTACTCTAGGAAAGCATTTTGTTTTAAAATAATTAAGTTATGCAATTAGCTATCTGACAACAATTAAGTAGCTTGTGAAACTGTTGAGGGTCACCCTTTAGAGTACTGTTAATAAGCAACTGTGAGTTTGAAAGTTCTCAAACAATAAATTATGTTTCACTTGCTTATTATCTTACTCTAGAAGGTCTTACATACGTCTAATAATGCCTTGGGTCTATTCAAACCAGAATATCATTTCTTATTGAAGCCTAACAGAACACAGGGAACTCCTGGAAAACTAGGAAAAGAATTAAACATAATTTTTTAAGAGTCTAAGATTCCTTTGACTACTACAAGGAAAATTAGAACTGTCTTGCATATAACAGGTTATAACTTAAGGTTACTAAAATATATTCGGCCAATGAAATAGTTACAGCAGCATATATATTTTAAAACAAGTTATGCCCTGAGGGGAAAAACCTTCCCTCCTTCAATCCATCTGTAGAAGGAAAATATAAAAGTCTAACTGAGAAAACAGCATCACACTGCTCACTTCTCAGCTTCTGCAGGCCACATGCAGCAGCACACTCCAAGCAGCGCCTTCATCCTTGCTCAGCTTGCCTCTAAAACCAGACATCAGAACACCATTGAGCAGCAGCTTTTCACTTCAGCATTGCTACCATGACAGCACTGAAATTATATCATGAATGAGACAAGCTTATAAGTACTGCCAAGCACAGAGATATAATTTTCACTTGTAATGATGCTAATGAGATACCAAACCACTACTGTACAAATTTATTATTATTACCTCCTGTCAAAATTAGAGTACTTAGAGTAAGTATTTGCAGTGAAAAACAAACTAATCCCTGAAATAAAGAGGAAATTAAATAAAAAAAAGACTTAAGATTTGGACTATGATTTGCCTAATCTAAGCAGCTTTTTACATGTATTACTTAAAACTAATTTTAATATTTTTGAGACCATACAATTACCTTGATTACCTATTATTACTCATCCTTACTACCTAATAAAACTCTGAAGCTTTGTAAAGACAAATCTGAATTGAAACTCTTAAATTTCTGTCACACGTTTAAGGCTCTTCTCACACTGCTGTTTCTTGGCAGGATCAGAGGAATATAAGCTGAAAACAGCGATGTTGAGTTTGCACTGAAAGAAAAACACTGTCACCACCAGGACAGCCTTGCATTCGAACAGTCTGCACTGAGAGGCTGCACAGTCTCCCTCCTCAGAGATTTTAAGACCAGATTGTATAAAGCCCTGAGTAACTTGGTCTGATCCCAGAGGTAACCCCTGCTTTGAGGGAGAAGTTGGACCAGAAACTTTCTGTGGTGCCCTCCAACCTGAACCACTCTGTGAACTTAAGAAGTCCTGTTGATTGTAGGGAATAAGGTGGCTAAGTCCCTCCAATACAGACTGCCCACTGAAGGTGCACATATAAAAGACTGACTAAAGCAACCATATTGCCTTAAGAAGTTCTGCTCCAAATATTTTTATTTATTGAAGTAGGAGTAGAAATAATTAATTCATTACACTGATTATGCTTCATGTTGTGTTCTTCAAGAGAGCTCCACACGATAAAAACACTCCAAGTCACATATTGAAGTCACCATTAGAATTAAAACATTATTTCTTCTTTAGAGCAATAGTTCTAAAATTGATTTGACTGCAACATCCCCTAGTGACAGACAATACCTCAGTATTGAGTATCCAAATAAACACTAAACAAGCAAATGACTGAAATCACCACTTTTATATGTACTGCTAATAGCCTAAAGAGTATAGAATTTTAAACAAAATTATTTGGTGCTTAGCTTTGAATGACAGCCTTTCAGCCCTGTACATTTTCACAGAACATCTCCAGCTGTTCTACAAAACAATTCATATAACAGTTCGGGTTGAAAGGGACAACCCACTAGATCAGGTTACCCGAGGCCCCATCCAACCTGGCCTTAAACATCTTCAGGGATGGGGCAGCCACAGCTTCCCTTGGTAACCTGCCTCATCATTCTCATGGTGAAGAAATTCTTCCTAATGTCTAGTCTCAATCTGCTCTTCTTCAGTTTATACACGTTCCCCCTTGACAAATCACCGCAAGCCTTTCTGAATAATCCCTCTCCATCTTTCTTGTAGGCTCCTTTCAGGTAGTGGAAGGTTGCTATAAGATCTCCTCAAAGCCTTCTTCTCTCCAGGCTGAACAGGCCCAACACTCTCAGCCTGTCCTCATATGGAAGGTGCTCCAGCCCTCAGATCATCTTTGTAGCCCCCTCTGGACCTGTTCCAACAGCTCCACATCCTTCTTGAGGATTTCAGAAGTGGACAGATGAGGTCTCACAAGAGAGGAACAAAGGGGCAGAATCACTTCCCTTGACCTGCTGGACACGCTTCTTTTGATGCAGACCAGGATACAGTTGGTCTTCTAGGTTGTGAGCCCACACTTCTGGCTCATGTCAAGCTTCTCATCAATGAGCACCCCCAAGTCCTTCTCTGCAAGGCTGCTCTCAATCATGTCATACCCCATCACATACTGAAATTGGGGATTGCCGTGACCCAGGTGCAGGACCTTGCCCTTGCACTTCGCCTTGTTGAACCTTGTGAGGTTCTCACAGGCCCACTTCTCAGGCCTATCCGGGTCCCTCTGGATGACATCCTGTCCTACCAATGTGGCAACTACACCACTCAGATTGGTGTCATCTGCAAAACTGCTGAAGGTGCACTCAATCTCATTTTTGATATCATTGATGAAGATACTAAACAGCATCAGTACCAGCACAGACCACTGAGGGATACCATTTGCCACAGAGCTCCATCTGGATCTGGATTTGAGCCACTGATCACTACTTTCTGAATACAACCCTCCAAGCATTTTCTTATCCACCGTACCATCCACCCATCAAATCCATAGCTCTCCGATTTAGAGAGGAGGTTGTTGTGGGGGACCATGTCAAAGGCTTTACAGAAGTCTAGATAGATCACATTTGTCAGTTTACCCATGTCCACTGCTGCAGTCACCCCATCATAGAGAGTCACTATGTTGGTCACACAGGATTTCTCCCTGCTGAAGTCCTGCCGGCTGCCATTAATCACCTCCATGTCCTCCAAGTGCTTTAGCATAGCTTCTAGGAGGATCTGTTCCATGATCTTCCCAGGCACAGAGGTGAGGCTGACAGGTCAGTAGTTCTCAGGATCATCTTTTCTGCCCTTTTTAAAAATGGGCACAATGTTACCCTTCTTCCTGTCACCAGGGACGACTTCTGATTGCCATGACTTTTCAGATATCATGGAGAGTGACTTGGTAACCACATATGCTAATTCCCTCAGGACTCTGATGCATCTCATCAGGTCCCATAGACTTATAAATGTTCAGGCTCCTCAGGGGGTCACAAACCCGATCCTCCTCTACTGTGGGAGGGGGTTTACCCCCCTGGTCATCATCTTAATGTCCCATGACCCAAGGAGGGGTGAAGACTGAGGAAAAAAAGTTATTAAGTACCTCAGCCGTCTCCTCATCTGTTGATACAATGTCACCATATGTTCCCTCTGACTTAACTTCAAATTCACTTTAAAACACAGGATAAACAAAAATGCATACATGGAGTCTGAAGCTGTTGACAGTATTAATTTTTTTCTTTAAAAAAAAATTCAAAGAATGAGAACTTTCTTTGCTTTATCATGAGTGACAATGCACAAAACAGAAAAAGAGCCCCTTTAGACTTTTCAGATAGCATGAATATTACATTTTATCCCTGTTCTGGCTTTACTGGATGGTCAGCTTGAGACAAAGAAATAATTTCTGTGAGTAAAGCCAACCAAAGAAGTTAACAAATTAAGTATATAATCACAGGAATATGGCAAAAGAAAATTCTTCTCCTTTCAAGCAGCTAAGCAGTGCACCTATCATGATTTAAAATAGGGGGGGTTCTTACCTTTTCATCATTGGTAGTAGACTCTGGATGAGGTAAAGGACTATCTTGATGAGTTGTTTCTACAACAGAAGGTTCTTCGATTTTATTTCTTATAATTGGTGTTGCAAGAGGAGACAGATCTAGAGGCATCTAAAAGGAACAGTGCAAAATAAAATTACTCTGTCTCCAAACTAAAATATGCAAAAAAAAGTAAATAACTAAATAGAAATAACAGTCTTATAACAACAGAGAGGTGCCAATGTTTGGAAGATCTTGATATCAATGCATTACCAGTCAAGTCTATTTTTCTAGCACCTGTATGAACGCCAGTCTTTAACAGTTTTCCTACTGAATATATTACTAACATGCAGGGAAGACTACTAATAGTGGAACCTCTTTTCATACCACATCTGAATAAGAAATATTACAAAAGAAAAACACCAAACTATCAACCGCCTAGAAAGTGTGCTGTTATGGTAAATATTTCTATCCCTTCCCATCACTGTTTAGGTGAGAGATGTCAGGACTATGTTTCTGCTCATTACACAGAGGGCAGCTTGAGAAATTAATATCAATTAGAAAAATTGTTAAAACATTTAAATTGTTTTGCAATACCTATGGCCTCCTGCAATGTAGTGGCAAATTGCACAGAAAATACAGTATTAGTAAATCCAGAATCAGTATTACCATATATAGTGTTTATGAACAGCCAGTATACACCAACTAAAACAAAAAAAGTTAAAAAAAATCATTATTTTTACAGCTGCAGTAATAAAGCAAGGCTGAGGCTTTGTCAAGAATAGATAATAATCCATTCTATTCACAAGGATCTATTCAAGTCTTTATGGAACAAAGAAACAACAGACAATGATTCTGCAAAATTGGTATACATTGCTATAGCAAGATATTTTTCATTAATGCCTACAGATGTCAACCAGGTAATCAACAAAGGTAAAAATTATTCCCAGGGGACACTGAAAGAAATTTTTTTCATTCAGAAATGTTAAAATGTTTGGGTCCCTAACCAGTTATCACTGGGAAGTACTAAAATAAACAGAAGTACATCTAGATGAATGAGATGTTTGTCATAAAAGCACAAAGTTGCTAAACAGATACTGTCCAAAATTTTCTTATCTTTCAATCTGTATCTTAAAAAAAAAAGTAGACATTTAGGTTGTGAACAATAACTTCTGGGCAAAAGTGATTTCAACATATAGTGAATATAATTATAACCATGTCACTGACACTTCTTTAAATTTAGTCAGTATTTAACTCTCATTATCAGTACTATTGATTCCTAGAATAACGTCAGTATCTTAAAACTAAACAAAGTAATCAGTATTCACATGCTATTCTTTTCACATCGATTTCTTGCAAATGTTTTTCTTTCTGCAAAATCTCTTTGCTTTTCAGAGTTGGGTTTTTTTTTTTTGCTTATGCAGGGCCTAATGAAATTTCAATCAAAGTTAATGATTAACTTCAACATACATAGACTAGATACTTGAAGAATTAAGACAAAGTCAATGTGTTGCATTCTCCACGCTCATTATGTAAAATTAATCAGTTAAACTAATCTTCAGAAGAGTACTCTCAAATTTGTATTCTTGCCAAACAACACACATAAGCAGCTGGCAAATGATTATCAACGTAGTGTAGAAGGCAACATACATATCCACGTTTCGCTTTTTTAAATGGAATTCCCAATACAAAATGCAGAAGCTCTGAGAACAAAAAGTTTTTCAACATACTTTCTTAATGTCATCTTCAGAAGCCTTTTTAAACTCATTTTCAAAAGGACTTGCTAATTCATTGAATAAGCCCACTTCTTCACAGTTCTTCAAGAATCGAGTTGGTGTTGGTGTCTGATCTGCAATGAACAATTTTATTTTTAATTTTATTTTTAAACACTATTTATGAACCTACTTATAGTATTTTTCAGAACAAAATCAAACAGAAAGAGATGATATGGTTAAGAATTCTCTCATGCCTTGCAAGCAGGCTCCTTTCTGCCTTGCAACCAGAAGGCATACTCCACCTGCTGGAGACAAGCAACTGAGGTCTGCAAACCAGTAAGCCCTTTATAGCACTGGGAGGGTGACAAAGCATTTCTTCTGTGCCCAGAAACAAGAGGAAGCTATTCTGAAGTGCTTAGGCTAGCACGGCAGATCACTGCAGAGAGCACGCAAAGTATAAAAGAGAGAAAAACACACAGCTCACGGACAGTTTGCTTCTTCCTTTTCATACTATGAAAACAGTAGTGACTACTTTCAAGTGTGAAGAACTCCTAAACGGAAGCGTGATATTGTACACAAGATTTGTATTGACTCCTATGATGCCCATATAGTCAAGCTGGAATCACAAAACTTTCAGTATGTGCAATAAGCAGTTTCAAAAAAGTCTTTCTGTAAAGTTTTGGTGCTATATGAATTCCCCTTATTTCACTATTAGTATCAGGTCAAAACTAACCACATTTCCCACAGAGTTACTTGCATTTAAATACTGTAGTGTGGCGTTGCATGCGCGTTACTAATATAAGATGGCATTTATGACAGTTTGTATGCTGGAATGTGGATGTGAAAAGAAAAACACTTTCCTAGTTTAATTCTCAAACACCTGATTATTTGACAGGTCATCTTTCTTATGATATAACTGCCAAGAATCACATCTAGAATTTTAAAATGTTTAACTCCTGCTTCAAGAGTAACAACTTTTTGTCCATTTGTCCTAACAAATCAGCCAATTATAAGGAAAAATATTATCTGAAAATGTCTGACAGCCTTTATGAAGTTCATTTAGGCTGTTCCACCACTGAGAAAAATAGTCTGGCTGTAGCATATGCTTTTTTTTATGCAAGAACTTCAAAATTTATAATGCAATCAATGATCTACTGGTGATCACTTCTAATTCTGGACAAATGAAAAAGTTAGTTACAACTGACCAAGGATATACAATTAATTCAGAGGTGAAAATACAGTAAAAGCATTTTTGAATTTAAGCTAAAACTAAACAAAAAAAAAATCTTTATTCTACTATGCCATTCAAAGAATAATAGTTACTGATTCTGTCTTCAAGTGTCACCATGATATGCAAAAAAATTAAAATACATAACATTTAAGAGATAATATCAATGAATAATTAAAACTTAAATACAGTTGAATCTAGCTACAGATCCTGTTAGACACAGCCTTTATTAGTGTGTGTACTGTATACTTATAACTAATTTAATAAATTATTAAAGTACTGATAATTGAAAGACACTTAAGTTATATATCAGATCTAAATAAAGTTATCTATGGAGAATAACACTGAATTAAAATTTTGAGAAAAGCTAATTATGGATGAAAATATTGCCTAACCACACATTGCAGACAACCGTAATGAAGAATATGTTTCATATCCTCTTAACATAAGCCTACGCATTATGTACAGAAAATACATAACATGTATGCCCATTCCAGCAGAAAAGTGAATAAACTAGTTATAAAAGTATATACTAACCAGCCACAATGACACTATCATTACGAGCCGGACCAAATTTCAGTGTCATCTCATGTTTATGTTTATGGACAGCCAAATGATCCTCATTGGTAAAACGCTGCAGCAGAAAGTTTTAAGAAATAGTTGTAATCTTGAGTGTGAACAAAGGAAATGCAGTTCTACAGAAACAAACTTTTACCACATATAAAACTATCATAACTATGTCAACGGACAACTCTGTTAGGCAGATATATCTTGTTCCTTGGTCAACAGTACCAAGCAGGAGTACCATAAAACTCAAATGATATTCACAATAACTAAATAGAAGTTACATCAGGGAAAAGTTACAAGTACCTGCATTCACCAGAAGTCCAAGATAAAATTTCAGAGTGCTGCAGATTTCATCAACCATTAGCAAACAGCCATTTGCTATACTAATGGATCTTGATAATGTTTAGTAATTGATTAGTACTATTTGATTTCTATATTGTGTCCTATCACAACACTGAGAATTTATCTGTAATAACAAACACAGGCTTCACTGTATTTTATTAGTGTAAAAATAAAACACAGGTCCTGCCCCTGACTATTTGTTATGAAAAATAAGAGGAATATAGAATGGGAAACACTGGAATGATGTAGGACAATCGAAAAGCTGAGAATGAAATAAACTTATTAGCACATTAAAAATCTCTCAAGTTTCCAGAAGTCTGCCAGTTTTGTGTATACTTCTGTAAAAATCTGGGGTACCTTCCATAAAAAAAGCAGTAAGCAGACAACCTAGGTGCCATAAAATAGATATTCTTACTTTCAGTAACGTGAAACTTGCTACGCATCTGTAAGCGTGGGTAAAGTTAGTGTTACAATTGAGACACACTAAGAAAATGTTTCCCAAGATGCAGTATTCCTAAAAAAGAACACATTTTATCAAATATTCAAATTCTTACTTTTCTTTGTGACCACTGGAGTCTGAAATCATGTTTCTGATTATTCCTCGATATAAAGCATTCCACATATATTTTGTGACAGATACACACCAAGTATCATCCCTCAGAAAAACAGTGCTAAAAGCTTAGCTGACCTCAAAGTACAGTCATCCGGATTATTTCTGTGAGAAAGAACCTGTATGTGTGGAACTGAGAGGGAAATGAAAAGGGCAGGATCACTCAAAGACAGGGTGATCCAAGCCTGGCACTTTTTTTACTACAGCTCTGTTGCCAAGAGTTCCAAACGCCCAACTCTCCATAGCTCCTGTGACTTGTCTCCAGATACATCATAAGCCAGAAACTTTGGTGTTCTAACACACGAAAAGACCTAACTACACCTTTCTGTCCTCACTATGATGGATGTGCTCCTTCACAGGGAACAGATTCTCCAGATTCTGACTCCCTCTCTCTATTCTACAGAACAAGCTGGCATCTGGTAAAGCCTTGCTCATTTTCAGGGAGAACTTTTCTCTTCTCTTTTCCTAGAATCAAGGATTACTGTAGCCCCCTGATGTGTCTTCTATGAGATTTAGTTGCCATAACATTGTGATGGAGATTACATCAAAACAAGGTTCAAACAGGATGTGGACCAATAAATTGCTTAGGAGAAGGTAGTCCTCTTCTGCTACTTATGATGTCTCAGAACATATCAGACATAATAAGGAATTTCGGTCCTTTCACACTTTATATAAGGAAGGCTCCATTAATATAAAATTAATGCTGTCATAAAAAACAAGTTTTCAGAATAAAACCAGAAATATTTTGAACTTAAAATTCAAATAAATCCAAATGCACTAACATAATGAAAAAATACAGCTTATTTAAGAAATCAGATCTATATGAAGGCAGCAGTGATAACATAATGAAAAATTTATCTTAAGATATTAATTCAATATAAAGGATGCAGGGAAGTCCATATCATGCAGCAGATAACGTAAACTCATTTATTTTCAGGTAAATAAAGTGTTAAGACATCCTCTTTTAAGCAACTATCTGCTAAAACGCTCGATACTATTTTCACTTTCCTCTTCACATTCAGCTCTGTATCTCCTAATGCTATTTATCAGAATACATTACAACAGGAACTGAAATACATTTTAAGGCACACATACTTTTAGTATCTTCCTATACAGAAAAATATACAGAAACAAAATTATAACATTAAATATTTGCAGTCACCACAGTTGTGAAGATTAGCAACAAGTAAGCTTCACACTTGGCTCCCCTAACACTGAAATATTCTGAAAAATACAGGTTACCTGATGCAAATCAGGACATTTCTTTAATGACTGCAAATAAAGCAGGAATAACAAATGAAATTGTTTTCAGCTCAGAAAGGGTCATTTATTTAGCTTTTTTTTTCTTCCATGCTATAAATGCTAGAAATTCTTGATGTCACCTGCTCTTCAGCAAAGCATAGATATTTTCTACCAATTATCATAAATTCCCTTTTCTTCGATCCCTAGAAATGCATTTCACTGTTTAACTTTTATTTAATCAATGTTAATAACTTCATGCCAGATCATTACCTGGCCACATCCAGGGGCAGTGCATAAAAAGGGTTTGTCATCACTCATATTCCACAGGTCGTTGTGCTGCCTGTATTAAAATGAGAACGGAACAGATTTTACAAATATTACAACAAATTATCAATATATCAACATCCACAGGATATTTTAATATTGCATGGGCAAGAATATCTGCTTCCTGGTTACACCCAGGATTCAATACCCATGATTCAAGTAGAATCTGGATTCTAAGCTCTGTCAGGAAGGCACACAAAACCCAACAGACACATCATTGCGGGTTTTGAACATAATCTCAATTGGAACACCAAGTACTCCTGTGTAACATGACTAACTGCAAAAAATATCAAAAAACATAGTAAGACAACTTGTTACTGAAATAAAAATACATTGTAATAATGATCCAATTCCCACAATAAAAAAAAAGAAAGAACAAAGTAGAAGACAATATATTGTACTCAAGGATACTGTACCAACAAATGAGAAGTAGTTAATTCCTTAGTCTTTTCATCACCTTTAATGATAATCTTTAAAGCTAAGTTAGAGATAGTCCATTAGGTAAACTGTTAGAAATTTAACTACAAAACCATGTACTTAAGTAATGTTACAGCTATACAACTAAATTACCTACAGGCTAAAAATATTTACGAAAGAATTTATAGATACTGATTATATTTTTTGCTGTTTTGCATATTTGCCATGCATCAATACACATACCTGCCAGATTTCACATATAAACCTGTTTCACAGGGGAAACTATCATATCCTCCTTTTCATGGCCATGAACTGTAAATGAAAGATGATATTAATTACTATGCACGTTAAACATGTAATAATAAATGATTTTGTACAGATAAATGATATAACGCCCACTATTCACCCATGAAACAACAGCTTTTCAAAGAAACTGTTTACTTCAATAAATCCTCTCGATAGTTTTGCCTCCTCTTGGAAAGAAAGAGATGCTTCTATCTACTCTCATCCTGCAAGCACAGAACAAACGTTGCAAGGCAGCATCACCCTGTTTCAGAAAGAAAAAGAGGAGCACAGATGGGATTAAGCCAACATGTGATGGACAACATATAAAACATGTATATGGATGCTGTGACATCAATGCAAAAAAATAATAAAGAACTGATCCAGTGAGCATATAACATCAAGATACTGTTGTCAGATCACTAAACCCACTAGTGATGAGTAACTAGCTTCATCACTAAAGTTACCTCATTTTAAGGTTAAGTAACAGGGCAAGGAGCGGTAGCAGGGAATGAATGTACCAAATTAGCTAATTAGCCAGGAGATGACAAGCAACCCATCTGTAGCTTTACCCTGGAGGACATACATTCATCTTTAGATATGAGTACTTGCGTGGAGCTCTAACAATGTTAGCTCTGAACACTGCTTAGCTTGATGAAGCAAATAAAGATGAATAAAGATGTCTTTATGATTAAAGATCATAAGCAAAATAAATCCACCTCTCCCTCAACAGCCTAGTCATGAAAAGTTGCAAGGCTTCTGAAACTGTCTAACCATCCTAGGAATTTATACTTCTGCTACACCATTTAGCACTAGACATAAGACAGATCAAGTAAGTGTAAGTAAACAATTTAAGACTTAATACCTCAGAGATCTGTAGGGAACAGATTACGTGATCCTTTGCATGCACTGTACCGTAAAAAAAAATATCACACAGATTTTCTGGATATTACTTCAAGGAGAAGATCAGAGTCCTTGGTCATAGGCATCATATAGCAAAAAAAGCAAAACACAGAGTAGAGAGATTCTGAAGCATTATTTCTAAGTATAAACTTTCAACAGAATGATAATATTGAGCTGAGCTCACAAGCCAAGAAGAGATGAATGGCTGCCAGAAACTTCAGTCTTTGGCACTGACAACTCAAGGAAACATTTATGTCCCAAAGGGAGGATGCCAAAGCAAATCAAGGATAGAGATTGTTCTGCTGTTCTTTGCAAAGAGTTCATAACCTGTCTGAAGTTTCTAGAGGAATGAAATATTTCTTGAACTGTTCAAACTACACAAGTGATACAGTCACCAATAAAGAGCACTAACAGGGTTACAAGCAAAGTTTGGATTTTCATGACTAAGGCTTCAGGGTAAAAAATAAGGCACTTAACAATGAAACTTCAGGATTACATTCCTTTATTACCTAGAACTTCAACAGACACTTAAGAGCTATTCTGTTAAGTCTTGTTATCCTTGCTCAGCTGTCAGTTTTTTAAAATGCCTATTCAAAACTAACACAGTCAGCCTCCACTAGATCTTGAAAGGAACTTGTTTTGTTAAATCTTGACCATGAGGTACCATGTAATAATATACTGCTATAACATGCACATATGGATATATAATCTGAGCAGAAGAATTATATCCATATCAGAAATGTCAGAAGGAGTAAGAAATAATTCTGTGTCTTTTAATCCAAAGGATGAAATTTTGGATTAACAAAAGTGCATGCAAGGCATTTTTTTCCTACTCTTGTCACTATAGCTTGCCAGTCTTTGACAAGTGCATAGTGCCGGTCATAAAATCTACACTGTTAGTATTTTTCTTAGGTCATAAGCTGTAAAGGTCAATTTTTCAAGTTGACCCATTTCCTCATCTAAAGGAATATTACCAAAACATATATTTGCATATGAAGTCATTATATTGTTCCATGTTTTGGTTTGTGAAGACTGTGAATTTTGAATGTCTAATTTAGAAATTCAAAATCAGCCCTCATGAAAAAGAGAGCATTGTTCTCCTGGAAAACTTACTGGAAAAAGTTGGAGATAAATTAATGAATTTCCTGATCTTTGTAATATTATTTGACTTCAGGCTACAAGGAATTCCATGAAATAATGCCTTGTAAAGGGATTCCAGCTAACATCTTGGACGGGGGATGGGGGGGGCGGGCGGGAGGGGAGTAAAGAGTATCTTGAAGCACTGAAATGTTTGCACTTAAAAGAGAAAAGAAGTTCATTCATGCATTCCAGCAAGACCTCACATATTATACATGTAAATAAAAACTGGATCTGATGGAATGGGGAATAAAGGGCTCACATTCATTAGTGTAGCCAAATTGGTAAGGATTGTATTTACCTTGTATAAAGACAAACCCAAAGCATTTATCTAGAACAAAACAACTCCACACAGCAGTACAGGCTGAGGGTCAACTGGCTGTCATACAGCTTTGGGGCAGCACCTGGAACTCCCAGTGGACAACAAGTTAGACACAGTTGAGCATCATACCTTTTGCAGCACTGAAAGCTAACAGCCTACTGGGCTGCATTAGCAAGAGCACAACAACCTGATGAAGGGAAGTGACTATTCTCCTTTAGCTGGCACTCATGAAGCTACAGTTGGATTGCTGTGTCCAGTTTTGAGCCCCTCAGGACAGCTGGCAAACTAGAGAAAAACTAGCAGAGATCCCACCAAAATAGTCAGGAGGCTGGACTGTTACACAAAGGAATACCAGGAAGCCAAGTTTGTTCAGCATGGAGAAGAAAGGCTAAGGATGACCTGGTTGTTGTCTTGCACTACCTAATGTATTGTTATAGAGAAGACAGATCCAGGCACAACAAAAGGATGAGATGCAACACTCAAGCCACACCAAGAAAGTAAAGAGCAAGTACAAGGTGGAGGTGGGGGGGTGGATGGAATCACACAGTGAAAGCAGCTGAACACTGGAATAGGTTGCATAGTGGAGCTTGTGGAATCTCCATCACTGGAAATACTCAGGATGTGAGTGAACGAAATTCCAAGTAAACCCAAATTTTCAGAAAATAAGTTTGATTGCCACTCTCATGCCAAAAGGCTATTGGATACCGATTGTTCTAAGAGAGATTATCACAGCAATAAAGGAGAATTTCTTGCCCTGAAAACCAAAAGAGCAACTTGAACGTCATCTTGATAAAGATGTCACTCACCCAACTAAATGAGAAATAAAGAACATGAACTGCTACTCCAATTGCTACAGATGAATTATAGACACCTTTGTTGTCCTGGCAACAGCAAACACCTTGTCCCATACGAAAAACTAGTTCCTGAAGCAACCATATCTGAATATGGAACTCCAGTCTTATCTCTTCAGAACAGTTCAGTGAAGTGATTCTTACTACAGGCCACCAAATTGCAACTTCCTTCTGCAAGACTTCCAATCCTAAATTCCTTTGAGTAGCATAAAGAAACCCATAAATAGAATCCCCTTGAACTACATCGAGAAACAGGATCAGAGCTGAACATCGGAAAACTATGATATCATCTTCGCAGTATAATCAACTTCAGTACTTAAATCAGAAAGTAATCTTACTTTTTTAGTGTTTGTTTGCTCCATACCTTCTATGCAAAGGTAAAACACTTTCATGTCGCTCCTATTTAAAAATGTTATAAGTTTCTTCTACCACTTTTGGAAAGGAAACGGTAGAGTAAAATATAAAAATAAGCCTACACATACATATTTAAAACATATACAGAGAAATAAAAATGGGTTTGCAAGTTATTTGCTAATACTTAAGACAGTGTGCTTATTTAAAAACTAAAGACGTTTCTATAAAACATCACTAATGTTTAGCTAAATGTGCTGCAAAAATAGTTTCAACAATCATTTGTATATTTCTTTGTAAGATTTTAATTAAACACCTTAGGTACACTGTCTGGAAACTATTACTACATACTCTGAGGCTGGCTTCTAAAATATCTTCCTGCAGACAACTTGTAAAACAACAGAATCGTACACTGGCTTAAGCAATGTCTTGTGGCTTATTTTGCTGGCAAAAATCCACTACATACTGGAGGATGTAAAATACAACTAACACCCAATTTCAAAGTTCTTTTCTATTAAACGTTTAAACAGCTGTTTAAAATGTATGCATTCCTCCAAATTTGCTGAGAAAAAATCCTCCTTCACACACATTGAGTAAAGATTGACCAGACTTATAGTTAAGCCTTGGAACAATTTACCTGCATAGAGCATGCTGTATGCTAAAAGACCTCTATGTCCTAACCTGCTCACAGGCTGTGCAGTCTTAACCCATAATTACTCATTCTAAGCACAGCAGCAATACAGAGCCTGCCCTCCTGTAACATCAGGGCTGATACAAACAGCACAGAAGAAAACAGCCTGAACTGAACACAAAAAAGGCAGGTAACCGTAAACATAAAAAACCCCCAACCAAACAAAAATAAAAAAAATCCTCTACTGGTCAGCAAGCATGAAGAGACACACGTTCTCACTAGTGTGTCACCCCTGCAACTGGATAGTCCGAAAAGGGTAATTTGACAGTCTGACAGCTGCAGCAGTAGCTGATTTATCTACTGCTGCTTACATGTGATGCAAACCCAAGTTTCGCAGCTAGACTGACCACTCATTTGTGGCTCAACTCAAGAAACATCTGTACATTCTGGCCGAAAAAACCAAGAAGGTTGGACAAAAACTGTGGTAGGGCATTGAGAAATTTGAACTAGAGTAGTTTATCAGCACCAAGTCTCCCCTGGGCCTGTGCACTACAAAGTGCTTAAGTTACAGTATTGGTGATATATTTGCATACGGACATTTGCATTTCCTCAAGACCAATCACATCTATTCAACATTTCCTTTTGTTCTTTACATTTGACCTGGAATTGTGCCCCATTTCACTGCAAGCTACAACTTCTTACTGTAAACAGACTTATTAACTCTTGGTAAGCTTTTCTAAAAATCTTATGTGCGCAATTGCTTTGGATAAGAAAAGATTTTTAAGACTTTACTTCAAAGCTTTATTTTACAATAGGAAACTGAAGTACCAAAGGGAAAGGTAAGAATTCTTCAAAGTCTATCAATTTTAAGAGTTCTGCATGAGGTGCACGCTGTTTCAAAGTAAAGTCAAGCAGATTGAATACATTTGCCACAGTAAAGGATAACATTTTCTTAATGGTTAACTGAAGAACTGAATTTAGTGTTTTGCTTGGCTCCATACGAGAATTTTAATGTACATGCTTCTTTAGATGAGAAAAAATATATAGCCATTGTTGTTCTCCAAATTTAAACACTTCAGAATTAAAAGAGATGGCTTTCTCATGCAAACAAATGAGTTAACGTAAATCAAAGTGAACATGGCACCTTCTGTATTTTCAATACTTGCATACAGCATAGTACAGCATAAATTTTAACCACCTCCTGCATTTAGACCCATCTTTATTTCCATAATTTTCTGTAGAGGCAGACTCACAAGCTTTGCTTCTGGCAAAAATTAGAAGTTAATAAGTTGGATACACCACTCACAAAGAAGTAACATAAATAAAGTTGAAATTTGTAGTTTAAGGGGGAAAAAAAAAAATCACTGCTGCACTTACCTGGAGGGACTGGAACATCTATTTTTTCAGTTTCCTATGAAGCAAAAGAAGAAAAGTGAAGCAGAAGTGGTTTAATTACTACTTGACCATTGAAATCCACTTTCAAAAGTGTTCTGAATGTATCTGTACAGTGCCACAGAATTTTGCATTGCTAAAAAATAAAACTGAACTATTAAGACAATGGAGAGGAAAAAGTTTGAAAAATAAAATCAAACATTCTTCCTTACAAAGAAAGTGGGATCACAACAAAGTAGCTCAGTAGATTTTGCAAGAAAACCATAGGCCATATTCCAGAATATTTAAAGGTTCTAAACCTTAAAACTACCAAATGGGAAAATGGGAGCTCCTACTTCACACTTCATTGCTTAATATTATGTCCTATTTCCTAGAAGATACATGGTCAATTTCAGAGAGTTCTGAGGAAGAATAAGGAAGAACATAATGCCAACAGCATACTGCTCAGATTTTTTTCCTTAAGAGTCAAATGATCACCACTTTTTGCTGATGCTATTAGTTGACTACTTGTAAATTATGTTTAAAGTTAACTCCATACTTTCCTATGTTTGTCTAAGATTCTGTAAATAAGGGGTAGAGCATCTGGACAAGAAGGAAAATACCAAGAAGTGAAGATGAATAAGAACAAGAAGCCATTTGGACAATCAAATGTATGGAAACAGAGCAATTAAGTTACTTTGGTTTTGCTGAAGAAGCAAGCTTCTTTCGTGTGAAGGTATATTTCTGGTAAATAGAGAGCACTAATGGAATAAAGAGAGGTCCTTAGGTCTAACACTTCCTGTTGGCTGAATATGGCAGCGCTTAAGTCAAACCCTGCTTAAGAATTTTTCAAAGACACCTTGATCTTTCTTTGACTTACTGGAAATTCATGCTGTATTGAGTACAGTTCTTGTAGATAAATGAAAGGCCAATAAGCCTCAGAAAAGGAACAATACAGGGCTCAGTACTCCACTCATTTTTTCACAATTTGTTTAGGGAGATACTAGGACTTAACTTACCTAGGCTTGAATGTCCTAATATTGCCAATCTGTCTAAGAAACATTAGAATTCCAATCTCCTTATGCTACATTAATTTCAAAAAAATTATAATAATTAAAACCCTCAACCCCCCCAATTATTCCATTCTTACATTTTTTCATTTTTTTTTACATTCTTTAATCTTTAATTATCCCATAAATATCCCACCACAAGACTCCCATCGAGTGACCGAATGACCTTTTCCTTTTCCATAAGCAATAATATAAACAACCATTATCATTTACATAGAAAGGGAACAATTGTTCCAATTGCTTGGAACAATTTACTGAAAAGAAGCTTCCATTTGAACTGAAGCTAATGGATAAGTTCTGAGGCTGAACTCCTGCTGAACTGAAACCAACACAGAACAAAGTTGGGAATAGTATAGCAAATACTTGGAAAAAAATATTGCATAATTATTAAATATTGCCTAATTATTAAATATTATCTCATAATTCTATCACTAACTATATCCAATGCCTCCTTAGAGCACATGTTATTGATTTGAAACAGATGTAGTTGAGTTACGCAGGGCAACAATAACTTGAAATCTATTCATTATTCCAAAAAAATTTAATAGTTCTGTTGCTGCTTTGAAACCAGTAAATTATTTTTTGTTATTTTTATACATAAAATCAAGATTATTTTAAGAAGCCAGTAAATAATGTTGAGATAAGAAATAACACAAACATTCAAAGTCAGTAAAGCTTCCTGGAACTGAAAAAGACAATTTGTGAGTTTCAACAACAAGTTTATAGTAGAAGGGGGGAAAAAAAAAAGTATAGTTGATGACTGAAGAGGAATTTTAGAAACTAGATACATCCAAAAGTTAATTAAACTGGACTTAAAGGAATACTCTGTTTCAGGCTGCTCAACACTTTATTACAAAACAGAAGTAACATGAAAACAAAAATTATTTGTAAAATTATGTATGATCAAATCAAATTTAAGGACTGGAAGCACCTTATGTTAGATGCTGCATAGCCTAGAAGTTTCTGGAAAAAAAGACAAACATTTTCATATTTCTACAGTTCAAATCAGGACAGAAATACTAACTACACAATGGAGAAGATCAAAGGCTGAACTAGTTGATTAAGTATTAGCATGCAATATCAGTATTAAAACATAAAGTCATGATAGATTTTTTTAAAAAAACTACTTCTCTCCATGTATGCATTAAGGGTTTTTTATTAATTCATACTTATTTTTATGTACTGCATAGCAAATGGCCCCTGAAAAAGTTATTAAAAACCAAAATAGGACAACTCTGATTTTGATCCTGAAATGCAGAATTATAAACATTAAGAGAATTCAATTGAACACCTAACTTGACTGCGGTTTGTTCCTTCAACACGTCTGCAGTTGGACTCCCACTAACAGACAATAACTTCATTTTCAGCGGAAGGCTGAAGAATCATGTTTGGAATACTTGCAGAAGGCTAGGACCACAAGGAGGGTCCTCCTCATTGAATCAGCTAGTGATGAATTTAGCATCTCACATAGATCTACCAGCATTATGACCTTAACTTCAGTCGCATTTGTTTTTATTAATCCTACCCAGCTTTACACTCAGCAAGAGCTTGGAACATGACATTAACTGCCGTGAGTAGAATAGAACAAGAAGAAAACAAAAATATTATTTTAAAAGATGGAAAAGAAAATACACTTTGACCATACTCAGGGTCACTATTTAGAAAGTAATAAATGATTCATTATTTTCAGCTTTATCAGAATTTCTTATTCCAGTGCAAGAAAACAGGTGACAGTATCACCGTTTGAAGACAAACATCTCTGGGAGAAAGTAACAAAATAAAAGCAACTGAGTGACACACAGTGCACGGAAAGGTACTCATGCTTCTCGCTCCAAGAGGAAAGATGCAACAATGTTGTAGAATGAATCAGAGCACAGAAGGAATATGGCAGCACGGGTGTCCCCTAACTCCAAGCATCAAGTTGCATCGTGGCATAGAGTTTGCGCCTAAAACGTCGCGCAGCCACCACGGCTTATGGGTCTGGAAAGTGTTTTTTCACGCGAAAGCTCACCAGGCCTTATATTAAGATAACTCGAGCGGCACGATGCCCGGTAACAGGCCGAGTCAACGGGGCAACCGGTGCAGCGGGGCCGCATCCCGCCCCAGAGGGCAGGCCGGCAGCGGCCTCCGGTGCGGCACAGCCGCTGTTATTCGCCAGCCGGACCCCTCTGCGCCCCGGGCTGAGGTCCCCGCCTAGAACACACGGCGGGCGCGGGGAGAGGAGCCGCGCCGAGGCGGGAAGGCCGGGCCCGGCCCTCGCTGCTCCCGCCGCCCCGGAGCCGCACCCCCCACGGCCCTACCTGCGGGCGGCCCCGGCCCCACCGCGCGCCTTGCCCTGCCTCAGGGGCGCCGGCGGCCGCGGGCCGCGGTGGGGGAGGGGGCTGCCGCGGAGAGCGACGGCGGCGCCGCCATGTTCCTGCCTCCCGGGCGCCCCCGCCTTCTGCCGCCGATCCCCGCCCCCCCGGCGCCGCCGCGCCGCGGAGAGAGGAGGAGGAGCCGTCGGCGGCCCGCGCCGCGCTCGTGTTTACAAACTCACCCGGGAGCGCGGGCCGGACCGCACATTAAAGGCCGGGTCCCCCACGGGCTTCCGTCACTTCTCGCGATAGCGAGGCTGACACCGCCGCGGCC